>JAWWEE010000158.1:15316989-15508623 GCA_035221455.1 Xenops minutus
TTTTTTTTTTTTTTTTTTTTTTTTTTTTTTTTTTAATGGGAGGACAAGGGTTTTTCAGTGGGCTTTTGAAAAGGATCTTTTTCAAGAGCTACTATATTTTTTTCCTTTTCTGCTCTCTCCACTGATGATCCCAGAATGGCAGAATGGCTGAGGTTGGAAGGGATCTCAAGATTACCTGGTCCAGTTCCCCACTCAGGCAGAGCAGCTGCATGGGACTGGGCTCGGCTGAGTCCACCAGTACCCCTAGGGCCTTGTATGCAAAGTTACTTTCCAGACAGTTGGTCCCCAGTATGTGGTGGTGTGTGGGTTTATTCCCCTGCAGGGGCAGGACTTTGCATTGTCATTTGCTGAAGCTTCCCTGGTAGAGAAGCTCTAAACACCTTCTCACTCAACTAGCCCCAAACATGCTGTAAGAGCTGCTTGCACAGAAGGCTTTTCAATTAGATCTGAGCCAGTTGAAGATACTTATTTGTGAAAAGAAGAAGCTAAGAAGGATGTTCTAAGGGTAACTGGTCTCACCCTTGTGCCCAAGCCCCCGTTATCTTTGTGCCTAAGTCTCACTGCTCTGACCATGCTTTGGCAACTGCCTGCTGCTCTCTAGGTGAGAGAGTAGTGCCAGGAAAGGAGGTTTTGTGCATAGCCAGTGCACAGCTATACCCCACTCCTGGCTCCCTGGCAGCTGTCCTGGAAGAGAAGAGCACACTCTTTCTCCGGAGCTTTATTCTCAAGGAGAAATCAGGGAGCAGTGTTGCATTTCAGCCTCGGTCTTTGCTTCCTGGCAGCTGGAATTGCTGTGCAGACACTCTGTGAGTGGAAACAGGTGTCTAAACTGCGGGAGGCTTCCATAAGGAAGAGACCAGGTATTCTGTTCATCCCAGGTGTGGCACAATCTCATCCGGAGGATGTCCCTGAGTCCATGGAAGAAAGGTCTGGCACTGGGTGGGGGGATGACGAAGGTGGGATAGTGACCCAAAAAAGACAGTGGAGCCACACCACCTCTGCACCATTTGCTCAGTTAAGATGCCCAAAGGTGTTGTCCTTCCCCAGTGGGGATGCAGTCCAAACACTGCTGGTTCTGATCAAACAGGAGCTTAATGGAAGCCTTCTCTGGGAACTGTCAGGGCTGAAAAGCAGCCCTATGTCACAAGGCACGGGGAAAACCAGGCAGCTGTCCCTGCACCCACCCTGTGCTGCTTATCGGCAGCGCAGCGGGAGCATCTCCATTTAGGGATGTTTGCTTTGCCTGACTGTGGCAGTGTGATAGGGCACATGGTGAGATGTCCAGGCCCCTGCCACTTCCCACTGCTATTGTCAGCGCTACAGACATCTGTGTGCAAAGGCAGACCTGTGCTCCCATCCTAAACCTCTACTGGGTCCAGCCTGTGGCTGTGTGCCCACTTTCTCCATGCTTTAAGACGCGTCTGCACTGCTTAAATTTTGTCCAGTCCACCTCACCCTAACCTCCATGATGGGGTTTGGGAAAGCCCCATTACCATGTCCTAACCCTTTAATCTCTTTGAAAAGCAGAGGTGACTGCTCATATTTTACTCAGTCATTTGAAAAGCACTGGTGTAATGGGGAGAAGCTGGTCCTGCACATGGTGCAGGGATTGCATCCCAGTCTAGGCCCCCTCACTCCCCTTAGCTCCCCATCACCCCATCCTCACCAATTCCTTGGCCAATTTCAGGAATAAATGGCTGGCTAATGGCAGGGCAATGGAAGGGCTGATCTGGCTCAGTGCATGCCATAATAAGAGGTTATCAGGTATATTGATGCCACTCCCATTTCTAAGTGCTGGAGAGTAGCCTGCAGTGCTTTGTGATCCCCATGGCAGCCTTCTGGAGCCTGTGTGCCCTGGGGCATCCTTTAGGACATGGAGGGCTTGCTTGGGATAACCCAAGACTTGGGGCTGGGTATCTCTTTTGTGTTGTCATGAGGGGGACCGACTTTCTGCATTTTGGACACCCTTTTGAAGCACTGAAATGAGAAGCTTGGCAGGGTATTACTTAGTTCTTGTTCTGTCCCTTGTCTGCCACGTAATTTCTGAACGGATGAAGAGCTCTCATTAGTGCATGTTCTCCCCTAATGATGCTGCGCTTGTGTCTCTTGGTGTAAAAAAGTGCCCTGAGTTTTCTTTAAGTTTCCTTTGTTGAGGTGCTACTCAGCATATCTACAAAATGTAGTGTACAGAAAATTACAGCATGATGGAATACTTGGGGACCTGGAAGGTTGTCAGGTGCAGTTGTGTTGAAGCCAGTGGAATGAGTCCCTTTACATCCAAAGCAGTAAATTTTCCAGTCTGCTAAAGCTCATGCTGATGAAAAATTTGGAAAAGATGACAATCCAGGGAAAGAACCTTGTTTTCTTATCACACAAGTCTTTGTTCATCCCAGTTATGCAGAATGTGTGACTTGGGAAGTGGAGATTTGGTTACAGTCCTGAAGAACATGGGATCTGTAACAGCCAAACCAACTATAGGAAAGTGTTAAAATAACCTTCTGTCATCCCGTTATCAAAAGAGAAAAGAATAAAAAAGGAGATAATCCTTGTTTAAATATCACAAGCAGCAGCTGAGTCAGTGGGAGCTTTAGACTGGAAATGTCAGGGAGGAATTTAGATTTTCAGAGCAGTTGCTGCTCTGCAATTATCATAAGGCACTTACAAGGACCCCTTGTCTCTTGTTGCCCTGAACCATGCATCTGCAGGGAGGGGGAGCAGAGAAAAAACACATGGCCCTACCGGGGACAGATAAGGGAAACTGAACTCCATCCTACTAAAGGCACAAGGCAAATCCCTTCAGGCTATGGTTGGGCTGCTGCTGCTGTTCAGGTCAGGAGTAGGTAGAGAGAAAGGGAACGGGGAGGTGGGGGAAGGCAAGCCCACAGGAGAGGCAGAGAAGCAATATGAGAAAGAGGGAAAAATCACATCCTGGTTCCCCCTAGAAAAACATTTATTTGCTTCTGGTGAGGTTTTGAAGATAGGAACAGTGACGATCCAGGGAGTTTTTAGCCTCTTCTCTATAGTGCTTTTCCTCCTGGACCATCCCACCTCATTGCAATCTAGCACGTCCCTGATGTAAATTAAATAAGTGAAAGTACTATTAAGCCTCCTGATCAAGGCATTACCAGCATCAACAGGGGAGGGGGAAGGGATGAGCACTCAAACCACGTAATTTCACCACACTAAGTGATGCAGAGAGATGAATTTTCCTAGCTGTTACACAATGAAAGGCTAAAGACTTCCTCTGCAGCGGTGATGTTTTCTTACCTGTCTCTTCTCATTGAGGTTTCCAAGACCAGAGGGACCTCAATCTCTCTTAGACCTTGGTCTCTCTGGTGTTTCCAAGATCAGTCTTGGCTGGGTGCAAGGTAGAAGGACCTCAGCCATGCTGTGCTGGAGAATGTTGGTAGGGGTCTACCTTGCCTTCCTGGGGCTTCCTGACTGAGAACAGTAGGTATCCCTGGTCTGGGTTTCTGCTTTGTGGCTGTAGATCATTACAACCATATCTCCTCCTGCACAGCATATGGGCTGTGCTATCCCCATTAATTTGACCCTTTTCTGTCTCTGTGACCGACAGACAAAATCTTCAGGCAATGTACCTGTTCTCGTTAAGACACTTCAGGCAAAGGGGAACATGGCAGTCCCAATACCCATTTGGCTTGCTTACCATCACTAGTAAAAATGTATGCCCTACTGTTGACTTGAACTTCTCTTCTTTGCCTCACTTTCAGCTATTGATCTTTTTGTTCTCTTCTCCACTAAGATCTGTATGGACCTAAGGACCCATAAGGATCCCCAAGGATCCTTATGTGTAGCAGACAGTTCTACCATTAGGGAGGATAGGAAAAGTAATCTCATAGATCCTGCTTTTCCATTGCATCATCCCAGTAGCTTAATGGCAGATGTACTGAAATCAGGCATATTGTACCAGTATAGATCCCACACTCTTTTCTTTCTTTACTTTCCATGGCTGTGAATCAATAAAACGTTGTTGATACACCTTGAAGATCCAGAAGAGAAGTACAGGGCTTTGATGAGTCATCCTCTTAAGCCTGCTGGGTGGAATGAACCTTGCCATGGGTGATACATTTACATTCATCCTCTAAAAAGGAGAGAAAAATATTTTCTCATGCCTTTTTCCATGTATTTATTTGCTTGATGACTACCTGTTAGGAATAACAGATGAGATCCCTGGCAGATGGGAATCAGTAGGAAAACATTGACTTCACTGTGAAATGATGGTAATAATTTCCAGTACAGGACTGGTTGTATCTCCACAATAAATCTCATCCATTCAATGCTGAATGCAAAATGTCTTCCCATGTATAAACAGAGCGATGAATAAACATTTGTATGAAGTCAATATGGTGACATTTTCATAGGTCTGAGACCCTTTGTGTGACTCCTAATGGTAAAATCACATCAGACCTTTTGTTTGGCAGGTGGATGGTTTTAATCTTCCAGTGCCTGAGGAGAGAAGGAATGAGTGGGTAAGAAACGGACAATTTTCTGTTCATTTGGAAGTAGCACTGAGCTGCATTTTGCTCATCCACATTGCTGACCTGGAGCTGCTGTTACAGAAGATGAGAAAGGGGAAAAAAGTTGGGGAGAGATGTATCTATGTCAAAGAAGTTACATGTTCATTAAAAAGGAGTGCATTGGGAAAACACTGACAAAGCACTGATGGAAACCCCTTGGCTTCTAGCACCATTTGCTTCCACAACTAGAGCAGCCAGGGTTGGGTGGCCAGGAAGCTGAAGGGAAAACAACACTCAGGGGAATGGACAAAGAGCAGGTCAAGCCCCATCCCAGGTGCACTGTGCAGCCTTGCAGTGCAGGTCCTAACAGGCACAGGTGACTGAGGGGCCAAGTCCATTCTGGTCACATCAGCTTTGGCCATGTTAAGATCACACCAACATACAATGAAGTGTTTCCAGTTCTTCTGAAAGGGCATTGGGAACTTGGTTTGGAACCCTCACCAAAGCTTGTCTTTCTCTTTTCTGATGTCTCTATGAGCTACATAAACTCTGTCTTACTCCATGGCGTGGGTGAATGAGCAAGAGGGTGAAACATGTCAGACACCATGGTCACTAGGAGTGAAAAGACTAAGTTCCCCAAAGCCCACTTTCAATAACTTAATACAGGAGGACTGAGACTTAGCGACCTCCGCAATAAAATTGCCCTTAACGTTCTCTACAGCAAGAGTTGGAGGATCGAGGTCACTGCAATCCTCTTAGTGCTGGGATCTCCGAGGGTCTGGAGAAAAATAAGCAGTAGCATGAATCCCTTTTCCACTTGTATTCAGCAATGCAAAGACCTGATGGACAATTGGCCTATAGGTGAGAGAAGCAAAAGGAGGTGAGAGCCAAATATTTATATCAATTTCTGCATCTATTGCCCATTATTAACTGGTTCTTCACAGCTGAAGGTTACAGCAATTACCAGGCTAGTGGCAGAAGGCAGGAAACAAAGCAGTGAGTCAAATGACTTGCCCACGGCCATGACGTGAGCTGTCAGAAAGGCAGTCCATGTTTTCTGTGTTTGTGTTGGCAATAGGATTAGCTGTGGACATTTGATTCTTCTTGTCATAATGTTTCTGATGTTTTCAGGCTGTTGCTTACCTGCGCAATCTTTTTTTTTTTTTTTTCTGAGAAAAGCAAATTCACTGTCAAACTCAATGTTCAAAAATTATGTGCCAGATCTCCCTATGACAATTATGTTTCTTGAAGGTTTCTCCACCTCTTCAGGAGCTCCTAGAATCCTCTTCAATCTTCCTTTCTTTCTCAAAAGGCTGCATTTAATTAATGTGGTTTTTTTAAAGGAAGCCAACTCCAGGAACTGTGAGTAAAATATTTGGTAGTACAGCCTGGTAGTGCAGGAAAAGACCTGTTGCAATACACATAGGCTACCTTTCTGCACAAAGGTGACATTTCCCAATGATCTTGTTAAAGAAATTGTCCACAAGGTGAAATACAATGAGCCAGAGGTGTCAGCAGTTAATTTTACAACACCACAAGATGGCACGTTCCAAGAGATGGTGTATTTTATTCCGCTACTTGCTCCTGACTCTCTGCTTGCTGCCCACGTTTCCGAAGAGAAAATTGCTCCTAAGTGCTTCCCCATTGATCTGAGACAAGATGATTGTTTTGGATTATGCAGCAGCAGGTGAATCATCAATACAATATTTCTGAATTTTCAGTCTCCTGTTCCAGGTCCACTTCTTAAAAAAGAGAAGGATTGCTGTTGGTTTCACTTCTGAAAACTCAGGGCTAAATTCTCAGTTCCTGGGGAAATGCTGGTTTTCCCCTCCATCCGTTCCCTCTGAAAACCCTTTGCCCCAAACAATTCTCTATTTTCCTGGAAATCAGGTTTTTTCCCTCTGAAAACTTGATTGCTGTAAAAGCTTTCCAGAATTCCATTTTAATTGTTGACCAATGAGTTGAAATGCAATGGGTTTGGAGGTAAAATTTGAGCGGCATGAGTATAAAATTTGTGTCTGAATGTGGAAATGAAATCAGGGTTGTGAGACTAGCCAGCCTCTTGCTTCAAAACTGGGGAGTGGTGTGGGGGGGTAAGTACATTTTTTGTGGGTTATAGGAATATTCTCAGGTTTCACTAGAGGCTAATCTGGCCTTCTGAAATGTGAAATCTCTGACACCGCTGTTTGCATTTAGCTGCTGAGGGTATTGGCCTTCATCCTTAAGCCATTGGTTTGCAACTGTGAAGTAGATCTATCCTGTACACTACATTGTGAAAAATGCACTGGTACATACTGAGGCAAAAAGTCATTGGGGAAGGTTGCAAAGCCCTACTCCACCTTCTCTAGGAAAGTGTATGTTCTGCCTCTTTTTTTTTTTTTTTTTTTTAATTGTTGGGTGTTTTGATTTTACTTTGGAACAACAACTCCTGCACTGGGACTCATCACACCCCAGTGGCTGCCTCTGCCATGGAGGGAACGGCAGAGCTTTTCTCCCAAAGTGGCACAACATATCTCACTGCCCTGACTGAAGAGCTAGCACATCTCTGCTGCTTGCAGCCCCCCTTCCCCAGGGCTCATCAATCATGAGACTGTGAGCACACGAGTCTGTCTTTTCTAGATAATAGGAGGCTGAAAAGTTAAGAGGGAGGTGAGGATTTTAATTATCTCTTTTTTTTCCTCCTGCTGCTGCCCCAGTCCTAGGAGGCTGCAATGATGTGAAGGCCTGGGGTGTCATTATGGGTTATTACACTCCTTTGTGGCACTTGGGGATGTTGAATGGAGCTGTGAAGGGAGAAGAGAAAAAAACATTTCTTGATGGAGCTGGCTAACCCCCTATAATTGCTTCAAAATTATGGCAGACTGTAATTATTCATGCTGTGGAGGGGAAGAGGGAGAGAGAGCGGGTGGAAGAAAGAGCAGTGAGGGGACCTGGATACCCCACATGGCTGTCAGGGTTGCCTTGGTTGTGAGGGGAGATGGCAACTCACCCTCACATCAGAATACACTGTCCCTTTCCTCAGGCCTTGGTGGAACACTCTCACAGTGCAAACCCTGTCCTTGCAGCAACCTGGGCCACCATAGAGACCCCCAGCATTGCCAAGCTGCAAGCACCTTTGCCACTGATTCACCCTGGGACGTGCATTAAGACTACAGGCTGTTTCATGGAGATCTCTTTGATTCACAGAATGAAGGATGGTAATTTGGCAGATGGGGATTTCCTCTTGGTCCCCATACCTGATTATTGTGAACAGTGGCTGAGACTGAACAAATGGACCACATGGATCCAGCCAAAGACATTAATATCTTGTTTTGATCTCTGCACCTCCAGTACTGAATCCAGTGGCAGGTGAAATGAGCCTCCAGAGGGCCAGGAATGTTTTAAACCTCCACGCCATTTCTGGATTCCTTTTGGGTCTGCTTCACCCTTGAGGGAAGCACAGTCAGAGTATTCCAGTTTTTGGGCTTTTCTGTCTGGGAGCTAGTGCAGCGAAACAGTTTCCAACAGTGTTTGCTGTTTCTTTTTTATGTCAAATTAATCTCTTAAAACACACAGCTGGATACACATGGCACCCACACATATTCAAGGATGGTCATGTGGTTGGAGTGTGAGAAACAAAGCAGTGATGAAGACCAATCCATCTGTTTATTTCCTTCATAAAGCTTCCTAAAGGCTCCTCTTTCTCATTCACAGATCTGGTAATTAGTCAAACATAAGATGAGACAAGCCTGGCTTGGTTTAACCAAATAGGCTTACACCCCCACAGAAGTCAAGTCTGATATAAGCAGAACTTAAATATGGACCCAAACAGGTGGTTTATAGAGATGTAGATGGATGAAGAGATAGAAAAGTCCAAACTGTGGGTGATGTCCAAAAAGGCAGGACTTTGCCTGGGAAGGACACAGGTGGAAAATACATTGAACAGCTTTGCACTGGACTATTTGGGAAAGGTAATGCCTGTCCTTCTGCAGCTATGCTGATAACTGCTCTGAAGGACACCCACCTACTGCCCACCTTCCTGCCCAAAAGGAGTACCTGCTGCTACATGGCTTCTCCCAGCTCACCTCCTCTGTTAACTCCTTCAGGACAGGAGAACCAATCTGATTTTCCACTCTTATCAGAGAGAGAAATTCTTAGTATCCCTCATGACCATCTCAAAGTTTTCTCCACAGTTGCATAGAAAGCAGGACTTTGGCTATGTGGAACCTCCATGCCATAGGCCTTGCTTCCCTACAATGCATCAGCAGACAGGGAGGGGGGTGGCAGATTAGCAGGTCTTAGAGAAGAAAAGAGTTGTATGACTAATTTGTCTTCAGTATGAAGACAAGGGATTAAAAATCAAGGGCTTTGGAACGAGAACTAAGTAGAAGAACTGATGAGCTTAAATAAAGTACTGGATTTCACAAGGGTAGAAACAATATGTAAGGAGACAAAAGGAAAATAAAAAATATATTAAAAGAAATTCTGTCTATTCATACAATAATCTTGAAAATTTGTCTGATGTTATTGTCAGATTTTAATGCTTTTGTTTGTCAGAAGATCTTTCATATGTGATCTCTGAATATGTTACAGTCTGCAGGAAGGATGAGTGACTTGTTCTGTCCACATGTTTATTTTTAAAAAAATTTCTCAATTCTTTACATGAACTGACATTTTACGGCTATCCTTTCAGCAAATCGGTTACAATTTGGATAAGTGGAAATTGGTTTGACGGTGGATTTTAGGTTTATCATTGCTGGCAAATACTGCTCTAAAGAGACCTTTAAACTAAGTCACTTACCAAAAATCATAGGTCTAGCAAAAAGATTTCTCTTTTTGATTTCAAGGTAAGAAAACAGCAATGAAGGAAAAGAGATTAAATTAATCGAATGATTTGAAATTTGTCTCTGTTCTAAAATTGAACTGAAAGCCTCAAACAAAAAAACCCTCAAATTCTATACACTACATGCAGTTTTAAAGGTAGTGCAAGCCAGAAGAATTCATGCACAATTTAAACTGTTTTTGATATATATATATATGCCAATGCAATTCTTGTAACTCTCTTCCTATCCAAGTCCATTTTTCCTTTCCAAGTTAAATCCCAGTGAAGTTGGCCTGGTCTTGGCAAGGCCATTCATTGACAGTGCTCACATTTTAACAGTGTATCACACTAGCAAAATTGCTGAATAGTTTTAACCAACCATTTCCAGGGTATTAATCCTTAACTACAGCTTTCTGCCCTTAATACCTTTGCAGCTTCATCCTAAACTCTCTAACACCACCACTGCAGGACATGGCCTTGCATGGCTATAAGGCTACACAGGAAACTTCTTCAGTGAAGCAAACAGGCAATATCTGCAACAGCCAACTCCTTTTTCTTTCTTTCTATGTTAACTTTACTGGCATTAATGGAGTTACAGGATTCCAACTGAGGTCTCTTCGCTGATGCCTAACATGAGAGATATGTAAGCTTTTTTTATGTGGCCTCTTTTGAAGCAGATTTTTCTTCCTGCCAGTCTTCATATATTACCTTCAGATGACCAATATAATCTTAGTTTGTTTTTAACTCATATGTTTCCATAAGAGGTCTACTTCCTACATACTAGGAAGCACTAATACCATGGTGGATTCAGTCTCCCTAAGGCAAAACAGTGGTGAAACCTAGGATAGACACCTGCTTGCTTGAAGGAGCTGTTTCTGACCATCCACTCACTGCTAAGCTTTAATTCCCCCACTATCAAAAAGGGTACTGAAGATAAACTTAAAAATCCATGAACAAAAAAATCCAAGAATTTTTTCTCTTGGTTTCTGGAGAGGACCAGATTTCTTCTGGGGTGAAAATCAAGGTGAATTGCTGTGATTCAATTCTGCAGGATTGTCTTTGATAAGCATCACTCTTCACACTGTGGCTGTGATTGGGATAAGGCAGTAATGTTCCAGCATGGGAATGAGAATCATGCTGCTAAAAAGTACTGTCTATAAGATTCCTGAGAAAGCCTTGCTTCAAAATAGTCGGGACAGAATGCGGAAACATGAGAGAGCACAGGTGGCAACCTGTATGAGATTCTAATCTAAGGTTTTATGGAAAGATTAACTTCAGTGGGAGCTGGGCTGTGTTTAAAATGGTTGCTGACCTACAGTTATCCACAAAAGTGTTTGTTCCCTTTAACCAGGATGGAATCAAATCCTCATCAGGTCAGACAGCCTGGCTGTCAAAGACAACTGTCTCTCCTAAGGTGACAGCGGTCTCTCAGTGGTATCATGAAGCAATGATGAAGGTCTTCTGTGCGCCTGCTGGAAAAAAATGGTCTCTAAAGGGCTATGAAAAGGTACAGTGGCAGCAAGCACAATCAGACACCTGGATAAGGCAGCAGTGTGGGACTGAGTGCCAGTATCTTGAAGGTGTGTTTCCCAAACCTGTCCAGCTACCATGGTTCACCTCAGCCAGCAGCACAAAAGTAAACCAGTCATAGGATTGTACTAATTCACATCCCCCAGTAAGAGGGTGCCCAAGGCCACTACAGGAGCTAGGAGGAGACTGAGCCTGCAATGCTGCTCTTTGATCAGCTGCTGGGCAGGGGGGTGTCTCAAGACCTGCCCTCAAAATGTTTTCCAAGAATATCCTGCAACACCAGGCAGCATTACCCTCCATCAGTTTGGTGGAGTTTTGTCTTGCGTTTTGAGCATCTAGAGTTTACCAGGGGGCAAATGGACAGTATAAGACACTCAGAGGGGATTAGGAATGAAATTAAAGCAAAAGCAAGGGCTGGTCTCAATGTGTGAGGTGATACCATGTGGGAGGACACAGAGGCTGGGGTGAGAGAAGCCCTGATGGCTGCTTAACTCCTTCCTCTGGTTTCCAATGTGCCAAACCAGAGTCCTCAGCACCCACAATAAGATAACATGCTCCACATGACTTAAAATCAGTATTGGCTCACTGCTGCATCAATCTTTAGCTGTTGCTAACTGCTTGCTTCAGCTTCTACCAACCACCTTCCCAGGCTGCCTTGGTGGGCTGGCTGTGTTGGTCATGCTGCCTTCTCCCCAGTGTGTGCAGGAGATCACAGACATCAAAAACTTTGCATCCTCAAGGAGGTCAATGACTTGTTGACCCACCAGGGCTTTTGGCATTGCAAAATTCATTGTCATGCTGGAATGAACTCAGCTGCCCTGACACATGAAGGATAAGCCACCAACCCTAACCACATGTCAGTGCTGTGGTCAACAATTTTGGGGGTGAGCTCTCTGGAAGTCAGCTGGTGAAATGCCACCAGCTTCCCTGCCACAGGGATTTGTGCCAGTCAGTGGCCTGTCACCAGGAGGATGGTGGCTCACACAAAACATCGCCATGCATTCCCACAGCGCTTGTTTGGTTGGGACAGCTGCTGCAAATCCAATAGGAGAAAAATTCCAGTTTTACTTGCAGCAAAGCAGAGTCCCAGGATGGGTCCTGAGCTGTCACCCACTGTCACAGCCCCTGCTGTACTTGGGCATTCACCCTGTTAGGAATTACTGCAAGAGGAGCAAAATCTTTGGGAAAGCAGGACTGAGAGGGTTTTTCCAGGTTATTTCCTCTAAAAGCCTTTTTCATCTTTAAAGACTAAGATTCAGCTGTCCTGCTGTCAGAGTTGCATGGCCAAATCAAGATCTGAGGTGGTGGGGGAGCCCTGAAATGCACAGCATTGTCAGAAGCTGGGCACTGGGAGGTGCATGAGGTGCATACGTGAGAACAGCATCCAGTCCTGCAGTTGCCTTGGGGGAATCAGTGTTATTTTCCTATTACTTTACTGCCTCGATGACAAGGCAAACAAGGGGGAAAAAGGAGAGGGCTAAATCTCTCCCTTCCTTTTATTTCATCCTTTCACAGATGAAAATCCTTTCATGAAACTCCCAGGCTGGGGAAGAAAATGTGTGGAACTGAAACATGTAATGAGAATGAACTCCATCCAGAAATGGGAGGGAGGGGTAAATTAGAGTAGAAATCTTTTGGATGCAGGCAAACAGGTAGGTGGTTGTCTGGTCTGTGAAGGCAGGGTGTCTGCAATCTTTGTAGCGATTAGATTTAATGGGACAGACACGTTTCTCTCCTTCACGTCCCCTCCTCCTCTCAGCCCGAGGGGGAGAAAGGAGGGAGGTGGTGATGGGGAGGTGGCAGGGGAAGAGAAGATTTGAAAGAGTCTTGACGTCAGCCCTGCCCTATAAAAAGCTGGCAAGGAGCTGGAAAGCAGACAGCAGAGCTCGTGGAAGAGCAAAGATGCCAACCCCGAACATCTCCACCTCTGCAGCCAAAGGCTTCCGCAGGGCGGTGTCAGAGCTGGACTCCAAGCAAGCTGAGGCCATCATGGTAAGACAACTCTACCCCACTTCTTTCCCTCCTCCTCCAAAAACCACAGTATCTCCCATAGCAATAGGCAGAGGCAGGCAGGGATAGATAGATCAACACTGCCTTTGTAGAAGTTCCCCAACATGGGCACCTCTGGGCTCTAGGCTGGCAAAGGGAAATTACTCAAACAGTTCTCTCTATATATTGGTACACATGAAATTCAAATATTTAAGGGAGTGAAAACTTGAACTAATGCAACCCCCACTGCCTCAGCCAAAAGTAAGGTGAATAACCCACAGACCTAAGGCAAGAATAGCAACGAATCCCCAGCGTGAAAGGCAATTTGAATCTTAATGATCTTCTGTTTTCAAGACATTATACTGCAGAGATTTCACCTGCTCTAGCATAATAAAAAGTGGGGTTGTCACTTCAGACAGCACACAAAGCACAGGCAGTTTAAGTAGTTTGCTCATTGCTGCTGTGTCCACAGTTTATCTTCCAGAACATCCTTCCCCATATCTGTTCCCAGTCCTCCCTGATGTGGTCTCAGCTGTGTGTTTAGCCTGGGGAATACTTCTGCACTCACCAGATCTGAATGTGCCAGGGAAAGGAGAGAAAAACTTCCCACTGGGCTGTCAAATGCCTTTAGAAAGCCAATCCTGGCCAACCCACTAGACTGTCTGTAGAGACAGGGACATTTCACCTACTAACCCCAAAGCCTTGTCAGGCAGGATGAGCCTAAAGACTCCCAGCATGTGGGTCTCAGATGTGTGTAGGCTGCAGGTGACACTGCGGGAGCCAGAACAGCCAGGGGTGATGGGTGCATCAGGAGGGGACCCTGTTGGGATGCTCGGCAGGAGGAAACTCAGGTATAGAGATGAGTTAGGTAGCAGAGGCGTTTGACAGATACTTGCAGCATGACTCCAGCAGGTCAGTTATAGAGCTCCCCGTTTCCCTCCCCCATTCTTGTTGCCTTTTTCACCCACCCTTCTCTTAACCCTGTGTGATGCTCTCCCTTGCTAAAATCAGCCACTACATTGACAGAAAGGCATTTTAGAGAGTGGAGTTTGCTGGGAAGGAAGGGACACATTTAGGAAGCAAGGAGACAAAGTTGCCTTCTCTAATAAATGGAAATCAGGGAAGGCTTCCCTCTTAACAGTCATTTTCATTCCAGCAAAATAATGAAAACAAGTGGTTCTTGAAAACCTGGTATTTTTCAGGCAGCTTGTAAAATCAGTAATTGAGATGCTTGTTGCTGTCTGGAGAAAGGAAGAGTGTTTGGTTATTACACTCTCTGGGGTGCTGCTCCATGTTTTATGGGAAATGGGCCACTGTACAAAGGGGCCATAGGAATTCAGGTTCAACAGGTGGGCTGAAGGAGTGTGGCAACCTACTTGGGGTGAGTAGCTCCTCCAGCCGGGGTGGTATATAAAACTTCAATTTGTGTTTGTGTCCCTTCTTTGAAGGGAAATTTTCAGACAAAAAAAAACAAACTAAAATTAAAACTTTGCCCTGTGAGGATGATTTTGAGAGTGGGATGTATGAAAAGCTTTACCCTTTGCTCTCACCTAGGACAGATCTCCACAACCCTGTCACTTATTTTGCTGGCTTCCACCAGGCAAGAGGCATGACTCTGCATTTGTATGGGACATCGCATGTCCCTGGCCCTCGTGTTGTCAGTGTGACTATGGATGATCAGCCACACAGCCCTTGCCTATCATCACATCACCTCCAGCAGGTCTGAGGTGTTCCCTTGCCATTTACCCCCAGGGACCAGCACTGTGCTCCAGGGGAAACTGTGCAGATCAGGGGTGGGGGGAAAGCAGACCTTTGCAGCAGGTATTTTATGTATCAGCTGAGCCAGCCAAACATCAAACTCACACCGTGGCAAAACCTTTTATTACATATTAGGGTTTTTTTGCTGCTAGAGTTTTTGCAAGAGACCCTGGGACTGGAGCTGGAGCTGAGTTTGGTTACAGAGTACACAAACAGAGCTAGGCAGGAGACAGCCACTGGAGCCAAAGCAGCAGGAAAGGGTACCCGCTCAGGGAAGGCAGGGGTGGGATGTTACTGTCCCCACGGTGAGGGGAAGGAAATAGTCTGTACAGTCCTTCTTGCTTGCTGCAAATAATGAGCCAGGAAACAAAAAACAAAACAAAGTAACTCAGAACACAGTGTTTTAATTACACTACCCAGGCCGGGCACTCTGATTTTCAGCAAATTCAAGGAAGGAAAAATGCACAAACCCTTCATAAGAGGCACAAGTGAACCCTTCAGAAGAAGTGAATGACTCTATCAGACTCAGGCACTAGTTAGGCAAATAAATGCTTTGCAAAATCGAATTACAGTTCTCACTGTACCCAGATATGCACTCAGGGAGCTAGTCTGCAAGGCAGTTCAGAAATACTGTATAATGGTGCCTTTGGAAGAAAGGAAGGCATTTATCATGAGATCAGTTTGGCTATTACATATGCCTCATTCCTAATTTCCAGCAAAAGGATGTAATACCCCAATGAGCATAAATGTGAGGAGCAGAGGAGAGGAAGATGAGATGGGAAGTGTGCAGCCAGGCAGCTTCCACCTGGCAGAGGAGACAGCAGGCAGGCGGACCCCTCCCAGCCCTCTTCTCCCAAGCAAAATTCAGCCTTTTTCTGGTGTCTTTTGGTTTTATTTCTGTGTTTGTCTGTTTAATTTAGCCACCTAAAACATTCCATTATGGAGCTAAGGAACTTACAGGACTTCTCGACAGAGTGTGAAGTCCCCCACTCCTGCCTGCCAGGAGCCACCCAGTCTCAGCACATGTGTCTGACTGGTTGAGGCTGCCTCTCCTGGTTCAGCTTTCCAGCCACACAAGTCTCATCTCTTAAGCTCCCTCAAGCTGGATTTTAACCTGATTTACAGCCTAGATATGGGGGCATAATTTCCCTCCTCTGTCCTTCTCCACCCCATAAATGAAATCTTGCTGCACCTCTGTGCCTCAGGGCATAGTGTGACAAAGCATCCTTAGATAACAGCACAGCCTGGCTTGGGGTCGCTGTGGAAACCATTTTCTATGCCTGGCACAGGGCTATTTGCCCTGCTTATTGCAGGCACTTTAAGGTAAACAGCGGCTTGGCTTTAAACACTGTAGTGATGCAAAACACACATTTAAGGCTGTGCACATGCTCACAAGATTTTAAGTTATGCTTGAGGTCACTTCATAGATGTTTGCTTCCTTTGGACATGAATACCACCAGTTTAGACAAGCAGCAATAAATGCCTTTTTGTTAGAAGGTGATTTTCTGTGCCATAAAGAATAAAGCGTGGACCAGCAAACATAATTTCAGAGAGGTAACTTTACTAAAAAAGGACCACATAAAAGTGCACCAGCTGGTGCCTCGATGTGCTGCATTTTTGAGGCTGCATTAAAAATGTTAGCTTTACACCGCTAGAGCATCACTTTACACCTAATTTTGCACTGCCAGGAAACATTAGTTACTGATAGTCGGCTTTGGCAATCAGAGAGAAAATTATCTTAGTGGTCAATCAGACTGTCTTTTTAAAAGCAAAACACTATCTTAATTTTCACAAGGTAGGGAAAGCACTGCTTGGTCAGTAACTTTCTCTTTTCTGAATATTTTCAACATAATCAGAGGGAAAACTGCAGCCAGTCCCACTCTGGGTCCTTCATTAGTGCTTACCCAGGTTTATTTTAGCAAGTTCTGAGGGTTTGTCATCTGGTTTGGGCATTGAACACAGAAAATTGGAACCAGTTGAGCTGGCTGTAAATGGAAAACTGGTTGTAAAAAGACAAAGAACAAATAAGTTGGTATATGAGCTATTTGTATAACAAAAGAAACAGTGGTGATTGAAAATTTGTAGTTCACTATAAATATAAATGAGTGACCTAACATGACCTCAGGCACAGAGTTGCAGCATTTTAGGTTCAAGTCCAAGCAACAGAAATCTGCAGGAGTTTGTTGGGACAAAACAAATCCATAGATGAGTGGTAGGAATTTATTTTCTGAGTATATGGATGTGGTTCCAATTACACTTCAGTGGGCAAGCATCCACTTAATGCCACAAGAAAATGTCATATTGGATCCCAGGAGCAGTTTAGCTAAGCTGCCTTGCTAATATACTTGAAAACAGTTTGTGTTTCCTGGACAGGCCACAGCCATGGACTACAGCTGTCACTCAGAATCTTTTCTCAGATGACTTCAGGTTTGTCTAATGCCCCTCCACTTGAGTTCATCAGACACCTGAAACAGCACAGAATTGTTTCTGTTTTTTGAAGGGTATTGAAAACTGTTGCTAGGGAAGAGGAGGGGAGAAGCCTACTCTCCAGTGATGCTAAAAAGATATTTTATAGAGATTTTTGCCTAGAGCCCCACACTTCTGAAAGTTAGATTCTGAAACCTCAGTCCTAATCACCAGATCTTCCTTTACAAAGCCAGGCAAGTCAGTTCAGCTTTTTTCTGTTTCCTCTATTGAGACATACCAGTCACATCTCATCCAGCTGCCGGGGATGTCTCTGATCTCTCCTTCTGTTCTGCCTTCAGTCTCCACGGTTCATTGGAAGACGCCAAAGCCTCATTGAAGATGCCAGGAAGGAAAGAGAAGCTGCAGCTGCAGCTACTGATGCTGCGGAGTCTACAGAGACAATCGTATTTGAGGAGAAAGATGGGAGAGCCATGCTGAACCTTTTTTTCATGCTCAAGGGAGCCAAGACTTCACCGCTGTCCCGTGTACTTAAGGTATTTGAGGTGAGTATCTGACCTGTTGTATGCTACTCAAGGAACACTGACAGAAGTGTCACTTGAGCCTAACAAAGAAGAATCAGACTAGGTCTGCCTACTGCAAAGGATCAGTCTGATGTCCCCACAGTCATGCTTTGCTCATGCCCCAGTGTGCCCTCACTTGCCATCACTAAGAATAAGGAATACCTGTCTTACAGTGCTGTTAAACCCTGGGCTTAATTTTGCTTAATTATTGGATCCAACCACACAGTTGCACAACTCCAGTCCACACCCTTGTGGCTTATAGCATACTCTGACAGCGCTCTCCACTGCTCAGCAGTTCAGCTTCATGTGCAGGGCTCTGATCCTGCATTCAAAGCAAGCTGTATACCCTGCCTGTCTACAGACCAAACTCGCCTTACTTATGGACCAAGGCTTTGAGAGGCTCTGAATGGCATTGACACACTGGTCCTTGGTCAAATAGTTACAGTAACAATTTCACCCTTGGTGTAAAACTGGTATCTTGATTTCAGAATTACCATTCTACTTCAAGGATTGATTTGATTCACATGTTAAAAGTTCTGTTGGATACCTCCCAAGAGATGTGTCCTGTATGCACCTTTACTACCAAAGAAAACTGGTAACTGAGCTTTTCCCCCCTAGTCAGCAATATAATGTTGCATTATATAGGATCTTGGTACCATGAATGGAAAGCCTCGTGGTCTTTCCATTGGAAATAGTTGCTATCTATTTAAAGAGTAATCAAAGCATGACAGCTTGCATTTATATAGTGCATTTTCATTGAGAATGATTCAAAATTATTTTGCAAACTGAGGTTCTGAGATATGTTTTATCTATGGTAGTTTGATTTCATTGCCTTCAGTAGTGAAAGAAGAGGACAATTTGTTCCTATTAATCAGGTATGGGGCTTTTAAGGGGCCTCTGGAGGTCTCCAGTCCAATGTCCTGATCACAGCAGTTCCAGTCACAACAGGTTGTTTGGGGCTTTATACACTGTACAGTAAACTTTACTTAACAGCTGTAAACATAGAAAAAGTATACTTATCCTTTGAAGGATAAGTATTTTTCTGAAATTTTAGGGCATTCTACTTTTTCATTACCCATGTAGTATTACCTCTGATACTCTTACTAAAAATGTTGAAGATCTTCAGCAATTACAAAATATCTTGCATCTTCTCTAAGAAGATTGTTGCAAGGAAAGCTGGTTTTTTTGGGAAATATATGGTTCTTCTCTCAAGACTGAAAGAATCTCTATGAAAAACTTTACAGACAAAACCCTTGGTGTTGCCATGATTGGGGTCTCCTTCCCAGAAGTGCACAGGTACCAGATAAAGCATGAAAAATCCACCAGGGTAACATTCAACAGGCTGCTCAGCGGGTATGAAACTTAGATGTGTGGGGTCTTGTACTTGGTAGATTTTATGTTACACTGCATTTAAACTTTGTAATTTAAATAATTTCAAAACATCAAGCAAGAAGCTGGGGCAGCTTCTGTTCAAATATTGTTTGTTTCTTCCTGGAGCAAAAAAGATCTTTGAGCTTGTCACAGAGAGTGCTTTAAATATAATAAAAAGACAAGCATGTCAAGCCCCAGCAGAGAAAGATTCATTTCCCAGATCCCTCTGGCAATGCAGGTACAAGATATGAAAGCAGACGGGCATAATGACATTTGCCTCATCATGAACCAGGCTGCAGGGAAGCTGGTTTCACTCTTCTGTATGTGTTACATGCAGCTAAAGCATAGGTAATGCAATCACAGCTGTCAGATTAATGCAAAGGTATCGATTGTTGAGGGGACAATGTAATAGTGAAGTTGGTAGGTACACTAAAAAACATAGTCCTAAATTTAATTTACCTGTGGTGTTGCATCTGTTCCTTCTCATCTTTTTGCCTCTGATTAACGAACGAAATTATGTCCTTTCCTCTATCAAAGGTCTTGCAGGGACTTTGGAAAGGTTGGGTCATTGCCCGGGGACGTGGGCTTGTACTGCCAGTTTTCACTGAGATAAAGAAAATATCCACAAATCTACCAGGGCCCTTTGGAAGACTGTAGACTCCATTTCTTTCTCCTTCTTATTCCATGAGGAAGACCAGTTCCGATAAGGAGCCCAAATGACATAATTTCTGAGTGAGCCCAAACTAATGCTGCTGCCATTCCCGCCGTTCAGCACCACGGCCAGCGCCGCGCCGCCGGAGGCGCACGGGCAGCCCCTTCGCCCCCCTCCACACCCCCCAAACCCCACCTTGGTCTTGGGTGGGAGGGGAAAGGAAAGTGGGCCATGGGAAATGGCACTTTGCCACATCAACTTTCTCTCTTGATGTGGTCTTCTTATTGTGGAAATCTTCTGTTGGTAACTATTGACCAGCCCAGTGGCTGTCTGTGCAGAAGGAAAAACTGTGGAATTGATGGGTAAGTGCGTTTGTACTGGAGGAAGAGAGTGTGCACAAATCACAAAAGAAGGAATCCATCCCATACTGTGTTTGTTAGGCCTGGAAAAGAGAAATCTTTGAGGTGACCTGATTGTGGCCTTTTGTGGGCATACATGAAAGATGGAACGGGACTACTTACAAGAGCATGTAGTGTCAGGACAAGGATGTATGTCTTCAAATTTGTAGGGAGTAGGTTTAGATTAGATATTAGGGGAAAAAAAGTTACTGTGAGGGCACTGAGGCACTGAAACAGTCTGCACAGAGAAGTTGTTGATGCCCCATCCCTGTGAGTCTTAAAGGCTGGGTTGGATGGAGCTCTGAGTAACCACGTCTAGTGAAAGTTGTCCCTGTCCTTGGCAGAAGGTTTCAAACTGCTTGATGGTTAAGGTTACTTCCAGCTCAAACCATTCTATGATTCTCTGTATCCATGTGGATATCTTTAGGTAGCACCTGCAGGTGTGTCAAATGTTGCTTAATGCTTTTGTTCTTCCTTTCCATGTCCCAAAAGACATTTGAAGCTAAAATTCACCACCTGGAGACCAGGCTTAGCCGAAAGCCCCGTGAAGGGACTGCTGAACTGGAATACTTTGTGCGCTGTGAAGTCCACAGCTCCGACCTCAATACTTTCATTAGCTCCATCAAGAGGGTAGCAGAAGACGTGAGGACCACTAAGGAAGACAAATGTAAGAAATTTACAACCTGTTTCACTTGTGTGGAGAGGCTGAGCTCTCCCTGTAGAAACAGGGTGGAGACTTTGTTGTTCCCAGTAAAGGGCTATTGTATGCTGAGTTTCAGTAAACCAGAGAAGACTGCCTCTGGGATACCTGAATTCTGAAAGCCACTTCCCTCCCTGTTAGTTTCTCAACAGACTCCACTATTCATATTCCATTCTTCTGGTAACAGATTGAAAAAACAGAAATAAGTGATTGAATTTCATGCTTTGTTCACCCTTCTCCTAATGAACTCCATGTCCATACTTCAATGTTTATATTATAAATGTAAAGTAGTTTCCTACCTATGCATCAGGAACTTTGTACAGATCCAGCACTAATCTACAAGACACTTCCTATACCATCCTATTCTGAGGATAGGGTGACTCTTATTGTAAAATATTCCTACAGATCCCTAGAGGTGTATGACAAGTAGGATTGCTGGTGCTGTTTTTATTGTGAAATCTAGAATCTCTCAGTAAAATCCAATTATCATCTCCTTCATTTTTGTCAAAAATACTCTGCTGAGAAATGGGCAGGGAAGTCATGAGATGCAGATCATGACATTAAACATGACTCTAGGACAAGAACATTTAGATTGTGGAACCAGTGCCCAAAAGGCACAGCTGTGCCATGTGCTGTTTGTTATGTGTGTGCATTTGGTACACCAGAGCAGATGTATCTCGTTCAGCCTCGCAACCCCTTCTCATTACGGGATGGTCCATCTTCACTCCCACAGGCAGATTGTCACTTTCTCTCTCCCCACAGTTCACTGGTTTCCCAGAAAAATCTGTGAATTGGACAAGTGCCACCATTTGGTAACCAAGTTTGACCCTGACTTGGATCTGGATCATCCGGTGAGTCAGTCTGTGTGGGGCACCTTCACATTGAAATCCTGAGCTGTCCCACAGAAGCACCACAGGTTGGAGAACACCTGTTAGTGCAGCTGATCAGACAACTGTAGTGCGATTGCCACCTTGAGAGAAGTTTCTCCAGTCAGTGCTGAATTTCCTTGGGTGAGAAATTTTAGTAACTGATTGAAAACCCTGTCTCTGTTCCTATTTGTCATTACAGGGCTACTCTGACCAAGTATATCGCCAGAGAAGGAAATCAATAGCAGAGATTGCTTTTCACTACAAGCAGTAAGTCCTTTCCTAACATTCATGCAGGAATAATGGCATGTCAGTGAACCTGGTGGGAAGTCATTGTACTACATGTATGACATTTCTTTAATGTTTTGTCTCCCCACTCAGCCTTTGCAGCTCATTCTATGTTTCTCTTCTCTTTATGCATTCCAGTCTCTTTTTAATTAAAAAATATCTGCTGCCATTAATTCCTACATTGATAAAGATATAATAAGAATAAACCTTCTGCATAAAAAAGCCACATGCTTCAGACCTCAAACTTAATTTTAAATGTAGCATCTCTTTTAGAATGGCATTTAGTTTTGACTTCAGTGTTTCAACTGGTGGAAAAGCTACCACATGCCCAGAAAATTTGTTCCAATAGTTCATTATCCTGGCTGTGGAAAAAAAAAAAAAAGTGGGTTTTATTTCTAAACTGCACTTCAATAACTTCAGCTTTTACCCAATGGATCATACATGCCTTTCATCTGTGAGATAAAACACTGCTATCAGATTTTTTTTTGCTGTGAGGGTATTTATAGGCTAAATGGTTCACCTCCTAAGTCTGTCTGATAAATTAAATAGATTCCAGTAACGTTCTCATCATTGTCTTATATAGATTTAAGACTATGTCTCCTACTTAATATTTCTATTCTGATATATGCAGTAATAGCACTCAGCCTTTTCACTCCAACATCAAACAGAGCTCTAATATTCAGTTAGGTTTGTAATATATTCCCTAGATCCTATTCAGTGACAGTGCCTCACACTGTAGTGTTCTCCCTCTGAGCACGACTTTAAGTGTAGGTGAGCTGTCCTCACTGTAGTGAGCTGTGCTGAAAGCAGACCACAGAAATTATATGGGTCACCATCTTGAGCTACCCCTGCAACTGGTGTGATCCCAGCATGGTTTGCTGCTGTTAGGTTTCATGTTCTTTGCTGATTTGAAGCCCAGAATATGGACACTGAAGTTTTTATCCTGTACAAATGCTAAATGCACAGAAAGTCACTGTGCCAGTAAAAGAGTCCCAAATGACACAGGAATAAATACTGTCCTAAGATGATACACCAATTTATGTTGTCTTCTCTTACATCTCACCTGCAGGTTAGTATTTATGAGCCACTGTGTAGCATCTTCTCAGGCTGCTAATGGAAAAGGAACTATGCTTTTACATGGTAATATATGAATATGTCATTTGTTCAAATACAAAACAGAAAGATTTAGGGAATACAATTGCTAACTATGATAAGAAAAAGCAAAATTGTCAGTCTTTTTCAGTGGCCACTTGCATCAATGTTGAGATTTTTCATTCTTGTCATCCTTAATCTTACTGCCAATATATTTTTCTTCAATTCAAATGTATTCATCTTTCCTTATTAGCTGTTTATATTTCCCAGTCACTGGTTCATTCTTGGAGCCGTCTGCTACCTGAACTTCAGGCACATGAACTTATTTTCACACAAACTTTCAATTGTTTTTTTTTCTGGTAAATGCTATGCCTGCTAAACTCTTCTTCATCCCTTGATAATTTATAATCTCTGACTAGACTAACACTTTTCTTCGTGTCTGTGTACTTGTTGCACCTGTACAAATGACCCAGTACTAAGGCTTTGTCTTTCCTGTCACCCCCTTGTTTGGTTTAAAGAAGATTGATGAACATCATGCAGAGCTTCTCCAAAGTGCTTCCTTCTCAAAGGGAAGAGGAGTCTGGCTTGTGCTCTGGTCAGTAACAGTGCATTTGCCTTGCAGTGGGGACCCAATCCCTCACGTGGAGTACACAGCGGAGGAGATCGCTACCTGGTGAGTGCTGATTTAATCACTGACATTTATTGGCTTCACCACTGGAAGCTGGGAATCAAAATCCAAGCCGTTAGGTGCGACCTCTTGAAAAATGTGTCAGGGGTGCAAGCATCCTACTTAATGGCTTGTTATGAAAGCCAGTAACATTTGAATGACATTTGATAATAGGGCTGCATCTAGGAGAGCCAGGCTACCTCCAAAACAGTGATGCTGTCTCCACCTTTCTTGGGGCTGCATCAACAGCACTGTCATGCTGCAGCCCCAGGAGTTTCCTCCAAAGGGACCTCCCCAGAGAGTGAGGTAGATGACTTAGAGTCCCACTTCTTGAAGGTTCCTGACTTAGTAGTAGCCTCCAAACAAAAAACAGTTGTCATAGCTGCAGAAAGAAGTAAGAGTCCAGTGGTGAATATCTGCGTGGTACCTCACTGATCTCACTTAGGAAAACACTTCCTTTGAACATGATTTTTGCCAAGAGTGTTGCTGTAGGAGTGTTTCTGAAAACAAGGCCAAATCATATGAGCTGAGTACACAGGCTTCTCAACAAGGTCATCTCCTCTATTGACTGTCTTCACAGTGCAACTTCAGGAGTTAACTTACTGGGAATATTTTAATTCCAGTTAATATCTTTTATACAATCTTCTGACCTTCAAGTCAGAAGTAGGTCTGTGCAGATACAGCTACTACCTTTGCAGGCTCATTTGACTGTGTGTCTGTATGTTTACACACCTCTACCAATGGGCAGAGACACAGAGGTGGAGAAAGGCAAAAGGACAAGGGGCCTGGGTCCCTGGTAGTGCATAACCATGTAACAGGAGAGGACTAGACACATCAAGCCACTGAATGTCTGCCACCTCTTGTCCTGAAGGAAGGAGGTGTACAGCACCCTGAAGAGCTTGTACCCCACCCATGCCTGCAAGGAGTACCTTGAAGCTTTCAGCCTACTGGAGAAATTCTGTGGCTACAATGAGAACAACATCCCTCAGCTGGAGGAGGTTTCCCGCTTCCTGAAAGGTGGGTATAAGCCTGGGACATCCAGGTTCAGGGTCTTCCAGGACTCTGGGATGGTGGTGGCAGCTACAGATGGGAAGCCTGAACACAAAGGAGGAGTATGTGAACTCAAATTTTGGAGTAGAGCGGGTGGGTTCTGCATTGCCCACCGAGGACAGAGGTAGAGCCCAGGTGGTGCGGACTGTAGCTAAACACAGTGGGCTGAAACTGAAGGTCCAGCCCATAGTCAAATGATCCCACTGAGCACCTAAAGAGCAGAAGAGTTTCCCTAGTAGGAGCAAACAAATTAGGTTTGGCAGAAAAGAAGCCTTTTAATTTCCAGAGCTGGTACCATGGGACATCAGCATAGCCCATGGGCCATGCACCTCACAGAGATGGTATGTGCTGTTTCAGAGAGAACTGGCTTCCAGCTTCGGCCGGTGGCTGGCTTGCTGTCAGCACGGGACTTCCTCGCCAGCCTGGCCTTCCGTGTCTTCCAGTGCACACAGTACATCCGTCACGCGTCCTCACCCATGCACTCCCCTGAGCCGTGAGTACTGCCAGCCCTCGATGGCCTTCCCTGCCTGGATGTCTCACCTGGCCAGCAATTAACCTTGCTCCCCCCCGGACACACTCTGCCTGCTGCTGACTGTGTTTTCCCCCTTTCTGCCCTCACATTGGCAGGGATTGCTGTCATGAGCTGCTGGGGCATGTCCCGATGCTGGCTGACAAGACGTTTGCCCAGTTCTCTCAGGTAAGTTGGTTGTCTGCTTTCTCGCTCCTGAGAGAGCAAGGCACAAGGTGGCAACCCAGACCACAGTGTCACCCCCTAAACTTTTCTTGTACTTATTAAATATGGTGTTCTGGAGTCCTAGTGGTGGACTGAGAACCCTGATACTGACTCTGCAGCAAAGTGTTTATAGTCTGAGCACAATGAAGTCCCGTCAGATGCATGGCACTACAGGGCAGCAGTATCAGTTGTCTCAAGGCAATAAAACAAAGCAATCGATGTGTAAGGCCTGCAGACCAAATCTGATATTTTCCCTTCTCTTCCTAGGACATTGGGCTGGCATCTCTGGGAGCAACGGATGAAGAAATTGAGAAACTAGCAACAGTAAGTTTTCCTCTTTGCTGGATGGGAGGCCCAACCCCTCCAGCAGCACTTTTGTCATACCAAAGGGACAGGTTCAGCCTGATGTTTCAAGATTTGCAGGCTCAGAGCCCCAACCTGAGCTGCCCCAGCCCTGCTCTTTTCATGTTGACTGTGCAGAGCAGAGATCAGTTTTACAGCAGAGCTTGCTTCCACATTAACCCAATTTTCTTGCACACCAGTATTATCACCAAGCATCGTATTTCTAACAGCAGCACTGCTGGAACTCTTTGGGATGGGATTAAATGACATCCACTTCCTTTGGGTCTCCCTCAGCAAGGTGACCTGTCCTGCTCCAAGGGCACCAAACAGCAGCATTGTACAGTAGCTGGCTGCACAGGGGACAAGCCCAGGAACACAGACTACATCTGGTGTAGCAGCAACTTAGTTTAGCACTTTTCTCTGGCATCAAAGGGTGCAGAGTACGGAGAGCGGATGAAGTGTCAGGCACTTGATCCTTTAAATAGCCCCAGGCCCTGACTGTGATGCAAGGGTTCAGAAGTGACAGGGAGATGATGAGGAGCTGTATCCCCCAGGAATTTTTCCTTTTCTTTTCACAGCTTTACTGGTTTACAGTGGAGTTTGGGCTCTGCAGACAGAATGGAATAGTCAAAGCCTACGGAGCTGGGCTACTGTCTTCCTATGGGGAGCTCATAGTAAGTCCCAGCACAATTTGCCTTTCTGCCCTAGACCCTATAGAGCAAAGCACTGTACAGCTTTCTGTACAGCTCCAATGACTTTACCCAATCTGTTCTCCACCTTTTTTTAATCCCATATGTGGTCTCCAATCCCCTTTGTTTCATGCTGCCATTTTTCTGCTATGTTCATAGCACTCATTATCAGATGAACCAGAGGTGCGGGATTTTGACCCTGACGCTGCTGCTGTTCAGCCCTACCAGGACCAGAACTATCAGCCTGTTTATTTTGTGTCTGAAAGCTTCAGTGATGCCAAAAGTAAATTGAGGTAGGACTGGTCAGTGAGAGAGACACAAAAAGGAAATTAAGATAAAATATATTGAAATAGGGGTTGACATTATGTCTGTTTTCAGTTCAAGTTCTCAGAAGTACTCTGCTTTCAAAGTAAAGTGATCCTCTAGTTCCCACAGGGTTGAGCTTCAATCTCTTAAATTTGCCAAACAGCCTCTACAAAATATGCTGGACTCAAGGTTGTGGGTGTGGAGGAGTGGGGCGGAATGGAAGGCATCCTTGAGGACAAGACTGAGGGAGCAAGAGAAGGGACAGATCTGGCTGGTGTGCCTAGTTCTCATAGGCAGGAGTTACAGACTATCTCCAGTTGCCGGGGGAAGTCAAGCAACATAACAGAGGGCTGGTGGTTCAGAAATTGGAGACCTAAACCACCCACTAGGATCCCCTCTGCTTCCTTGCTGCAGAAGGGCCAAGTGATACAGTGATGCTTGCTGTCCTTCATGGGAGCACCTTGCCAGCATGTGTCCTTCTGAAACACAGGATTTTGCATCATGTAAAAGTTTGCTCTGTGGGTGAAAGTTTTTGGAAAATGGTGAAGAGCTGCTCAAAACAGTGGCATTCTCTGAATTTTGCATGCAGTAAGATATTTGTCTTTCTGAGCAGCTGCTGTGCAACTCATCCATTTATTAATCAACCAGGAAAAACCCCAAACAGACAGGAAAAAAAACAAACCCAGAAAAACAACCAAACCCAGGCATCATCAGTAGATCGTACACAAACAAAAAAGATTTGCTTGACATGAATAGATTTATACAGGGGAAAAAAAGGAACTTTTGCCTCCTAGGGTCAATGGACACCAGACAGCACCCCACCAGTGTAAATGGGTTTCCTCATCCCATGGGACTATGAACAGAATGGTAAGGGCCAGCTCTAGCCACAGACATTTTTCAGAGGAGCATTTCCTCAGTCATACTGAGAATTGCCCACAGAAGAAAAGCTCAGTTCTTCAACATTTGATTGACAGAGAAAAACTTTGCCTATACCATTTTTATCTTAGCTTAGGAAGAAGACAGGATGAGGTGAACATGATGTACATGACTTTGCAGTTCCCGCAAGAGGGTTATTTAATATAAATAACGCGGTGAGGACTGCTGTATTTCAACTTCTGCTTTTATTACCCTCGCTGGCACTGTTCATATAACCTGGAGTCCAGCTGCTCAAAAGCAAGCACCTGGGGAGCCTGTCCTCACACACACACACACACGGTTGCTTTAAAAAAACCCCAACTTCTGCTTAATGAGTCATGAGAGTGTGCAGAAAACCCCTTCGTTTGCACCTTTTTTGTTGTTTTCCTGCAAGCAGGGCAGCTTGCTGCCAGCGTTAGCCTGTGCCTTGGAACATATTGCCTCTTGGCTCTATCTGTTGTGTTTTCCCCCAACACCCTGCAATTCCGGACTAGGCATGAAGTACCAGCTAGAGGAACATCTGACTCCGTCTGGGAAAGGACTGCGTTTCCCCGAGCCCTGCGCCAGAGCAGACCTGCGGTAGCCACAAGAGGGTAGCCTAAGCTAAGCAATTCAGGAGCGAAAGGGTGAAGCCTCTGCAGAGGCGAGGAGAATGCCTGTTGCTAGTGCTGTTTGTCCCTCGTCTTCCCAGCCTTTCCAGCATAAAATTGTAGCCATGAGTACCTACATATTGACTCCTAGCTCCATATTTACACAGCCCCAAGATGAAAAAACCCTACCCTGTCAAGTATACAAATCTTAGTGTTGGAAGTGAATGTGGGCAACTTTGGGGAAACCTTACCCTTGATTTGCTTTTCACATACCTCTCCATTAGCAAAGTACCAACAAGGTCTTGCTCTTGAGAGATATCAGGTGATGTCAAGTTCATCACTGAGATCTAAGCTGCAGTTGGCTTTGGGTACAGTAGTGCAGCTCTGCTCAAGCACATGGCTCTGATGATGCTATTCTCATCCTCTAGCTCAGGTCTGAGCCACTGCCTGTCAAATCTATCCTTAACACAGCTAGTTCCCCCCTCTCCAAGTGGAGATTAATCAATAAATGAATGTAAGAAAAGATTTAGTAATATAATACTATAATACCACAGGCTTTCCATGCAATTAGCTTCTAAATCTTCTTGGCATTTTGTGAAAAAGAAATTGAAGTAGAGGAGGCTTGGCAATGGACATGGAGGTGACCAGTTCAGTGTACCCTCCACTTCAGTAGAAGCCCATGTGTTCCGCCCACAGAAACTCATAGGAAAACTCATGTTTTTTCTTGTGAAGAGAAGGAATCTCAACTACTGCTATAGTCCTGTGGAGCTTGAAAGGTGAGAAACCAGAGCTTTTTTGCTAACCTGGAAGCTCTGACTAAAGGAGGTGGTTAACCTGTTGTGATCTTCTTGGGTAAATGGTGGTGGGTAGGAGGGAGACTCAGAACCCATCTCTTGTACCTAGCTGTCTGCACCCCTTTCTTGCAGGAGCTACGCAGCACATATCAAGCGGCCCTTCTCAGTGAAATACGAGCCCTACACCCACAGCATCGAGCTCCTGGACAGCCCTCAGATGATCTGTCACTCCCTGGAGAGCGTAAGGGATGAGCTTCACTCGCTGATTAATGCGCTCAATGTTATCAGTTAATACAAGAACTGAGCTATTTCCGTCCCTTCTTCCCTTTCAGCCCCAAATGTGCCCACTCTGCCTTTGCCTAGTTCCCAGCTGATAATTCCTACCTGTCTTCTCCAAACATTTGCACTGCTGCCTGTCACCATGCGACCCCAACAGCTTTTCACTTTTGTATGTAGGGCCAGCTCGGAGGAGGGCAGCGGGATGGACCCAAGGCCTGCTGGCTTTTTGGGTAGCTTTTCAATCAACTGCTGGAAGAGGCTTAGCAGAGACAAAAAGTATGGCCAAGATAAAATTTTGAAATCAAGAGTTGCAGGCTAGGCTTCTGAGTGCAGGGAAAAGTCGAAAAAAAAATAAAAAGGGGGGTGTTTGTTTTTTCTTTTCTTCTTTTTTTTTTTTTTTCAAAAAGCAACTCCTATAGCAACTTCATGAATGTCCCTCAGTCCCCACCAACTCCTGCCTCATAACCTCATACATTTTGGAAATGCAGAGCTCCTCTAGAACCTGAACCAACTCTATGAGTTTTGAAATTTCAGCTCCCAGCCTCCCCTCAGCTCCTTGCAAAGGGGGATGCTTAGGCACAAGCCCCTGAGCTGTGCCACCCCACATGGCTGCAATTAGCATTGTTGCCCTGGACCTCTAAACTGATCTAAGCCAGGAGTTTTCTGTCTGGCATAGAGCAGCCCTGATCTACCTGCATCCTCCCCAGCACAAACACCACAGAACAAGCCCTGGCCACTCCAGAGCAGAGCATGGACATCCCCTTCAAGCTCTCTTTTAAAAGCTCCCATAGCCTTCAGTGCTGAGGAGACCAGCTGCCATCCTTCACAGCAGGTGGCAATCACAGCTATTGATGCTCCTTCATGCTGGTGGCCGTGGGCAACCTTGGCAGCCTCTGAGTGTCTTAAGTTTATTGGTAGTTGCAGACTGAGTGGGTCCACTGGTGTCCCGAGTTTGCCAGTCCTTGGGAGAATCTGACATGCTTTCACTTTTCCAGTCTATTACATAGTCTCATTCTTAGTTATCCTAATATTACTATCACCTGGTATAGCTCAGGTGTGTGACTAATGCTATTTATTGCTGGCAATTTCTGAGGAAGGTAAACATATGGTTAGGATGCTCAAACCCAGTTTTATCCAGTTTTCACTGTAGATATTAATGGCTTGATCTGACCCAAAGCCCTCAGTTTTCCTCCCCTGCTTTTGCCCTTCTTATCTTCTCGCAGGCTGTCTCATAACTTAGCGGTTTGCTCAGAAGTTTGGCCCAAGGTTATGCAGCTGTGCAGTATCAGAGCTGGGCTTGGGATTGTGTGGAGGCAGCTAAACAGCTGTGGGGGACAGTGAAGGGGAGAATTACACAGAGTTGTTTGCATGATCATTTATAACATTCTGTGTAGACTTTTACCATGCTTACTCACGATATATGATTTTTATGATTTCCTCTTTAAAGAATGGCAAGGCTTAGCAGTTAAGTTTTGTCTATTAACATGGCTAACATTGCTCTCCAGTGTTACTTCTACTGTGGCTCAGTTGTAGTAGTTTACAATCCATTACACTTTATCCCGTTTCAGACCTTTACATATGTATGTTTAACCCACAGTTCTCTCAAATTTTAACTCCTTAGCTACTGACAGCATTCAGTCTCCCATCTGCCTCAATCCCCCCTGTCTGTTTCCTTTCTTATTTGACCCTCCCTCCTAAATTCCTCCTAATTTGCTTAAAAGGCTATTACTGAAATCAGCAGCTCGACACTGGAGCTAGCTGCTTTTCCTCAAGTCGTTCCCCCTCCTCGGATTTTCCTGTAAACAAATAAAACTACTGAGTTCATTCAGTTATTGTAATTTTAAAGCATTTTTTCCAAAGTTTCAGCTATGATTTCCCAATCTGGGTGTATCCAGATCATGAGCTGTAACTCTCAAGTCTCCCTTAAGAGCTGTAACAATTTTTCATTTGGGTTCTTCGGTTATTGCTATTAGATTAAGTAGCTGGAGCAAGCTACACAAGGCTAAGGCAGGCTAAGCCATAGGTTAGCTATCCTAGCCATGAAAATATTATTGGGGCCTCCAGTAAAACAGACTAAAATAATTAAAAAAGAAAGAAAAGCACTGAACAGGCAAGATGTAACAATGAACTCTGTATAGTTAATGCACAGATTATGGCCTCATTAACAATAGCAACGCCACTTTACTGGTCTGCAGGTCACTGTTTGTCCTCTCCTTTGGTAGTCTCCAGCTCCTGGGTTGTTGCCCATGACTGCAGCAAGGACGCTTCAAACCTTGCAGCAATGCCAGGCTCCTGATCAGGACTGAGCAGGGAGTCTCCATGGAGGCATTCACTTTCTGGTCTGGCCTCCAGAACCATAAAGGTCTAAAGGTGATCATCTTTAGGTCTCCAAAGCACTTTACAGTAATTATCTGCTGTGTTAAATATCTGAAATTAATGCAATTTGTAAAAACAACGAAGTTATTAATATGGAATGAAAAGCCAATTTAGAAATCTTTGCAGTTGCAGGAGACATCAATTCCTCTGCCTTGCCTTGCTGGTCCCTGACTCTGTCAGCTATTGCTTGAAGAGCTGTAGTAAAATCTGTTGTCCTACAAAAATAGAAAATAAGCAAAACTCAGAGCATAAACCAACTCCATTAGTATGCAAGTATATAAACAGACCTGCTGCAGCCAGGTGGGAGGTAAACACCAGGCAGGCTACACCCCACTGCTTGTGGGAGATGTGGTTGCACTGGAGTGGGCTGTGAGTGTGGGGGCTCAGGCTGCACAGGCGCCAGAAGTTCCTTTTTGGGGCATTTTCTATGTCTGGTTCTTGACAAATTCATGACAGATTCCAGAATTTTTTGGCCCCTTAGGGGGACATCTGAGAAACATGAACCCATTTGTATTTACTATTGCCCTCATCTATTTAATCTTAGGGAATTTGTCTTATTAGTAATGTAATAGGCCCCTTTTCATTTTGTCTCTAAGGCTTGTTCCTCTTTAACTGATTTCAAATACATTACTTGGCTCCTTATTTCATGAGCCATATATGAATTGTATCCTTGCTTTCTCATTTTACCCATTTTTCTCATGTTGCTTCTTCTACGTGAGCAGTTTCCTTCTTCATCCTACCATAGTATTTTAGAGTCTTAGACAAAGGGCCACTAAGTGATGGGCTGTCCAAACAAAATACGAAGGAGTTCTAAACCAGCCTCTAATCTGTCACTGCTTCTTAAAGCTACTAATGGCAAGGTTAACTTTTCAGCCCATCATTTTGGATATTGTCCTACAATTTTCCTTAGTATATTTTTAATAGTCTGGCTCATTTATCTCCACCAGTCTGGGGAATTGCAGGTGGTAGGGTATATACAGTCCTTGCTCAATCCCCAGGTTACTTATTAAGGCTTGAGTTACTTCACTTAGAACCTCCCTGCTCCCACCCGGCCCCCCTGTTTAATCTCATCCTGTCTCAGCTACTGTACCATACCTATGAACAATTTTCCATCACAATATTGTTACAGTTCCAGTAGTTGCATTCCTTTTTAGGTGGAAGAGCATCAGCCTATCCAGGAAATATACTAATTGTGGCAAAGAGATACTGATGGTACCCTTCTTTAGTTTGTGACAGTTCATCTGGGTGATCCCTTTACAGTATTTGTCACAGTCCTTAGTTTAGCCAATGCAGTAGAGTTGAAAACTTTCTTTTACTAATCCACTTTTGCATCATTGCATACCTTATACAATTTTTATTTATGCCCTCTGTTTCTTGCTTCATTTGGGCACAAACATAAACTCATTGCACGCTTTTCAGAGTACCCTGCACTCCTTTATGTAACTCATTTATGACAGTCTAAGATAATTTGTTCTCATTCAGCTGGCCACAGTATCCATCCCATCTTCTTTTTTCAGCTGATACCTGGTTGGGGCTGCAGAAAACAAAACTTGAGTTAATTTATCTACTTGTTCACTTAATTATTTCTCAATACTGATTTTACTTTTCCCATTACTTTAACATCCTTAGTTTATATTTGATTGCCACTCTCCCTCTAAGCTTTTAAAATAAAACTTCTCTTTTCTTTATAGGTGTCCCATTATGTACTTGTCATCGCCCTTCTCCCTATCATGCACCCAGTATTTTGTTCTATTATCAGCATAGTAGCTATCTGCAGAGAGATATGGTGTAGAAGGGTTTGTCTTCTACTGACAGCATGTAAGCTCCTTGGCATGATCCTTTCCCTAGTTTCCCCACTATTTGTTCCCTCATTCCTCTGATAGCAGTATCTTGGATTATTCTTCCTCTTTGTTCAAAAGCAGCACTCTCATGAGTGTGCAATACCTTTGGTTTATTCATGGTTTCCTTTAAAAGGATATCCACATTGATATCCATTTATTCTCTTTGTGCCTAAAAGCAGAGTATGAGCAGTCTGGGGTACAACTGCAGTATTGAGGAGAGGAGCCTCACCATAGCCCAGGCTTCCTTTAACCAAGTTTTCTCATGGCTTGGGAAATTTTTGTCCATTGACTGGAGAGAAGAAGAGTCATATAGTACTGGTATCAATTTTCCTTCACTATTTCTCTGTAACAGCACTTCTTCCACAGTATCAGCTCATGTTGAAATTCTTATTATGAATACTTTTCCTTTGAATGGGAATTTTAGTGCAGAAACTTTTCAAGCAGCTTTTGTCTTGGTCTTTGCTCCAGCCCCCTTCCTGATTCTTTTTCTGTCATTTCCCTAACACTGCTGCTACTAGCCAAGATGGATACACTACCATAAGATACTAGCACAGTTATAGATATGCTGCCATAAGAAATTAAATCCTCACAGCACTCTTCAGAGTTGAGATTCATTAGTGGGAGTCTTTATTTCACAGAAAGCTTAACCTTTCCAGCATTTATCCATCTTCTTGTTTCACCAGTTCCAGTAGCCAAGCATTTAACCTGGGGTTGCTTTAATTGTGCCATATTAAAATTGACTTTAAATCCCATCTGGTCTATTAAGTTTAAAACTCAGCTACTTCTCTCTTGTACCTCTTCTTCTGTAGCTGTGGTTCCCTGAGTATCATCACATAAGGTGATTTCTTTGTCCTCTGCATACAATCAGTCAAACACTTCACTAACAAAAGCATGTGCAGCAGGGCAGGTGCTCAGCCCTGTGGGATGCAAGTTAAAAGTGTACTGTTCGTCTCTTAATGTGAAAGCAACTCTCTAAATTGCTTCTTCCCCTTCATTTTGCCATATGGGAGCTTAGTGTGAATTATGGGGGTGTGTTTGTGCCACTAATTCATGCCACTCCTAATTCATCTGCTGTCCAAGGAGTGTGACTCAGCCTCAGGGCTGCCAGGGACAATGGAGATACCTGTGCTCCACTGGGAATGGATGGTTAGTACACGGTATCATGTCCTGCTGACATTCAAGCAGCCCCCTTTCAGTTTATTAAAGACTCTCTCTCTTCTTTGAGTTTATGGACTGGTAGTAATGCTGCCAATTGCAATCTTGTCTTACCATTCTGCTGGGCAATTTGATTAAATGCCCATGATGGCAAGATTAAATGTTCAACAAGGAGGTGCCCGACGTACAGTGGATAAAAGCTGATGGAGCACACACTCTAATCAATTTATCGCTTCATCCCCATTTAATTCCAAATGTTTGTCTACTGCTGGGGTTTCTTTCAGTGGCTTCATGTCTACAGGTTACCTGCCTTGGGGTCCCTTTTTTCCATTTTAGCAGCTACAGCACTTTGATCTGCCATACCCATCTACCCCAGGACAGCACTTATAGTCTTTGTAGGATATGCTGCTATTCTCACCTTTTCTTTCTTTTCCCATTTGCCCATATCATCCTTGAAATTATATTCCTGTGATGGCTTCTGATCCAGTTCTCTCCACCACTTTCTCCAACTCCAGCAGTTATTTTTAATTTTTGCATCCCAATCTGCTCTTGCAAGTGTCTAATTTTAGCTTTGCATTTTACTATGATCAGGTCCCTTTTGAGTTCTCCCTCGCTCCAGGGCAAATCACTGCACTATGTATGTTAATCGCTCTCTTTACTTCTGTAGTTTTTCTTTCTCTTCTTCTAAATTCATCTGATTTTCTAATTGCCATTCCATGTCCTTATTGCCTTTTTGGGCCACTAGATGGTATTCCTTTTCTAAAGACAAACTTACTTCAAGTCACTTGATAGACCCTTTTAAAACACAATTTTCCCACTGAAGCAGCTGATATTCTGATGTTGTCTTGGTACAGACTATTGCTGCTTCCCATAGCAGTCCCACTATTAGAGGCAGTGTATCCTTAAGTCTCTTTTCATCCACTCTCCCCTATCAGGGAACATTTGGTCTCTATCACCCATCAGCTTCCTGTGGGCTGGAGAGGCGCCCACAGTCCTTGCTGTAATCTCTGATATTGTTGGGATTTCCTGTAGTCCTCCAGTATTCCTGTTTTTAGGCTTTTTCCTGACTTGTCTTGGATTTTTCCCATGCTTTCAATTTTGTCTTAAGGTATCCCTTAAGTATTGTGCACAAGGCTGGTTAGATTTGTAGAGTTGCCTTTAACAAGATCATAGAATCATAGAATGATTCGGGTTGGAAGGGGCCCTAAAGATCATTTATTCCAACCCTCCTGCATGAGCAGGGACACCTTTCACCAAACCAGGTTGCTTAGAGCTCCATCCAGCCTGGCTGGAGAAAAAGACTGAGGATCTACTCAGTCACACCCTTCACCAAAAGATATTGTGAATTCCCCTTTCCTGAGAGTGGTGCAGATTTGTAGGATTATATGGCTACTTAGAGTAAAGCATGAGCTCATGTCCTTTGGGTGGGTCATTGCAGCCTTCATGCCATTTCCCTAGAACTCACCAAGTGTGACTGCAAGCTCTATAAAAAGTGACTAGGGGAAGCCAAGGTGATGGGTCACCCTGGGTTAAACCTTCCCATAGATGGAGCATGGGCTGGCAAGGGAGGAAGAAAGGAGCAAAGCCTTTCTCAGAGCCAAGCCCCACCATACCCTCTGGTATGTGCGTGTCCCAGTGCCTCGCTGAGCAGTCTCGCTGTTGTCGCTGCTGCTGCTGCTGTGGGTGGATCTGTCTGTCTGTCTCTCTGTGTAAAGAAATATGAAACAGAATTATTTTTCATTTTGGAATTGTGCTGCTGCTGACATGATATTAACAATAAAAAAATATATTTCTGGTCTAGCATTCTGAGTTTGGCTCTTGTATTCTTCTGCTGTTCAGATTAAAGTCGGCTGCCTTGCCTACAGGCAGTGTGCAAAATCCAACTTGGGGCACATTATGGCGGAAGATGTGCAACTTGTGCTCATGCACAATGTTTATTTGGAGGTGGAAAACACTCCCATCTTTGCAGATGAGATGATCTAAGCCTTTCTTTGGCAGGATATTACCGATTGCACAATTATGCATGAAACAGTAGTTGGGAGGTCTCTTAAATAGTAAAACTCCAGGGGACTTGCCTTCACTCTGTGCATTCTCTCCCAGCATTTCTCACTATTCCTGTTCAGTTCCAGTGGTGCCAGCCATGTAGGGATGCCAGTGTATATGCCGTGCCTACATGTCTGCAACCAGCCTGTGCAACCCCAATTCTTGATGTGTTACATGCCTTTCTAAGAGTAATTAGGGATAGATCCTAATTATGCTAATTATGCTTATGTGTAGGGACTATTTTAGATGGCCTAAAGTGTCTGCTGCATCCGTGTGAGAGTGGTGGATGGGATGCAGGATGCCCAGGAATGGGAATGTAGCCCCAGAGACTGGAAGATATGCCCAATGCCACAGAAGTGTGTCCTCCTCTGGAGTTTTCCTTACGTTTAAGGAAATTAGTTTCAGTCACTACTGCAAGGTGGATTTTCACATGGAAGCCAGATTCTTTCTGTGGTTAAAATCCCTTCCAGAATCACGGACAGAGGTGGATTAATGTATTGCAAGCACAGACCTGGACCATGCACCCAGGCACCCTTGCACACTCTGAGAAGTAGTTCTCTAATTTAGGACTTGCAAGGATACCCTGTATCTTCACAGTGCTCATTAAAGTGTTACAGCTGTAATGAATTCATCTTCATGACATGCTTGGGAGGTAGAAGAGTACTCTTGTCTCCGTAAAAAGCTGACAGATAAAAGGAGGCAGAGAATCAGAGACTCAGACCAGGCACAGAGCCGGAAAAGTAATTACATGCCTAAACAGCTTTGGGAAGAAGTGTCTAAGTGGCAGATCTGGGGCTTGAACCTCTGTCAGCCCCCTTAGGACCAAATCTTTCTTCTTGTGCTGTGGTGGTACAGATCAGAAGAACTCAATTATTTACAAATCCTATAGCCGCAGGTATGCGCGCACACACACACTGCCTCCCTGGAGAGGGGAATTGATTCGGATAAGGCTGTGTCTGACCTGAGCTGTCATTCGTGCTGCTAATCCAGCTCAAATCAGACTTGTTTTTTTCCCCAAGGACCAGAAAGGGTACTGCACTTTCCACTGCAAGGAATTTGTTTTCAGTTTGCCAACACTTGTTCATTACAATGTTTGGAAAAATGCTAGGTTTTGTAGGGGGAAAGATGATCTTTTGACATTTTTCTGGCACAGCTGAAAGCAGAAAGTATCCAAAATGTCTTGAAAACTGATCAGGAGAGGGGTTTTTTGTGTTGATTTTTTGTTTGTTTGTTTGATTGTTTTGTTCTCGTTTTGTTGTTGTTGTTTTTAACTGAATAGGGAGGTTTGTGAAGATTAAGGGATTCAAAATCCTGTGTGTCTGTACCCCAGAGGTGCTACTGTAGCCTTACAGCACTCTCATTCTGCAGCTGATAGGGTTGGCTGTGGAAGGTCAATAAAAAAAGAGCTTAGATGTTTTTCAGTCTAGCAAGTGCTGTGTTCCAAATGAACAAGGGTTTCTTTGTGTCTCTGTTAACCAATTCACTTTTACCGTCTTGTATAAGGTGTGTACTGCTCAGGAGCAGCTGCAGCACGTGCACTTGTTGACTTCCTCACAGCAAACCTCCCAAAACTCACGCACATCCCAACAGGGATGGAACTCACACAGACTCCCTGTGCATCCCCAAACACTCTACTCCAGTGCTGTAGAGGGTTTGGGTCTCAATCTAAATTTCCCCATATCCAAAACACTGTCCAGCTCCAATCAGCCACTGTCAGGTGCTTCTGTGAACATGTGATGTTCAGAAATTTAGCTTGGGATGGAGCAACTGCTTTTCAAACTCATGATACCCAAATTTGAATCAGACCTGTGCTACACCAATGCAAGACTGGACAAGCTAAGTGGTGAACTCCAGCACCTGATGGGTTCAAGGCACTTTTACCTTGATTTTCCTGGAGGGATAATGATGCAAAATTCATTTTTTTACTCCTGACATTAGTTCTACTTGGTCTCTTTGTGATTATTTTCTCTGGGCACAGCAGGGTGAATTGATTTATAAAATATTGTCAGGGATGGTGAAGGATTAAGTATCTTGCACAGATACTTCAATGCAACAGTTTTTACCCAGAACAAGAGAAAAACAGGGTGGGGTAAGGGAGTTGTTCATTTTCCTTGCACTAAGGTCAGCCTTAAATAACTCTCCCACCTCCCTCGGAGGCTGAGACAAGATAATAAGGACAAAAATGTCAGAGTAAAGCACAGGGCCCCTCTATTTACAGCAAAGGCCAAATCGCTAACCAACAGATCGGAGCTTGCTTTCTAAACACCGATAAGCGGCAACTTTGAATTAACAGCCCCGGTTCCTCTGCTGCTGTAAATCAGCCTGACCCTGACTGCCCGCAGCACCCCAGTGCCTCGCCCCGGCCAGGGGCTCCCCGGCAGCAGGAGGGGGCTGCAGTGGTAGGCTTAACCCTCCCGGCCCCCAGAGATCCCTGTGCCTGGCTCCAAACACCCCCCCTCCCTCCCCTCCCCAGCCCCCTATCACTAACAAGCTTTATCAGTAGGATTTACACCTCCTTGTCTAGGAACCCATAGGAAAGCCTATGGACTGGTTACTGATGTGCATGCAAATCCTTAAAGTAGTTTTAAGTGCTCAAAACAATCCACTTACCCAGCAATAATTAATGATATCAGACCTGGGAGTCCCCATGCCTTGGCAGGGTAGATCAGACCACCCTAAAGTGGGGTCTGACCAACCACAAGCCCTTCTGCAAGTCCTTGGCACCTTCTGGCCCCAGAAGAGCATCTCAGGAGTGAGGAATGACCACTGTAGCTGGTGATAATGCCATGAAGATGAATGCCTGGGAGCAATCAGTGGTATGTTGGGCTTTATTCACTGCCACATGCCACGTTAGGAAAGGTCCTTTGTCGCAGAGCTGTGCCAGGCAGTGAAACACCAACTCCCACATGGATGATGCTGTGGGAGTGAGGGGGAAGGAAGAAAAAAGTCACAGCTTCTGTCTCAGGTTCCAATCCGGCTGGAGGAACCTGAAGTGCTAAAGCTAGAACCCCCCTGCAAAGGCAAAGGAGCAAGCAGCACCTCCAGATGTCTTGCAGAAAAGTGAGGCTTCAGGGCAGCAGCATCAGGGCAGCCCTAGCCAAAATCTCCAAGAGCAACCTAATAGCAAAACAGGGTTTTTAAAAGTAAAGTTTTTCTAGGAAATGGAGCCTCAAAGCTTCACTTTCAAACTCAGCAGAAAGTATGGTGCAAGAATGACTACATTGTTCCTCAATATCCTCTTACAGTATCACTTGCAGCCCCCAATTTTATTGTTGGGGAAACTGTGGCAGATGTCCAGCTGCAGAGATGACCAGTGGAAAAAAACCACAGAAGTATGTGACACAAGAATTTATTTTCAATTCATGAGAACACTTTACAGCAGGTACAAATACAGTCTAGGCCAGCAAAAACCATTCTTCCATTTTTTGGAATTTCTGTCCTTACCCACTTGCTGCCCTGGCTGCTTATGGTACCCAATTATAGCACCCATCACTTTCAGCTATGTCTGCTGGTCTCTGGTGGCCTGCCCATACTTTTCAGAATTGTGGCCAAGGACCAGGTTGTGCTCTCCTCTCTTTTACCAAAGGCTTCTCCAGGTCCAAGGTGTACCTGTGATGCCACCTGCTGTGGAAGCCATGGCAGTAGCACTGTGAGATTCTAGTGCCTACATTTGTGGATGCTGGAGGAAACTCCCTGATGGACTCAATGGCCCCTCTCATGGCTGTTTCTTGAGGACTGGGTCAAGATCCTCTCTGGTTGTACTTGTGGAATTGACAACATGAAGGACAGACGTGGTATCAGTGCTGAAAATGCGTATTTTTAGATTACTGCTGATCAGGCTACTTTTCCAGTGCTTCTCCGCTCTGTGGAAGTTATTTGTTACTTTTGTTGCTCAGTACTTGTCCTCTAGCAGAGTGTCATCACCTCTTCTAATGTTTCTCCATCTATGCCAAGGATTACTTTTGGGCCATTAATAGCCACAGATTTCATCTTCTCCTCATTGATAAACAAACTAATTTGTTCTGCTGCATCTGCTAATAGCTGTGTCTATGAACTATTAACAGCTCTTAGGTCCTATTTTCTTCTTTACCTTCTCAAAAATATGTGTCCAGTAATATTTTCATGGAGTTAAAAGGAGCTTAGCTGTTTTTTCCATCTCTATTTATAACCTTGCATGTGCTTGTCCAAGGTGGACAGGAAAGATCTGGGGAGCTTTACTTTAGAGATCATTAAATTTGGTCTAGTTTGCTTGGGTAGCTATAGTTGTGTAGAGGTTTGAGCCTGCAGAGTCCAAAGGGGCTTGAGCAAGGTGCAGCCAAACTAATTTGCAGGTTCTGTGGTCTCTGGTGAGCTGGGCTTGCCAAAGATCATCATTTGCCTGCCAAGAGGCTTCATGTGCTCAGGAGGGTGGCCAGAGGGTTTGAGTCACAGGAGGCTGTTCTCAGAGCTGCAGCACACCTGGGAATCATCCTTGTTCTCTGATGGAAGGTACTGACTCTTTAGAATTGCTCCCTGAATCATCTTCTACCAATGAGCTGTATCTCCAGAGATGCAACCCTCTCTGGTCTATGCAGGTAACCCAAAGGTGATGGAAACTGAGGGGTCAAACCTGGTTGGTTACACTGGGCTTTGGGATATACCCTCTGTTTTATGAATCCATCCATTTTGCTCTAAGCAGCAGGATGATGTCCCTGGCTTGGAAAAGCCTGGACTATTGTGAAATCCACAGTCTAGCAGGCGCATCTCCCTTGACCCTAGTAGCTGGTGGGGCAATTGGGACAGCTCACATGCCCTGCACTCAGGCGGCCACCCAGATTAGTTTATAGAAGCAGCTAAGATTACTGGTATCCCAGTGAGAATCCCCTTTTCTGTTTGCACAATGCCCTGTCTGACGCAAAGACATCTCTCATTGTGTGACTCCAGATAAGCCAAAGCCTCACCCTTTGCTATAGCTGCCCCCTCTCCCCCCTGAGGCAACGCTGGCTGCCCCAAATGCCACATACCTTTGCAGGCATTGAAGGATCTGGTTGCAAGTATTCCCAGGATTAATCACCCTCCTTTGGTGCCAGGTTCACCTCTCTACCCTCTGTCTTGCACCAGTATCACTGGTGGGGTGATTGCACTCTACCACTGCACATATGCTTGGACACACCAGTGGGAACAGGGCAGCTGGAAACCACATGGAGACAAGGAACGTGGAGAATGCCAGCTTCACCACTCCACACCATGCCACCAGCTACAGCTGCACCCTGTACAGGGAAGGGAGCAAAGCCTGGAGGGTGCAACTGCTGAGCCTTGTGGAGTTCCCTTTTCCCTGTGCTGAGTGAAAAGCTATACCTCTGCAGCTAAAATGGCCCATGTGCTTGAATGCATTGTCCCAGCTACACATCCCCAGTGGCTACCAGCAGCCATACTGGGGTGCCTCCCAGGGGCTGGTCACCTCCAAAAGCTATTCTGGGGAATGCAGACCCCTCAGGGTGACTTGGGACCATGTTTTGGAAGGCTGATGGCACAGCTGCACAACTGCATTGGGACTACTGGCTTCACAAGCCACTGAATTTACCCTCCAGGGAAGAGGAGCCATGTAGTCATTGCTGTGTGACTCTCTGCTATTCTTTTGGAGCAGCCCATATACAGTCATGGAAAGAACAGTCCTGGTGGTGGCTTGCCAAGCATCAGAGCAATGATGGGGGTGTGGGTGGCATTTTGGGGTCCCTGGGTGTTCTCTGAGAACTCACTTGCCTCCTGATCTTTGCAGTCACTAAAACTTGCACAAACTTGTAGTCATTAACTAGTTCCCCTCTAAGAGGCTTGTTATTTTTCCGGATGAGGTTTGAAAATGCAAGACATCTACAGTAGTAAAGATTTTATTGTGCTGGCAATGGACCGTAAAACTTGATTACATGACACTAGGGATTGCCTAAACCTTGTTTCCACTGATGCAACTGCTTGGGGTTGGGGGCATGTGGGAGAAGGAGGTGGCTTTGAGTCACGTCTGGAGGTGGCTTTAGCATGAAGGGCAGGAGCAACCAACTCTTACCCAGCCGCTCCTGCCCTGCAGCCAAATGAGCCCAATGTAGACCTGAGGATTTGAGGGGGTTGTAAGAGGCATGCATAGCTGAAACAGTGGATGACTGCTTGGTTCATCACTGCTAATCATATGAAAAGCATGAGGAAGCCCAGTGCGGAAAGAGTAAGCTGAGATTTTTCAGGAGAAAAAGCTTTTCCATCTAGAAATGGGCTCCCCTGTTGGCCCCCTCTCTCAGTTCTCTGCTGACATAGGAGCTTTCCCTGTAAGAAAAAACTTTCCATAATTTATATTCATTTTATATCCATCTATATCGCTGCTAGCATTCTTCATATTCCAAAGGACCATTTATGGTAAGACAGTGTGCTTTCCAATAAATAATCAAAGTGATCATATTTTGGAAGAGGAGAAAAAATCAAAGTAGGAAACTTTTGCAAAAAAAATTTGGCCTGTGTTGAAGATTGAGCCAGCATGATATCTTTTTTCCTTCCAATAAATCTTCTGGCTTCTTTCTGTACCCAAACTACAGCAAGACAAGAGGAATTCCTGAATGCTCAGATACAGTCAGCCCTTCCCCTGCTGTGGCATGCTGCAGAAATGCCACAAGCTTTTTGAAGCTAACTCCAGGATCTGGTTAGCCAAGAGTAAAAGAAGTAATAGACTAATAGCATGGCACTTCCAAAACAAAATAACACAGCTTTTTTGCTACATCAGTGGTGTAAGCCTCAGGGAAAGGGGAGAGTCTATCAGGGAAGCTGCCTAGAAGGGAGACAATAGTGGATAGAGGAGCCTCCTTACAAAGTCCCTCTGTCAATAAAACACACGTTCAGGTGAGCTCCCATTACATTTAAAAGTGCAAGAAGACAAACCCTAAATGGCAAACTTCAGCATGTGATTTACCTGAGGAACACCGTACTCCAGAGCCTTTCCAAAGGAATCACTGGACTGAGGTCCATAGCACCTCATGCAGTGTGATGACTGCAGGAAAATGATTACCAAGGGGATCTGTAGGGTAATTCTGCAAGTTGTACTCTTTGTGTGAGATGTCAGGTGCAAGGTCCCTGCTCTGAAGGAAGCATGAGTTCCACAAGATTTCTCCACATGGCTTTGACAGCCTACCTCAAGTGGGGTAAAATGCCAGGTTTTATCCTATGTAGCTACTAATTCCCCATCTTTACCCAGTAGAAAGAAGGTCTAAGTGAACTCTCTGAACTCATATCTCGCTGAAACCTGAGCACCTCTTCATGAATATACCACTAGGTCATTCAAGTACATCCAATATCTTTTTTGAGGGGAAGAGAGAAAGAGATAGTGTTACACATTGTGCAGAAATGCTATTAACTGTAGTTGGGCATCACAACTTGGATTTATTAACAGGAGGCTAAAAGACTACATGGCAGGGGATGTAACTGATAACCTTGTCTTGCATCCGTTTGAGCAAATGGGTCCCCTCCCTGAGTGCTCATCAGAGATTTAGTGCATCTCACAAGCCTTTTTGCAATCACAGTCATTAAGCAAACACATGATACTTCACACTTAAAGGGGCATATGGCATACTTCCTACCTCCTAGATGTTGATGGATGGAATTGCTTTGGCTACTCAAGAAATCAAAGGTCTGATTTGAGTCTCAAGGCATTGTGCTGATTTCAGTGAACTTCCTTCTGATTTATGCTGTGTATGGGGAATCAGACTTATTCTATCTTAGACAAGAAGCAGAGTTCAAACAGATGAAAATGTCTCCTACTCAGTGGTGTTGAGCACTTGTCTCAAATTTGGAGCAATGGCAAGTTTGAAGATGATCTCATCCCCAGCATTTAAAATTTCAGCAAGAAAAGAAAAGAAAAAAGGGAAAGAAAGTACACTTTAAGCAGAAAAAGGTACAAGCTTGCTATTGTGTCAGAAAAGTTGAGCACAAAGGTACCCAAAAATTGGTTAATGTTGTGAAAAAGAGAGGTGGCTAGATCTGTTGCCAAAATCAGACCTCTAAAAGCCAGTCAACCACTCCTAGCTCCTATTAAAAGCAAACTTCCCAGCTAGAATGGACATAATCAAATATTTCCTGGGTTTCGTTGGGCTTTATCTGAAATGTTCCTTGGTGGTAAAGACACTGTTTTGGACACAGCCCCGGAGAGAAGAGCCAAGATTCTCAGAGGTCTCACCTGCAAATGGCAGAGACTGAGTCTTTGCTCTGCGTAATCCCAAACTGGAATTTGAAGGGGCAAGTGAAAGAGGGGACCTGACTTTCAGTGGGACAAGAGCGAAAGGCTTACTTTTTTCCACATATACGATTCCAAACATTTCAAAATTTCAAGAAATTTCAATTTCTCAAACTCTGGCCCTGAGCTAAGCCAAAATGATGACCCAAGGTCTCCTGCAAAATGCAGGTGTTATTCCACCCCCTGCCCAAGCTGTGGACACGTGTCTCTCGATGTGCACCGCATGACCAGTGAATGGGGCCACAGATATAGCCTCAGCTCAATAATGTGTTTTCCTTCTTTTAACACCTGACAGTAGCATGATTTCACCAACAACTTGGTCTCATTGCTGCATACTTTCCAAGGTGATATAAATCAAACAGATTAACATGTTTGCTTTTAATTTTACATTTTAGAAACAGCTGTTGAGCCACCTCAATGCCAACAGTGTCTATTGCCAGCATTAGTGTCATTAGTAATCATTGCAGCTGTAATAGCACCATTATCTCCTGCTAAAAGGGTCACTGATGGCTCAGGACAGAGTTTCAGGGAAGAGAAAACAGGTCAGACTCAATGAGATGGAAACTGCAAACTGTTGCTTCTGTCCTAACATGCATAAAGACCCGTGGATGCTATGCAGAGGGAAATTAATTTGCACAAGTAGCAAAAATTTTGGCTAGAGTGTCATCAAGGAGGTGGGGCTCATGGTAGCTCTTGTGTCACTTGGGCTAACGTAAAGAGTATAAATATGGGAAAGTGAGAATGGGGATATTACTACCAACCATCTTCATCTCAGAGCAAACATCTCTCCACCTCTTGCTGCCATCTCTTTGGGTAAGTCTGATTGCCTCCCTTTTAGCTTCTCTCTGTTTAGCAGGGCTGTTTTCTTCAGTTGATGTAGCAGGTGGTGACAAGTGCTGGCTCCTAGGCCCAAGAAAATGAGGTTTTCTAAAGTCTTTGAGCACATTGTGCTGGTTTTGGGCCATCATGATAAATTACAGTCCCTTCTGACTCGACAGAGAGGGTTTTTCCTCTGAAAGTGTCTGCTGATCTTGCTTCTTCTGGGCATGTATTCTATAGGACTTAGTGGGTGGTTCCTCAGCCTATATTGGCCTTTTGAGGCAAGACAGCAGGGAAATGAAGACTGATGTGAGCATGTGGAAGGAGACGGATTTATGGTTGTAATCATTAAGTCATTTACTGTGACTTGTAAAGCCGGATGCAGAGGGCTCTCCTTCCCTCACAAGCTAGTGCATCTTTAGTAGGTCCATCTCCTGCTTTGGCCTCATTTCCATGCCAAAGGAGCTGGATTACAACTTACTTTTTCCTCCTAGACCTTCCTGTGTCTCACCTGCCTCTGAACCCTAGGCCTCACCCTGCTCACCATGGCTCTCTGGCTCCGATCGCTGCCTCTTCTGGCCCTTCTCGCTCTTTCTGGACCCGGGACCAGCCACGCAGTTGTCAACCAGCACCTCTGTGGCTCCCACTTGGTGGAGGCTCTCTACCTGGTGTGTGGAGAGCGGGGTTTCTTCTACTACCCCAAAGCCCGGCGGGATGTTGAGCAGCCTCTAGGTAAGTCAGGCTAACTGTGAAAGCAAATATATGCTATGTGATGTGAAATGCAACAACTGCCTGTCTTTGACAGTGACACCAGGAATGCCCCTGATGGGGAATGCCAGGAATACCTTTAGCATACCAGCAGCATCACATTGCCAGTGAAAAGCTCAAGTTAAAAAAGTAGATGAGAGGGCAGGCAGGGAAAGAGGTTTTATGAGGCAAAAGGAATTGTGCCTGAAAGCCCAAACTCATCTATTTCTTTGTGTGGCCATTAGATTGGCCTGGGAATATTCATAGAAAATAAAGGTGGAAAGAATTCAAGAAGCCTCCTTCTGCCCCAAGACAGGATCAGTTGTCCACATTCTATTACTTAACCATGTTTGCCTAGTAAGTTCATAAAAAACTCCAGAGGGAAAGCTTCTTCTGCCTTCTGAAACTGCCTGTCCCAAGCTTAACTGACCTTCTTCTTGAGTATTTCTTCCCAATATCTAACCTCAACATCCCTTGCTGTAAATCATTTCTTGTCTTCTCAATAGCAGACATGGGAAAGAGTCTACTCCTTTCTTCTTTGTGACTGCTTTTCAAAATATCTGAATACTGTTTCCATGTCTAGTTTTAACCTGTCCTTAGATACACAACCCTATTACCTTCTTAGGTCATATTTTCTAGATCTCTGCATTTGTCCACATCCTTACTGACTGGTGGGGCCTCAAGAAGCACATTGGACCCCAGCTGAGGCTTTGACAGTACCATGTAGAGTGATCAGACTGGAAGAATGACATTTCAAGTTCCACATCTTGTTCCTGTCTACACAGGCACTTTGCCTTTTGCAAAGTAGTACTGCAATGTACATTGATAGTGATCACTGCCTCCCTTGGATGCCTTGGCCCTCCCTTGGGTGGATCACAGTCAAACCTCTGCCCTGGATGTGCAATGCAGTCTTTCCTGCCTACCTTCAGCAACTTTCCTGTTGCTTACTGAACCCATTTTTCCATGTTTCTGTAATTTCAAAAAGTAATTTTTAGTACTATTCTTGCCTTTCAAGAGGCATTTTATCATCTCGTATTTCGTGGTGGCAAAATAGTAGTGGAGCTGCTTTAGTTCCTTAGGATTCCTGAGCCACTGATGAGCAAAAGAGCCAGGAGTCAGGAGAAGACAGCCCTGCCAGCACACCCTGTGGTGCTGGGTCACTGCCCCTGGTCAAGCACTTAGTATCTGGTTGGCAATGCAGGTGGGATAAGGCAGTCCATGGAGCTGCCTACAACAGAGTGTTTGTACCTAGTTAGAAGAGACCCCTGTCAAACCACATCCATTTCAACACTGTCATTTCAAGGTGGACCATGAATTAACCTCCCCTCACTAAAATACTTCTCTCAATATTTCTCTTCCCATCACATACTGTTTTCATCTGTATCCAATTCCTTCTCATGTGTATGTAACTATCCTGGGAAATAATCTTAAAGGTCTTTCTTTGTAAGGTGAAATGAGGGAATGCGACAGCAGAGGGTTTGCCATGATTTGTTTAGAATGGTCAGCTGGGATGTTATTTGCTCCATTCTCTGATTATTTCTGAAGACCACCACAAACAGACTGGAAGTTTTATTGGCCAAATTCCCTAAATACTGTACAGAGAATTTCATTGGGTGAAAAAAATTGCAAGTATTTGAGGGCTTTCTACCTCTTTTTCCAGGACTTTTGCCTCAGCCACCACCTCTTTGTCACACAAACTAGTGTTCACAGCTGGCTTGCAAGATGAAGACATGTAAATCACAAAACATTGACTAGCTATTTCCTCTTCTACTTAATGTCAGACCAAATCTTTCCTAAATTTCCCTCCTAGCACACTAGCATAATGATTTCATGTTACTCTTGTGCCTTGTTCATTGCGTCATGCTTTGGGGGCTTGGGGATTTTGCATCTTGTGCTATACTTTCATACTGCCCTAGAAACCACATTTCATTCTTGCTTTCCAGGCATTTTATCTTTGTTGCTGGGGCTCTTTCCTTCCTGCAGGGAAAAAAAAAAAATCACTCATTTATTTTCCATTTTCCATATTTTCATTGTGCAACTAAAACCTAAACAGCTCCGTACACAAGTTCTCAAGTTCTCACCAGCAATCAAGATGTTCTTTTGAGTTTTATCTGTGTCCAAATACCCTAATTTATCATTTCTTCTAAAAACTTGCCCCCAGCTGTGAACACGGACACACACAAATGCTTTTACCATTGGCTTGGGGCTATATCCAGGCAGCCAATGGAAGGAGATTGTTCAGGAACAGCTGGGAAATGCACCCAGCCTCAGGACTGGGCTGTCCTTGCAATTCCATGGACATCCCAGTTGTCTTCAGAGGCTCCCAGAAGACTGTGTAACTGGCTTTGGGGGGGCTGCAGTACCAAACAACTCACCTCTCTAGAGCAGACCATTTCATTTTATCATCTTACTTATTGGCAGCTAAGCCCAAAGAGGATGCAGCCTTTTTCTTGTTCACACACCTTCCTCAATAAAGTCCCTGCATCCTTTTGTCCTTCACACTGCTGATATCAACTCATCTTGGCACATTCTGAACACCATAGGATTATTCTGGGAGAGGAAACAGGGAGCCTGAAAATGCTACAAGCAACATCAACCTGGGTAAACCTTTGCAACATCTTTCCCATTTTCCAACCAATTTTGGTTTAAAAATCTGGTGTCTGCTAAGGGGGTGTCTGCAGGGCTCAACAGCCAGAGCTGATGCTGTGTGATGTCCCACAACTTCTCTTTTCCTTCCTTGGCAGTGAGCGGTCCCTTGCACGGTGAGGTGGGAGAGCTGCCCTTCCAGCAGGAGGAGTTTGAGAAAGTGAAGCGAGGGATTGTTGAGCAATGCTGCCAAAACACATGCTCCCTCTACCAACTGGAAAACTACTGCAACTAGTGGCAAAGCTGGCTGTGGGGAGCTCATGGGCCACAAGTAGAAACACGCACTTACGCTACTGCACCTTCAAAGCAATTGAATAAATGTTGTGGATCTATTGGAAGGACTGTGCTGGTTCATGTGTCCACTTCTTGGGGAGGCTGCACTGGTGTCTGCTTTAGGGTGTCAGTGTCCATACTTGGCTAAGGCAGTTTCAAAAGATCCTGGAGCCAGCCATCATTTCACACTATCCTTCTGCCCTACAACCCTGAGATTAGCTCAGCTGGTTAGAGCATGGTATCAATAACACCAAGGCCACAGTTTTAATCTCCATATAGGCCATTCACTTAAGAGTTGGACTCAATGATCCCTGTTGTGACCCTTACAACTCAGAATATTCTATGTTTCTGTGAAATGAACTCCATGGGAGTGAGGGAGAGAGGGATATTATGCAGCATCCAAGCAGGTACGCAGAGCATCTGCTACCTCCAAGTGCTTGGAGGACAAGATGAAGAAGGCAGAGAGGTTTGAATAAGACTTCCCTTGTTAGGGAAGCATTACAGGGGAATATTTGGGACAATGTCATACTGATCAGCTTCCTGCAGTTCATAGCCCAAATATAGCCAGGTAGCTGGGAGACTGAATTTCCTGAGCTACATAATGGAAACAGATTAAGCAAAGAATTAAGTCACCTCATAACTGTACTCAGAAAAATCATGGATGACCACCACGGTCAATTCAGAAAGTGTGTCCAGTTCCCCCTTTCTCCCTCCTTGTGGGAGGCCCAGGCAGAGCCCTAGCTGTGGGATGTGCTTGTCATTCACAAGTAGATGACAAGCCACGTCATGAAAGTGAATTTAATGCAAAAGGAGTTTTGAGTCTGTTGGCCACATGCTGGGCAGTATCCCTTGCTCTGTTGCTGAAAATCACTTTCAAGTATCTGGCCCCACAATTGCCACTTTTTGTGAGGAAAAGCAGACACAGCAATGCCAGCTGGCTGGAGTGGCATAAACTGTAAGGAAGGTTGTATTCCTTCTGCTGAGGGACTCCCATGCCAGTGTAGGGTAAGCCATGCAGGAGGTCCCCATGGGATGGGCTCAGCCTGGCAGAGATGACAGCAGTGGCCAGGGCTTCATTTTGCTGGTGGCAGATTTTGAAAGCTGGTCTGAAAGGAGGCTGTGGTTTTAACAGCCTCTTTTCCCAAACCAGTTCTAACTGCCTTCAATGGAGCTACACATATAGAAGCTTCCACCTCATCCCTGCCAGGATGCATTACTTCCACTCCTATCATGAGCACAAAACTGGCCCAATCACTACAAACTGAAAGGCTGGAAGAGCAGCTGGAGAAACTGCCGAAAAGAAGATGCAGACATAAAAAATGAAATCAGAAAGCATTTGTGATTTCCCATGATGACCTGTCCATACAAGTTTCCTTGATACATCCAAGAGCCCAAGACAGGGCCTCCTCCTGCAGGTGCCACACCAGTGCTGCTCATTCAGTCCTACTCCTCTTGACCATCCTTCCACCCCTCTCTATTGCCCTTTCCTCCAGGCTCCACTGAATATTCCCAGCAGCAGAGTTGGCAACTGCAACAAGCAGTCTTGGGCCAAAATCCTGTGGTTATGAAAGCATGGCAAGGTGTTTGCTGTTTCTGAGCTACTTGGCTCCCACCAAACCTCACAGCGTACAGCTTCAGTTTTTTCTAAAGGGGACTCCCTAGAAACAATTCTCCTACCTGTCCTGGTGCTCCATGAAATCAGGACAGGTGTTACTGCAGTAAAAATAGCAGAGCTATTGGTCATGATAAGGCCACCAACATACTCAGGCATGCAGCAAAGTTCCAGCAATCCCATCCATCCATCCATCCATCCATCCATCCATCCATCCATCTGTCCGTCCACCTCAAGGAGACACCATCCTGATCCCAAAGGCAGAGGTTCAGGTCTGCTTGCATGTTCTGGAGGGAAGGCACATCTAAGAGATGTGTTCTTCTCCACAGCTGAAAACCCAAGACTTACCAGAGTCACACAGAGTTGTCCTGCATCACCTAGGATCAAGATCCTGCACTCAGAGTTAGGGTCCCACGGAAAGCATTTGAGCAAAGAAGCTCTTCTGAAACAAGACTGAAATGTTCTAGTGCAGATCTGAGGTTTCCATCTGCATCTACTGGGCAAAGTTGTATAGGTCTGCTGATGGGAAAGGTTGGAAGTATGAATACTGGATGAAAAGAAGGTGGTGTAGGAGGAGCCCTGAGTGCTTGACTGCCAGACTGATATTAGCACTTCTTCAAGTGCTGCACAGTGGTGATGGAAACAGCTGAAAGAAACGGGGTATAGCCAAGTCTGTGGAGATTCACCTGGCTTCTCTAGAAAGGGGGTACATGACCAAGGACAGATGCAGACAGGAACAGTCTAGAGCCCTCATTAGAGCTGCATCTTGCATTGCAGAGGGAGCCCACACGTGTTCAGAGCCAAAGGAACCAGCAGTCACTTGAAGCAAGACTGAATTCATGTAACCGTGGTGGCTCCCGCATCTGGCCCAGACCTGATTAACTGCTGGCACCCCTGCCCTGGCAGTGATGCTTGGGTGAGGACAGCTCTCTGGAGATGCCCAGCTCATTTCCTGTCCTCTGTCATTGTTTGGTCTGATCTTTTGTTTTTGTGCTTTTTCTGAATGCTCTCAATTAGGTGTGGTTGGGAAATCACAAATGCCACTTTTTCTGCTGGAAAATACTGATTCATCAAGATCAGTACTCCCTGCAGGACTGGACTGGTTTTAGCAAGGCAGGATTTGAAGGGATGAAGGGATACAGAAGATTCAGGTGCCTGCTCTTCCTCCTCTGCATCCAATTGCCCAAGTCCACACGCTAACCACCAGGGTCTGGGCTACCCTGGGGTGGACACTCTTCCTTCTGAGAGACTCAACAAGGTTTCAGCAAACAGAGGGGGAATTGTTTTGAAATCTTAAGATAGGGAAGGAGCATCATCTCTTAACCAGTTCATGACACCCTATGATGATTTCTCGGCAAGTTTGGATGATAGGTGAGAGGGGAGTCTGGACACAGTGGGTGCTCTGCTGGTGATTACCAGGGTCTGGAGCAGAAGAGAGAAGGATGAGGATCAGAAAGGACCATGATGGACATTCCTCACCATTGACCTGCCCTTGTGTCTCCTGGGAAAAGGAATTAGAAGGTTCCTTGATGAAGAAGGGAAGAAGAAGAGGAGGGAGTGATAACCACCAAGATCAGGGAGGGACTTTACTCCCCAAATCAAGAGCTGTCTTGGAGACAAATCGTGTATGATGAGCTACACGGCTTGCCAGTAGGTGCAGGAGAAAGTACTGCACCAATTTTAAAGCTGCAGAAAGCCTGAAAAAAAAACCCCAAAAACAAGGGGGGCAGGGTCTACACTTTGCAGAACTGAAAGTAGCATAAAGGCCCAGATCTTCCCTTTTTAAAAGCTGCAGTATGGTGAAGGCAAAGGAGAACAAAGGTACTTTTTCCCCTTTTTCTGGGACTTCAGGGAAGGAAATCTGAAGGCAACTCTGTGCATTTTCCATGCTGGAGCACATGGCTCCTTGGCTTGCAAACGTGATGCTGCTGCCTTGCTGCTATCTGCTGTGGCAGGGCAAGTAACTTCAGCCCCTTACCCCAACCAAATCCTAGAACGTGTGTCTTTAATGGTGTCCTTAACAGTAGTCCAGGATGGGATTTTTTTATAATGCCCCTCTCAAATCCCTGTGCCTTTGCCCAGGTTGTTCCCTGCTCTCAGATATGTTTGGGAGATGCCAGATCTTTTGAATTCCTGAAGGAGAAGTGACTCAAGGACAGGGAATGCTGCATCCATTGACTTCCCTCCCTGCTCCTCCTCTTTCTGGGCTTTGCATTGTGATCTTTGGGAAGCAAATGCATCCAGTCCCCTTTATTCTGACTCAGCAGTTACTTTGAAGTGATTTTTGCAGTAGCAGTGGGGCATCATGCCTGGCTAAAATATCTTGGCTCTGCTACTCTTGCGACAAACTTCCAAAGGTCTCATGCTAGCGGTGGAGGGCAATTTGAAAAGAATGCAAATAAAGGCTTCATTTCATTCATGCTGCTTGAATAGAGAATAGAAAGCTGAGCCACAGAGGGGATTGCAAGACAAATTCTTTGGGCTGCTGAGTTGTTAACACTGTCTAGAAAAGAAAGAACCAAAGTTGCCCCTGTTTGCCTTGTGCATGAACCCTTACCCCAAAGGGCACCACTCCGGTTTTGAGGAAAGGGGAGTGATGCACACACAGATGGGAATGGAGGGAAGCCACTACAGGGCACTGACCATGAGGGTCCCTGGTGATCGAGTGGGGGATCATGTCCTCCAAGTAGCTGGATGAGCTGTGCTGCTCCAGCTTATCTAGAGAGGAAAGGAAGGCTGTTACTTTCCCGGAGCTAATCTGACTCTATTGTTTCCTTTCCGGGAAACCACAGATAGAGTGCTCTCTATTACTCTGGGAACTCATAGTCTTACTTTAAGAAACAGTCTGACTATACCCTGCGATTTATTTCTTTTTAACCAACTTATCAGCTTTTTAGTAAATTTTAAACCTGCTTACAGCTCCTTATCTGCAGCATGATTCCGTAATAACTGGCTTGCAGTGATGACTTGAGTTAGAAAGCATGTATTGAGCAGATTCAGTGTTAAGACCTCAAATTCACTCTGATTTAGACCAACCTCACCAAGGACACCTATTTTGAAAAAAATTAGCTCTTCTTCCTTCTCCTTTCATTCTGGGCAGGAAGAAAGCTTTAGGTCAGGCTAAAAATTGATCTGGAAAGTCACTGCCAGCACATTGTCCCTGGTTGAATTAGTCCTGCATGCCATGGGGAGGAAGGAGGCTGTTTTTTTCCAAGCCCAATGCCAGGCTGGCTCTCACATGCCTCCCCCAGTCCTGTTGGGCAGAGCAGGCAGGACCAGATCCAGGACAATAACAGGAAGTGAAGCAAGCCCATAGGAGAGCACAAGGAAATGATCTGAGCCTCAATCCTTTCCCTCCATCCCCAGTCGGCTTCAGGACTGCCAACAAAGGTAGACAAATCATTTGAGCTCCTCCAGCCTCCTTTCTATTGTTGAAAGAGACAGCCAAAATATCGCTTTTTTTTTTCTCTGCCTGGTATGTGCCAGGATTGCCAGAATCTCCAGGATGTGTGTGTTTGTTCACACTGAAATTTCCCGTGAATATTTTCAGATTTTGGAAGAAAATGGATAACAGAAATAAATTTGGCTTTTGATTTCCAGGTTGTTGTTGTTTGGGCTTTGTAATGCTGGATTTTGGCAGTGGGGGTGTTTTACATAACTTCCAACTTCTGAAATGTAACTTTTTGTCAGAAAATAATGCAGCTTCCTCTTTTCTAATCAGAAAACGGAAAATCAAATATAAATGACACCACCCACCCTATACTGACAATAAACCATTCTGTGGAATTTTCAATGGAAAAAATTCTACCCTTTTTTTTCCCTTATCAGAAACCTCCTCCACTTTGGAGGCTGGGACCCAGCAGGCCCTGGCTTTACAGACATGCCTGCCAGCAGATTTTTCACACCCAAGTCTCAAGCTTTTCCTACATATTTGGGGGAATTTTAAAAACTTATCCCAAATAAATGTTGTCTTGGCCCCTGCACTCCCACTGATTTCAGTGGCAGGAGCAAAAAATCACAGTGAAGCAGATCGAAACCTAGTAAAAGCATACCCATTTTGCAAACCACAGAGTGCTCCTCTCCTATTTCTGAGATCACTTTTTCAGTATGTCTGCAAGGTAAACCTGGAAACATTTTTCCAAATGCCAATGCCATGTCCTGAAATAATGAATTTTAATCCCAAAAGAGGAAAAAAATTGACCCCACAAAATCTTGATGAAACGTAGACAGTTTATTTTTCATTTCTGGTCCCAGTGCAGATGTGACTAGGCAGGTGTCCTACATGCATACCTGTGCACCCATGTGCATTTTGGCTGACCAAACCATGGGTGCTTCTCTGCAGTGTGGAAGCAGTGACAGGGAGGGGACAAAGTCACCCTTCAGCTTGTGCATCCAGGGTTGGGAGGGGGCACCTGGCTCTGCCTGGCTTATGCCAATCATTTTGGAAGACGACCAAAGGTAAAGTCCCTCTTGGTAAGCAGTCCTCCAGCATCAGCTCCTTCGCTCCTGCAAGATCCCTGGCTGTACCCCAGAAACATCAAGCAACACCGAGCACTGACATCATGCCCATTTTTGCTTTATGGTTTTGACTACAGAGCCTGGATATCATTCACAAAATGCTTGCCCTTCTTCACCCCCTGAAGCAGTTGCTTTGACTACCTCATTTTGGTGTGCATCCCATTTAAGAACATAGGAATAGGAGCAACTTCCAAGCCACTTGCCTTGGACTTTGCTAACCTCACATCACTGCCTTCTTCATTTCCAAAAAGACTTTTACATCCTGACTTCTTCCTTTAGTCTGCATGCGGTTTTAGTTTCTGGAACCTTTCCTGAGGAATTCATCCTCTCCTGTTGGGCTTCACAGTCCTCATAACCTGGAAAAGATCCCGAGGTTTGACATATCTGTTCAGAACAAAGCGATTATCTGTGGCTCTGTCATCAATATAGGGCAACAGAAAAATGTTGGGAATCTGTTAAAGCGGGATTCCTGTGACGGCATTCCCTTCTCTTGCAGTCCCAGCTGCTGCCAGGGGATGGAGCGCAGATCAATCCACAACTGGCAGCACCGTCTAGGGCAGGGCACGGTGGCATGGCCACCAGGCACTCGCAAAAAGAGGGGACAAAGACTGATAAATACAGACCGTGCAAGGTGTTGGAGAAAAATTCACTGAAGATGTGATGCTGGAGCAAGACTTTGCACCAAGACCATGGGACCAACAGCAAGGAGATGGCTAGAGCAATGAGAGCAAACTGTCCAACAATCCACAGGCAGCTCTCAGGGGTGATGTCAGCCCTCGCTGGCATGGCCAGTGACCTGCAGTGATGATGAGTTGGGTTGCTGCTGCTGCTGCTCTTGCTCTGCTCTTTATTAAAGGTGGTATTTCTTCAAGGAAGATTGTGTGTTGCCTTTCTGAGCCTCTGGGCTCTTGAATCTGAGACTGCCAGCCTGGCTCTCACACCTCAAGGCACCCTCACCAGTGGTTCACTTGTTACCCTGCAGTGCACTTTTCTGTATACTCTGGGGAAACTTTACCTTCCCTGTATTTCCTCTGACGTAGCATGTACCTATGGCCTCTTTCAGGTCATATGGGCCTGTATATCAAGTCAAAAATCACCTTTTGTGCAGAACAAGGTTTAGGTCTGCAGTAAACTCCTGTGCTGTGCAACAACACCCTGGGCTTTTCTGGCTTGCCCTTGCACTGAAATACTGAAGAGCTTAGATATATGTTCTGAATGGAAACATAAATGTTTCAAAGCTGAGACATCTCCCCACCCAGCATTGCCACGGGGCTGGTACTTAAATCCTCACTCCCAGACATCATACAAGGCATTTCATGGGATCACAGTCCTCCTTCTCGGTCGTGACATAGCTTTGACCAGCTATTCTGCTGTTGGAGACAACCATTGCCCCAGCCAGCATCTCCTCCCGAAGGCACTAATGAGGGTTACAAAATGATGCTACAGCCAGCAGAGGGAGTTCTCAGAGCTTTAGGATGCACAGGGACACCTTGGGAAGTGCCGGCGAAATGCATTAAACCCAAGGCTGGAGTGATAGGGCACTGAAACAAAGGTTCGCCCTGGCTCACCTGCCAGCCTAGTGATGGTCAGCTGAGAGAGGATGGGGAAATGGATTTGCCATGAACCCCTCTGGAGACCTTGGGTACTGTGAGCCAGAGATGAGGCTCCACAGAGAGGGACATGCTTGAGCCTCTTAGGCTTGGGTAATTTTGCAGAGCATGCTCTAAGCTGCTAAGTGCAATTCCCCCATTCATTCAATTCTTTGCTCTTAACTTTGGGCTTTGGACTTTCCAACTGAAGTAATTGCTGCAACTCAATTAGTAAGCAATCACTTCTATATCATTTTATTTCCAAAGCAATTTATACCTCCATCCCAACACCAGCTCGGTCCTTGTGCCTCACGGCCATGCTGGAGTCACAAGGCATTCAGTGGGCTGAGAGCTGTGGGAAGCTCAGGCTTGGCTCTGCCCACCAGACGAACATTTTAGGCAGAGTTTCATTTGAATTTAGGCAAAACAAAGGACAAACAGCGAATTTGTATAACTTTAGTGAATTAAAGACTCAATATCTGGCAATACCTGTAATAGTCTCTTATGTTAGGAAGAAGGTCTAAATTATTCTCCATGAAATGTCCCAGTGGTGGCAGGGCCTCTCTACTCACATGCAATATCTGAAATATAATTAGTTTCCCAAATGCATGTCATCAAAGACTCATGACTGGTCCCCTCCGAACTGTATGGATTCCCCAGGTTTTTAAATGAAGGCGCTTCAAGCACCAATGGGCAATTTTGGAGTTTGTCCCTAAATAGATCAATAACTAAAGAGAGTAACACAATGAAGTCAGGGATTGTGCTAGGACAAGCTCATGAAGGGATTCTGATGTGGATGACATAAATACCATTAAATCACTGGCACAGTGAAGTTATGTAGGGAAAGCATAGCGCTGAGTGTTAGGAAGGTGTTGTTCATGGTGAGTGCAACAACAGGCTGATTAACACCCCATGCGAAGCCTATTGCAAGCCTGATAAAAGACAATGGGACACATTTTCACCACTAAATACATCAGGGCTGAAAGGGAGCTGAGGGAAGAAGCAGAAAAGAGCAGAAGGAATGACCTGACCTGCCTGATACCTCCCTTTCTACTGGAAAGCACGGAAGCTCACTCTACTTATCTGAAAAAAACGGTTGAGAGAGACTTGGTTGTAATCAAAATGGTGGCTGTGAGAAGAGTCCTGATGGTGCACAGTGGCCAAAGGCCATAGGAGATTTAATGTCTAAAAGGTGAAGTCCGCCTGGACTGGAGCAGTGTTTGGTGGGCCAGAGGCAACTACTCAGTGCCAACACAAGAGATTTGTATGGTTTGATTCAATGTCAGTGGGATCCGGTTGCTCACCCCAACATCAGGTGCTTACTCTGGGAGCAGCTGGGTAAAATTCTTTGGCCACAACATGTAGAAAGTCCCCCTTTGAGTCCCACTGAAAACCTGCATCTAAAGTTTCCGATATGCCTGATGCTCTTGCTGGCGTCTCAAACCCATTGTCCCTCTTTCCATTTCATCCCCTGAGGTGAAATGGAAAGATGTAAGGGAGGCAGTGAGTATTTAAACCCTCTAAAAAGAGAGTGTGGGAGTCACTGGGGAGTTATGCTATTGCTGTGAGGGGCTTCTCTGAAGGGCATGGATGAGGGCAGAGACAAGGGCAGTGAAGATCTCTCTAGAAAGCATGTCCTTTTGCAGCCATACCCCCTTACAGCTGAGATGTGGCAGTGAATCCTGCCACCAGCCCAGGCAGTCTGCTGATCTTACTGTTCCCTTCCCAAAGCCAGGATCAAATGAGAATAAATCCATAGGAAGGAAGTTTTCCCTCCTCCCTGCACTTGTTTTCCAGTTAAATCTTCCTCCCTCTTTGGGAGCAATCTCATGCAGCTCTGCAGCAGAAAACACACTTTGTCCCAACATGTCCCACTATGTCATGTGCTGTTAGTTGGTCCCAACTTTTAAATGGAGATGCCTTGACCCAAGACAGCCTGGTATGTCATGTGTACACTTACTCAAAATAAACCTGAGAGGAGAGCCAGCACTTGCTTGTGATGTGGGTGCCTCCTTCAAAACCTGAGACTGTCTCATTCACAGCAAACCCAGACTGGGAAGCCTTCAAGAAGATGGGATGGCAAAACCTGTGATGGGTTCCGTGAAGGAATAGAGGGGAAAAGTCAATGCAAAATGGCTCGAGCAATGATTCATTTGGACTTTTATTATTAGTAGCTCCAAATCAGCAAGAACGATCAAGCCGTCAGCAAATCCATTTTAGATATGAGCAGACCTCTAAAGTCAGCTTTAGTTTGTGGTACCCTCCACATGTGCTAATACAAATTCCCTTTTTGACAACACCTGACGGCTGATGCAGAAGCAGAAGAAAACTTCATCACCCAGGGTGGTGGGAGCTCTGGTGTGATGCCTTTCTCCTTGACTATGCCCCTGTAACCTGTGCTGTAAACCATTTTACTTGACTATATCTGAATGCCAAAGAGCATATCCTCTGGGCAGTCCAGGAGAGACACGGGCTCCAGCACACGTACCCTGCTTGGGCACTCAATAGGGCACAGCAGGGCACTGTAGGAAACCTCCTCAGGGTGGCAGGTCCCCCAGCTTCACTGCAATGCTGTCCTTCCCTGCTCCATCTGGGATACTGGCTTGCACACTTTGCTTTACCTTCCCGACAAAGTCATAAACAGCAGCAGAGCAGCAGAGTTCAGAAACAACCTGTGGGGGAGGGGGTTGTCTGTCAGAGAGCCCTGGAGCAGCTCATATAATAAAAAAAAGGCTGTGTCTGGGATGCTGGCTCTCCACAGCCTGTTCCGTGGCCAAGACAGACAGGCAGGTGGGAAAGCAGCCGCTGTTTGGGTAAACAAGTGGCAGCAGTGCCTTCTCAGGCAAGCATTGAGTGCTGATGCCAGGTAGAGCACAGCCAGATTGAACCAAGTGAAGTGCTCACACTCCACAACACCATTGTGTTTGGTGTGAGTGGGTCTTGCAGCCTTCTGTACCTCCACCTCCCATCCCAGAGCTGTGGGAGTCCCTGTGCCTGGGGCAGCTGGATTTGGGATGCAGAGATACTGCTGCCTGTAAAGGAACTCCATCCGCCCTCTGGCTTATGAGCTTATGAGGCTTTTGCCCCCATTAGATGGTCTTGCAAAAGCATCACAGGATCAGTCCTGGTGCTGGAAACTGGTGGGCAGGGACAGGTAGGTCACAGGGGCTGACATGTTTGGTAACCAGAGGCCATGTGGTAGTGGCAGGGAGAAGAGCAGCCTGGAGGATGGGAACCACTGCCAAAACCCTTCAAGCACAGTTGAAATCACTTCCTCTGTCCTAACTTTCCGCAGTGGTGTCATGCAGATTATGTAGCCCACTTGCAAATTAGCACTGTGCCCTGGCTCTTGCCTCCCATGCCACCCATTAGCCAGGGCAGATCCTTCAAAGCAATTACTGAAGCTCAAGGACTGGTTTCCCATTTTAATGCATGGATCTGGGGCTGTTTCCACTCCAATGACCAGAACCTGGCTCCAACCATTGCTATCCTGGCAGAATCATGCCCAGAAAAGCATGCTTAATTTAAAAGGCAAGTGCCAGCATCCCAAGCTGGTTGTTTAGACTAAATGAAAGGTTTTCTGAAAAAAAAAAAAAAAAATCAGTCTGACTTAAATTCCACCCCCCTTCCCCAGGAGATTACTCCCTATCTGTTTGCCTCCCGAAGGTGGGAGCAAAGGCTTAGCAGTGAGTCATCTTTTACTTTGTATACCCCGACAGTGCTATTACTGCTCTCATGTGGGTCTCTGGGAACGGTGAGGGCGGTGGTGGGTGGGAGAAAGCCGCCATGGAACAGGCATCAGCTACCAGAGGGGGTTTGCACCCCAATTGCACTGCTGCCTATGGGGGGATCAGTGAGGCATTCCTAGAAATATTGCCTAGAAATGGTTCTAGCTTGGGGCAGGCAGGACCTGCTGCCCTATACAAGTGGGGTCTCAAACCAGGATTAGGATGGGAGCTCTTGAAACACCCTAGTGACTCAGAAAAATACAAGATGACGCTCATGTAAGATAATTAGGGAGCGAGGGTAGTACTCAGCCTGCCCAAATGAGCCTGAAGCCCCTGGGCTGACTCACTGGAAACAGTGAGGTTCACCCAGAAAGGGATACCAAAGCAGCTCCTAAAAATCAGCAGTTGTAGACATTCATTGTGTCATCCGATGACAGAAGCCCCACAGTGGGACCCAGCAGATCTGGTCTGAAATAATTCCCCACCTCTGACACTGAGATTTCTTGGAGGGAGAGCAACTTCCCTCTAAAAGGAAAGGGGATGCCTGCTATCCATTGCTAGATTTTTCTCTCTCTTTGTTTCACATATAGAGACAAAGGAATTAATTCTATTTCTGTAAAACATCTTTTTTATTTTTTTTCCCCTTTGGATTAGGTTAGTGGAGAAGAGGTTGTTCCAGTCTGGCACCTCGTGTGGTTACTGTGCTTGTTTTGACTAAAAAACACCCGTGTGATCTGTACATATTTGAAATGGTTGCCTTTAATGCCAAAAAATCTAAACAAAAATCTATGCAACTTACTTCCAGGCAAAAAAAAAAAAAAATCTTCTGCATGAAGATCTATCTGGTGCACTGAGATGGCTCGGCAAGAGACCCACATGGAAAAATAAAGGGAGGAGAGGCAGGCAGATTTGAACAAGGGAGGCGATTTCCATTGCTGACATTACACTTGCTGATAATTAATTAATCATGTCCAGGTACTTGCATAGTTACAGAGGCTCACTGCAGCCACATCTCATAACTTGGGATGCCCTGAACTGGGGCCAGCATTATTTCCAATAATTTTTGTGTTGTCTCATTGAATGTGTGCTCATGCAGGTGTTCTACTCACCCTCTGGCTACCATTGCTTCAGCAGCATGTCCTTGCAAACAGCTCAGATAAAGGCAGAGGGTCTGTTGCAGAGTTAGGATGGGCGCTGCATCACACAGAAGCAATGTCACAGTGATGGAGGAAACACGTCCAGCTCATATAGGTCAGTGCATTAGAGGTCTGTGTCCCATGAACTTCGCCGAGCGTTAGAAGCCTAGCACCATGGGAGGCAGCTGACGGTGCCTATACCCACACATGGATTATGCAGGGAAAGGTTTGTGGGGGGTCTCCCTTGGCTGTAGTGATATCTAGCACTGCAGTTTTCTTTAAACTGTGGGGAAGTTGGATTAGGTGAGGAATTCCACAATTTCTTAGCTTTTCAAATAACATGTCTACGATATCACACAGTCTGACTTAAGCTCCCACCTGTGCCTTGGGAATTCAGTTAACCCTTTGCCTGTTGACTTCAGGGCTTGCATCAGGGCTTCAGTGAGGGCTTTTTTGGAGCCCATTATCTTTGGCTGAAGAAGAGATGAAGACTCAAGTGGCACAAACAAAGTGGTGCCGGAAATAGGGGGTAGAATCTGAATCACCTGCCATTTGGCTCTACCTACTTAGACAAGCACTCACTTCCCCCTCAGCACAAAAATACATTTGGACACACAGACACACACACACACGCACACACGCCTGCACGTGCTACGCAAGCATACCACCTGCTGTTTTGAAAGCTACATGCATGGGTTTATGGTGAGTGTTACCTTCCAAGTAATTAGCAATTAGCTTAGCAGTCCCCAGGGTCCTACCCTGTGTGAGGTCTCCTGCTCCAGAAGAGTGGAGATCTCTACAAAATCCTTGCTTCTCTCACCAGGGTCTTTCTGAAACACAGCTGTCACCATAAAAATCTTATTTCCCATCACACAGGATTGTTTTATACCTACTTGCCCTGTGATACTACTCGGAGATGCCAACCCCATCTATACAGCTGTCCTTGAAGGTGAAATAGCTATGAGTTGGTGACATACCCAAGCCCACCCTGGCTGGAACCTGGCTCAGGGCGCAATCCCCAACTTGGCTCTGCCCCCACCACACCACATTATTGCCATGGTTGGTGAATTTTTCAGCAGCAGAGTATAAACATTTCTAGTGAAGTGCACTTAGTGTAAGTTGCTTTGCCAAGTGCTGTTGCCTCCCCTCCTTCATTATGATTATGAGACAGAGTTTTAAGTGAGAAAACAAACTGCCTGCACCTCCTTCCTCCCGATGGGCGTTCATCATCCATGGTAAGGGCAGCACAGTCTGGAGGGGATGCTGGCAGCATGGGTGGGTACAGGGTGTCCCGGTGGCACCTGCTTCGGAAGGTGAGGGTGCAAGAAGTGGGGACCTTATTGCAAACTCCTTTACAGCCTCTGCCAGGTGTAGGTGTTGAAAGTTCCAGCCTCTAAGGCAACAAGACAACAGTGGATAGACTTATTCCTGCCATGAGCTGATGGATGGGGATGAAAACCAGAGGGAAATTAAATGACTTGCCCAAGGTATCTGTGGATGCAGTGGCAGAGTAAGGCTCTGTGTGAGCCACATAATACCCCTGATTCCTGGCCCACAGCCACCTGCCTACAGAACCCCAGCCCCACATCCTTCTTTGGGGCTTTCACTGCTCAGCTCAGACCTGAGGGCACATCAGTTGTTAGGCCTGGCAGCACATTCATCCTGCCCAAAAGCCCCAGCCTGGATAAGTGAGGGCAGTTGGAAGCGGAGACAGGGGTCCCTGGTAAGGTGCGAAGCCCTGGCCTGGAGGGGACACTGCCCCTCAAACCTCTGGCCAAAGACAATGAGAGCTGCAAACAAAGACCCAAACTTCAGCACAGCAGCAATGCAAAAAGAAAGGGGGAAAAAAAAAAAAAAAAGGAAGAAATGCCTGAAAGATACATAGCTGGGATTCCAGAACTCCTCAGAGGTATTCGGGCTTAGCCAACAGTCTTGGTTTCTTTTTTTTTTCAAAGCCATTAATTACACAACAGAGACATAACTGCACCACTCCACCTCTCTGGGGTAAATAAGGGCCCCACATATATTGTCTAAAATGTGTCACCCTCTGTGCTCCATGCCATCATCTCCTTTGGGCACTTGGAAAAATAACCCATCACATGGTTGTATTTGCAGCTGGCTCTTGTGTCTGATTTTCTACAGTGTTGAATGGGTGCTCAAAGCATGAGAGTCCAAAGCTGCTCACCTGGGCAGCTTTTCTAAGCTTTCTGATTACATGAGGCCAAGGCAAAGATCCACAAGAAACTGTACCAAGGGAATATCTGTACAAGGACTTCATCTGCCTTTGGCACGGCCCATCACTGGCATTGCTGCTGGCCACCCAGCGATGGCTGTTCTGTTGAAGCTGCTGGAGAGGACCTCAGAAACATCTGCTCTTTTTTTGAGAAAGAAGCTCATCTTCTTCTGCTCATGGATCCAGCAATATGCAGCCAGACTGACCAGTCTATACTGACACTCCTGTGAGCAGGATAAAACATTTTTAAGGGTGAACTCCGAGTTTTCCAAAATGCAGACAGAGTGAAGTGGTATGAGGGTGCCTTGCTGGAGGATGACACACAGACAGCCTTAGAGGGCATAGTGTGCTCCTGCTCAGAGGCAAGTTGCATCCCTGTAGACCAGTTTCCTGCTGCTCAGCTGCTCCCTGGGGGACACAAAGATGTCTGTTACTAGCACTGCCTTTCCAGAACATTCTCGTCAGACCATCCCTGCAGGGACACAGCTATGGGTCACAGTCTTCACCCGAAGGAGCTTCTAGTCCAAAGGGTTTCCCTCTGTCTCCTGTAGCATGTTTCATGTGCAAGATGTTTTGACTCAGAACTTGCTCTGCAGACAGACCCATATTTGTACAATGCTATAAAGAGCCAGCTTAGTCCCCTGGTGCTTGGAAGAACTAATTGTACCTGCTGGAGCTTTTATTGGTCATTAAACAGTCTTGGACCACTTCTTCCTCATGACATTCCAGTGGGTATTTTGATGGAAATGCTTAAAAAAAAATAAGGAAAACAGGAAATGGTGATGTGCTTAGCTGTTAATATAGGCACAGACTCATTTTCCTTCTCTGCTACTGTATTTGTTGCACATTTTTGACACAAATAATCAGACAAAACTTAGAGTATTCTGGGCTCCCTCTGCAATGAAAGGAAGCTGGGGAGAGGGCAGGTATTTCTCCTAATCTACCCTATTCCACCCTTCTTGGAAATTCCTTTTGGGGAAGACATCAGCTGAAGTGAAGTCCTCTTTGGCAACCAGGGATGACCAAGAGATGCTTGCTTTTCCACATATGATGGGGAGATAGGAGAAAGTTTTCTCCCTTTCTGGGGTCACCTGACCTTGGGACCCCTTGGCCTCTGTCTTTTGGGCCATGCTGTAGACAGCATCTCAACAAGCAGACTCACCAAACTTTACTTGCTGAACATCATTCGTGCTTTTCAATTCCTCCCTCACACTTGGCCACAGTGGCATCTCCCTATCCCACATCCTCCTTCCTGCAGTCTCTTGAGCCACGTGAGGCTGCTCAGACTGTAGCTGTTCTCTAATCACTGGGGACATTGAATTTTAAAAGACATTACAGGAATACCAAGTCTTTCCAACCCATAAAAAAATGCATAGTTCATTCTCCTTATAAACAGGGGTGAAAAACACTACACTTGTGCCTTTTACCACTGTCACAAATTCCTCTGGCACACTGCAATAACTTACCATGAAATAATTTCACTTTTGCTTTTCTCAGCATCCTCCAGGTCCTTAGGATCCATCTGCCAACATCTCTCCTGAAGACCTAAGTCCAAAAACTGCTCCAAGACATCAGTAGACCTGGGCAGGAGTTGATCTAAGAGTCCCTCTTTCTCTCCAAACATGCCAAAAAACAGTCTACTGCTGACACCTAAGGTCAACCTCCTTTTTTCCTACCCATATAACAATCTTCTATCAGAAACTCTCTGGGCTGGGAGCATGGCCTCAAAATGTTCACTCCATCCAGGGGTAACAGCAGTCCTAAACAGACCTGCCCAGCCTCTGCTCTTGTTTGCTTCTTGTTGACCAGGGGCCCCAGATGAATTATTTCTCCCTCTCTTAGTTCTTTGATTTCAATTTTATTCAGGAGCATTCCATATATCACATCCCCTTTCGCCAATGAATCTTCCTTGTTCCAACAGTTTAGTGTGCCCCAGGATCAATATATCTTAGCATGCAAGGACACAGTGTTATTGTCAGGTTCCTGGGCTGTACAAAGCAAAAGGTATCGCTTTCTTAAAGCCACTGAAAGATTCTCTGGGCCAAGTATGATTATTCCTCTGCCATTAAACAGCTGTGTATAGGACTCTGGCTAATCACTCTCCACTCTCGCTAGGAATGATTACTTCTTCTAGTCCTCAGTGACAGGAGACCCAAACCCACAACCCAGCTTCACCTTCCTTTTGTCTCATTTTTGACATCTCAAACTGCGGTGCCCAGATCAGTAAAGCAGTCTGGTTTCTCCTGGCTGTCCTCACTCTTGACATATGAGAATATAAAGGGACATATGAGAATACAAACTGGGGTACCTTTGTAATGCTGCAGGCACAGCATCTGAGCCATGCACCACAAAACCCTGTTCTTGTCATTTGTGGTGTAATTGTGAAATAAACCAAACGAACTTCACAGAGTATCCTGCTTGGGCTGGGATTAGTGACCTTTCCCCTCTTTGGATTATGGATGGAGAGGAAGGGAAAAGTCATGCAAATGTCCCCTTCCCTGAAGGTATCCGCCTGGCTCATCTCTGTGGCAGCATCGCTAACATCCACCCTGGCCCAGGACCACTGCATTTCTGCAGCTATTTACATTCCTCTGCCTTTGCTGAAGCTCATATCCCTGCCTGCTAGGTCCAGGCTGGCCCAAGTTTTCCTGTTCTTCCCCCTTTCCCTGGAAAGCTTTCCGGCCCAATGCCACGTGTTGGTGGCCACCCACAAGATGCTTTGATCAGCTCAGACGGGCAGTGCTGTCAGGAGGCTTTGCAGTCTGCCCTAATGCTTCCACAGCTGCTGCAACAGCAGAGGTTTTCTCTCTGAATCCCTGGCATCCCCCTGGTTTCAGGGCCCACTTTATACTCACTTAGTTTTGGCTCACTTTGCCTGACTCTGCTTTGTGAACACTGTGCTTGCTCCGTGCAAAGAATTTAATAGGAACCCACAACCGTGATTTCTCTTCTGAACTGCACCGATGACCACGGAGGTCAGACAACTGCAAGAGGCAGTGGTTTATTTTTATTGCATTTCTGACATTTTCAAATGATGGTCTGCTGCAGGCCCATCCACTTTCAAACCAAAATTCTTCCTCGGGTGCTGTGTTTTTGTAAGACCATTGCTGGTCAGTGCTATAGTCCAGAGGCCGCCCTATAGCTCTCTTTCTGCTTCCCTGTCCTCAGGTTTTCCCGTCCTTGGCTTTACTGCTCCTCCGCCTGCTCTCCCTCACAGGCCCTCCTTGCAGGCAATGCCAAAGGCTGGAGTTTGGGGTGGAGGCAAGCTATTGTTCCAGCTATCTGCAGTGTAATGTTCCTTATGACTGTATTAAATGAAGGGCGGAGGTCACACATCCCTAGTTTAAATTAGGTTTAGGCTGACCTTTAACAATATTACACTCGTGGATCCTCTCATAACTCACCGAATAAACTCCCAGAAGGTTTTACCACCTCCCTCTTTTCTTCCTACTGTAAGGATGCCCGAGGCTTAATGTGCTTCTCTCCAATTTCGCTTTGATTTTTAATCCTATCCCCTTCTCCTTCTCCCCCCCGCTTCTCCCCAATACAGATATATTCACTCCTTTAAAGGTGGAGGAAAGAACCTGTTCCTTTTCTCTTCTGGGCGACAGCTCTTTCTTTTGTGTCTCTTTCTTCCCTTCCCCGCCCCCCTTCTCTTTCTTGACACAATGCACTATTTATTTGCACTGAAGGATAACTAAGAAGCAATTAAAAGATCAAAAGGCACAAACACAAGTAGATCCAGTGGCAACTTGTGGGGTTTATTTTGCTGTAGCTGCTGCTGCTGAATCTTCACTAAACTGCTGCCGTGTTTTTCCCCCAGCCAGAGGACACCTCTCTTAGTGGGTCGCCTCTTCCTCCAAGCCGACTTTTTTATGATCGCTATTTTTCACCCCCATTGTTTGCTATTGCAGTTGTTTACTGGAAAATCACTTGTTTTTCTCAGGGAGATTAACCCTCCAAGCTTTCTTTTGTCTACTCTCAGGAGGTCCTTGTGGTGAGCTGGGGGAAGGGAGCTGGGCTCCTTCAGCTATTAACAGTAGCTTACAGCCCTGCTGACCCCCCTGCCAAGGTTGGGTCCTTTCCTTTGATGGGGTTCTGCTTTTGCAGAGAGGAAAGGTGGTTGCTTTGTTAAGACCACCTCCGCTGAGCGGTTTGTGAGACTCACAGTTGGGATTTACTAAGTCCTGGGTATGTGTGAGAAACTCCAAAAGCCCAAGGTAAGAAGCATCGGTAGAGGTGACCCTTTTTAGGAGAAATCTGGAGCCCTGACACATGCCAGAAGATGCCCAGTCTCTTTGACAGTCAGGTCGCTTATTTAGATGTTTAAATATCAGTGTAGGAGCTGAGATTTGATGCCTGGGGTTGAGTTTGGTGTGCACTGAACCGCTTCCTCAGCATCACCGCCTTCTCTCCCAGGTGTGACAACGTTCCAGTTGAAGCCCACAGCCCTGGCACCAGGACTGCTTGGTGTGATATGCAGTATCATATCGCAGAGGACAGCTCAGGGAACAGAAGGATGCTGGGGAGGAAAGGATGTCTAAAGCCTAGTGAGAAAGGATAATCCTGCCCACATTTTCTCGGGCATGTTTAGGGCAATTCCAGCTGTCCAGAGAGGCACCGAGCCTCCCGTCCTTCGGGGGGAAAAAAAACGGTGGAAACTTGAAAGAAAGAATAAAAACAAGGGCTTTTAATTGCATGCTGGGTGAGGACGGCTGCATCCTTGCCCTTTCGCGCCACTGCCTATGGCAAGCGCTGCCTGAGGTGGACCAACCTGCTGCCCGGTCTCAGGTAGCTCTGCTCCTCTCTGCTCCAAGGAGGAGGGTGTGTGCTTGTGGCGCAGCCTGGTACGCGCGCCCCTGCAGAGGGGCACCCACCGGGGCAGCGGTGAGGCTGCGGGCACCCGGGGGCTGCCTTGGAAAGCCGGCGGGGTCCCTTCCCCTGGGACAGACTTGGAGGGCAGATCGCCGGGAGAAGGCGACTGCCGGCCGATGCAGCACGGTGTGCCTGCCGCGCATCAGCGCAGAGCCGCGGGAGCGCGTTCTGCCCGCGCTGCTGCACACGCACGGCAAAGCCTGGGAAAAGTCCCTTTGCCTTAAAGGCAGCGGTGCTCGCTTGCAGGAGCCGGCGGGAAGCGGAGGCGACCTAACGAGGGGGAGCCGCTGCGGGAAAGGTGCTGTACGAGGTGCAAACCCCGAGTGCGGAGGGGCAGCGTCCATGTTGTCCACACGGACACGCTCGGGTGGGTGCGGGGGTTCGCTGTGCCGAGGCGGGGGCTCGCCTGCCCGCACCGGGGCGCGCAGGGCGGGACGGCGCTGCGGGGCAGGCACGGGGGCCGGGGCAGCCGTGCGGGAATCCCCTTTGCCGAGGAGCTGCTCGGGGCACTTCGGCGGCCGGCGCGGACACCTGTGCCGGTGCGCACCTGGAGAGACCTGGCAGAGGGCGGGCTGGGCGGTCTCCCCGCTCCTACCCCGCCAGGGCTTGGGGTTCGCCACCTCACAGCGAGAGGCGCTCAAGGGGTGCCCCCCAGCACTCCGGGCAGGGGCTCGGACCCACACCTCCTGCCCTCACCTGCGGGGGATGTGCGTAGCCCCCCTCCCACCCGGGGCCGGCAGGGCGCGTCAAAGCCCCCCACCCGGGTAACAGCACGGGAAGAAACCGTGCGGCAGAAACTTTCCGTCCCCTCTTCCCTCCCCGAGCTGGACTCCGGAGGGTTACGAGGGAGAAGGAGGGAAGAAAGGGAGGGAGGGAGGGAAGAGAGGGGGTTAGACCGCTCTGCAACATTATTGGCTGCGTGGCCGGGCTGGTGCTCGCCGGGAGAGCATGCCCATTGGGGGGGTATAAAAGGGGGGCAGCCGGAGCGCCCTGCCTGTCTCCTCGCTCGTGGGGCAGCCAGCTGGGAGCAGCGGGCAGTGAGGCAGCCGGCCCCTCCGCCCCAGCCAGGGGGACGCACTCAGTAAACACAAAAGTGAGAGCCACCCAAGGGGCAGCCAAAGCAGGAGGAGAGAAAGAGAAGGGAAGAAAAAGAGGGTGAAAAAAAAACAGGGTGGAAAAAAAAAAAGGAAAGCGCTCGCTCGATCTTTCTCTAGAATAACAAAATACCTGCTCGTAACAAAATAACATCCTTCAGACAAAATCCAGCAGGGGACTTGACATACCAAAAAGGGAAGGCGAGGAGAACGTGCCAGGGCCCGGGGAAGGCGAGCCAAAGCCGCGATCGCTGCCAGGGCAGGAGAGCAGCATGTCAAGCGCCGGGGCACACACGGATGAGCGCTGCCGGCAGCCCGCCTTCCTGCCCGGCCCGCCGCCGCCGCCAGAAGTTGAGAGTAGCAGCGGCAGCGCCAAGGTAAGCGCCGCTCCGCGCTGCCCCTCCGCAGCGGGCGGAGCGCGGGGGGATCCCCCGCGCCGTGCCGACCCCGCTCCGTGCCGTGCCGAGCCGCGCCGCGCCGTGCCCAGCCGTGCCGTGCCCAGCCGTGCCGTGCCCAGCTGAGCCATCCCGACCCGCGCTGGTCCCGCTGCCCGCCGTCCCCACGCGTGTCACTAGAGGGACCCCGCGCGCCGGGCCAGCCGGCGGGGCGGCCCCGCTGCGGTGGGGTGCGCGGCTGTCCCGCGGTGCCGGCCCCGGGGATGCTGCGGCGGTCCCGGTCCCGGTGCCGGTGCCGCTCCGGCGGGGGGGCGGCCCGGCCGTGCGGGGGCCGCGCCGGGGCTGGGCGGGGTCAGGCAGCGCTGCGCGGCCCCCGGCGGAGCGCCCTCCGCGCCCCGAGCCTTGCTGCGGGCGGGGGGACGGCGGGGAGGGCACGGGCAGCGCTCCGGAGAGCGGGGAGAGAGAGTATCAAACTCTCTTCTGCGAAACACTGCAGAACACTGTGTGTTCGGTCTCCGAGGGATAAAAATACAGAGAGGAAAAACAAGAAAGCGGAGCCAAAATGGAGTGAGAGTTAATGGTTGGCGTGCAGCCTTCGACTTTCTGTGATTTTTTTTTATTTATTTTTTTTTCCCTTCTTCCTTCCCAATTGCTTTTCCCTACAGTAATTGTTTTAAGAGCGCAACTTGGAAAGGTTTTAGCACTCTGTTGAGCAGTGGGGAATTGGGGCACATGAGGGAACTCGGATTTAGCGTAACTGTACCAGCAGATGTGTCTGCCTCGCCTCCAGCCAGGGGTACTTCAGCAGCCTTGCTGATACGCCAGGTCTTGCTCGGGTGGTGTGGAGCAATCAAGTGTAAAAAGAAGGTTTGTGTGGGTGGCTTTAAGCAGACACCTCGGGAGAGTCGCTGCTTTCAACCCAGTCTTCCTATACAAAGTCTGTTGTTTTCTTTCAAATGCCGGGATGTTCTTGGGAGGCCAAGGCTCGTTTTTCTTTGGGTTTGTTTATTGTCGGGTTGTGTGTGTAGGGGGTGGGGGGGGTTTCAGCATGTTGAGTTTCTTTATTCCTCCTCTTGCCTTGATTTAGAGTGGAGTTGAGGAGCCTGGGTCGTGGGGTTTTGTGAGTGTGACTTTGTGCTAAGGACATCTGGAGGTATAAAACTGACTGACACTTCTGATTTGAGCTCCACCGCGCTGTTTTGGACCCAACTTGACAATTTTGGTGGGGGTGAATGGGTCAAAGCTGTAAATCTTGCTCCATGTTGTTGACACCCACACAAGTTCACTCAGCCTTTCAAAGGGGCTATCCCAGCTCCTGTGAAAATTCATTAAGGGATAAAAGATTTGACACCGCGGGTCCCCTCCCACCGCCGCATGAAATTTGAGAGCCAAAATGTGTCTGCGTGTGTGTCCCAGCGCTTTTTCTGACAGGTGATCTTTTTTTTCACCATGGCTGGAGGGCTGCTGCTTTGACCAGTCAACCTGGAGTTGTCAGTGTGTGTCTTCCCCTTGATTCCTACAGGGTTCAGCAGGAGCCCAGCTTGCCCCATGGAGCACCAGAGAAAAGCATTTCTGTACTTTTCTTTTTTTAAATAAAGCAAACACAGCAGGTGAGGTCTTATTTTTAGAGGGACCAAGGAGTTGGTGTGTTTCCAGCAGTGCATACGAGCACTGCAAGTGGCCCACCCTCTCCGAGCTCGTGTCCTGGGACTGACCTCTCCAATCCTTCTTTGGATTGTCTTTGCTTTTAAAAGCTGATGAGTATCTTAGCGGGGCAAAGTGATATGGGCCTCCAAGAGCACGTTTGTGTGAAGGGTTAGGAGAGGTGGGGTGCACAGCAGGGAGAAATCTGCCCTGGCGTTGCAGCCCAGCTCTGAAAGGGTTAAAGTAGCTCTGCCAAGACATAAAGCAAGTTCAACGTGTTGTGGGAATATCACTTGCCAGTAGACTCCAGTCACCACAATTTCTGATTTAACAGCTTAACTTGCTGTTAACTTTCCCTGATATACTCCAGGTTCTGGAAGGGAATGCAGAAAGGAGAGAGGAACAATAAAGAAAGGAGTTAAGTGAGGCTACGAAAATGGACTTAAATCCCTTCACTGGGTCCTGCCAGCTGTCTTTAGAAGAGTTAAGCAAGTTTGCGTTTCCTTTTTTTTATACAATAAATCAAATGTTTCTGGGCTGCATACCAAAATTTATGCAATACACTTTTACTCCCCAGTGGGGTGAGTAAATGGTACTGAATACCCCATTCACCTTTTTCAGCTTGATTTTTCCACAGCCACAGTAGTTCTCGCTGTAACACCTATAGACGTGGGGTGAGGGCAGTGCTCCCCTCTCTGCCTCGGCCTCTGTCCCGCCGGCAGAGAAGGCAGGTGTCTCCTAGCTCACAGGATGGGAGGCAGAAAGGTGACCCCAGGTGTGGGGCAGAGTGGGCTGCTGATCGGTATGAGCAGTGAAGACAAAAAAAGTGAGGGCTAAAAATAGCAGCAGTATTGCCATCCTCAGCCATATGAATGTCATGCGAGCCAGGTGCCAAGAATTGTGAGGTTTGTTTTTTCTTTCAAACCTGACCTAAACAACAAAACCCCTGGTCCTGGGTCAGTTTTAGTCATCTGACAGGTCAATGATCAAAAGTTTTTTTGTTTTGAAACTTGCTTCTTACAAGCTGTGGGTTGGAAATCTCCTTTCTCCTTTGGATGAAAAGGGAAGCCCTTCAGTGGCACAGCATGAAGTGGCTCCTCTCCCTTCAGGTCCTGTGGGGCACCTGGTCCTTGTGCCTCTGCCCAAGATGCAGCCTCTGGGTGGTTTTCAGCTGCCAGGGCACCTGCCTCTCCTACTGGTCTCCACTATCCCTTTGCTACTTGGCACCTCAGGGCGTCATGGCCTGGCATCCTGCACAAGGTTAGGTTGCCCTGTGGGCAGGGGCGATGTTCACTTGGCACATGTGAAGTTGGCACATGCCCACATCCTGCCCCTTCAGGATTGTTGAGCTCAAAACCAGGTCACCTCCCTGCTTTCCTGGGGCAGTCCACCAAGAGGAATAATGCAGAGAGGCAGAAGTTCAGCATCTCTCACAGGAAATCATATGAGTAGCAAAACATCAGTCTGCCCACTTTGTTTTTGGAGGAGGGGTGGACTGTGAAGGACACTGGGATATATACACACTGGGGTTTTCCCTCCAGCACACACCACTGGGTTTGGGCTGATGACTTTTCACTGTGCTCCCTTTTAAATGCTGCACAGCTCCACAAAGAAGTGAGATTTCTTCTTTTCTTCTTTTCTTTTTTTTTGTTTTTTCCTATCCAAATCCAAATTTTACAGACTGGGCCATCTGTCAATTCCCTCCTACGTTGTTCTGTTCATATTAAATTGCAATGAAGGCCAGACTGAAGAAGGAATTAGGTCAGACAGGAGGTTTAGTCTGTGTTTTGGGGGAGATGTTTGTTGCCCAAGAGGCACTGTGGTTTGGTTTGCTCAGCACAAGCCTGGATGCAAGGGATGCCTGAGCTGTTCTCTGAGATTTGGCAACTGGACCTTTTAGCACATTGTGGCCTCTTGGCCCCTCACTCCCCAGCAGCTGGACAGTAATTGCCGATCCAGCTGATTCCAGAGCAGATCCTGAAAAAATCCTATAATGGTCTCGGGTGGGAGGGTGACTCCACTGCAGATCTGCCCTCAGTCTCACTCCTGGCACACCACAGCCACTTGGAGAGGACCCTCTCTGTTGGACTCTGCTGGCTGGGGGATGCCAAGAGGTGTTTGGGGGTCCCTGGCCATGGGTACAGCAGTGTGTGCTGCGAGGCAGGAATACACAGGAGTTCCAAGGCAGGTCATATGCAGCATCCTGCATATGGCAGTTCATGGCTAAGCTTTGTGTAGGGCCAGGTTGTGCCTGGCTTTATGTAGGGTTCTGGGAATGCAGGGGAAGGCAGGAGACGGACATGAAGATGGAGACCAAAGCAGACCCTCCCTGGGAAGGAGAGGCCAGCAGTGTGTGCTGTCTTGTCTGAACCTCTTCTGCACTGAAAATGCTGCTCTTAGATGCAGGTTATTCATAGGATGGTACAGCTCACCTGTGCAACCAAAAAATTCCTCTTGCATCACTCTTCAACTTCTTCCACACTGTGTGGGGTCCAAGCTCTCCATAAGAGGAATTTGGTGCTCAGGTTGTTGGGCATCCAGCATGTCTGGCACTGCGACTCCCACTGCATCCTAAAGCCTTTGGGCTCTCCCTGGGCACATGAGGATTGGCAGCCAGCAAGGCTGGTCCAACCCACTTTGGGAAGAATGGAACTGTGATGGCTGTAGCCTCCCTCCTAGCAGGGACAGGACCTTGTTCTTGAGAGGGGTGGTCCACTTCCCTCTGTCTGCCTTATTCCTGTTCCATGTCATGTAAGAGAGGCTTTCTAATAAAATCTGAAGGTTTTTCGAGCTATTGGTGTGAATTTTCTCCTGTCACACAGCTGAGGAGACTGTCTCTGCCCTAATGCTTGGACTAGAAACCAAAAGCTCTGCTGCCCCATGTCTCCAGTGGACAGTGAAGTCTTGAAGGAGTTCATAGGGCTTCAACTCACCTTGCTGAGCAGAATTTGGCCACAACAGCTGAAGTCCTGTGCAACCTGTGCCACTGCTCATGGGCTGCAGGTACCCAGCTCTGCCATGGCACCGTCTTTGGGGGAGCAGCACTTGCTTCAGCAGCCATGGCGAGACAAGTGCAAACTCCCCTGCATGGGTGCTACTCATCCCTGCTAGGGGAGATGCGTGAAGGTAGAAGGATCAATTTAAAGGTCATTGGGACATGCTGAGCTGGCGATGGCACTCTGGGAGCCTGTCTAGCCTTCGTGTGAAACCTGGGGGCTTTTCCTCAGCAGAGTCAGTAGGGCCCAAGTGAGAGGGAAGGGCTTAGGGGGTTGGGTTGCGGCTCCATCAGACTGGAGAGAAACTGCAGCACTGGTAGTAAATACAGATGCTTTTAGCTTTGTGGCCTGGTTTCTCATTACACAGGCTACAGGAGGGAGCAGGAAGATGCCAAGGTGATGGCAGTGGAAAGGGCTGACAGTTGGTGCATGGGCAAAGATGGACTTCATCACATTTCACACCTCCAGGTTAGCTGGATGACAGCACTGGGACTGTCCCCGTCCTCACAGCTTCAGGGTTGTTTCCTGGCTGGAGTTATGGGGTGTGGGCACCCGAAGAGAGCTTGCAGTGGAGGCAGGGAAGGCTGCCAGGGGCTGCCTTGTGCTTACAGTGCGGGTTGCGCAGGAGCAGGTATTTTCCGAGGCGCATGAGTGTTTTTCCACAGAAGGTATCAGGTCTCCCCAGCATCAGATATCGCCCTGCTGACAAAATCTTGCTCTCCCCTTGCTTCAGAGCATCTCACTCCTTTCTTTAGACTGAATGTGGAGTAAAAATGGTGTTTGTCATCTGTGCCACCAAGCAGCCCCTTCTTGGGGGGTGGTATGGCTCTGTCTTGTGAGTGGCAACATGCAGCCTGCTTTTGTTAGCCACAGTGCCCACAGCCAGCACGAGCCTGATTGGGGATAGGGGATTATGTGGATGTCCTGAAGTTTCACATCAGTGCCTTCAATGGCAGTGCAGGCTGGCACACATCTGTCACCCTGGCAATAAGCTGCTGTCACTACCTGTGCCCTGGGGACACAAACAAACAGGAAATGCATGTGAAAAAATAGGAAAAAGGGTGGAAAAAAGGGACCACGGTCATTGGTCTGTTGTCACTTGGAGATCTGGATCATGCTGCTGCACCAGGGGCGTGACTTCAGTGAAGGTGACACTGCGGTCATGTTGGGGAAGCCCAGTAAACACCTGTTGGCCACTCAGTAAAAAAAATTGAGGTGAAAAGGTATTGGTGCAAAACACTGCAGCTTAGCAGCATGGTGTCACAGCCTGGTGCCATCCCTCTACTCCCACTGTAATATTGAAACAAAGCCCCTGCAGTATGCCGAAGGGGTCATTGCTACTGTAAAAGCTGTCCCCAGCCCCATCACTTGCTGGTTTGAGACCAGTTTGTGCCCAGGGCTCCTGCCTCTCTTGTCCAGAGCCTGGAAGGGATTTTGTCAGCTTTGATGGTCTTTGCCAGCACAGGCTGAGCAATACTATGGGCATCAACAGTGGAGCACGGGGGATGCCCCCCACAGCCCACCCAGACCTTGCAACCTCTGTTTTGGCTTTTCTGGCTGCTGGTCCCTGTCCTCCTGCTGCTCAGTAGAGCTCGCAACTTGTGAGCATGATGCATTTCTAGCGGTGATGATTTGAGCTACGTGCTAGTAAAAATCCGGTAGCAAGGGTGTCTTTATTGCTGGCAGGACCGTAGCGGGGCCTCGGGGGAGCTGGGCTAATTTCCTGGCTGTGCTGCAGACTTCCCCTGTGACCTTGGGCGAGTCATTTAATCTATCCCGGACTTCAACTCCATCACTGAGCATCCCGGGAGGGTGAGGTAATATTCATTAACTGATATTATTCTCGAGTTGCTCAGATGCTATGGTGATGAAAGCTGGATGTAAAACCCAGCATCTTGGTTGAGTGTTAGCAAAGAGAGGGGGTACTCTGCTTGAGATTAGGGGTGCCGCACACCGTCGGCTATTTTGACACACTTCTCTTCATTTTGAGCTGACCTGTCTAGTTACCAGTGTTATTTGGCTGTATGTATACTGTGAGACTCATCACTGAGTGACTATAATGCCTTGAACCATCCAAAGGTTTTGTCCCATCCAGTGGAGCAATAGCATCCTTACTTTAGACCTGCAGAAGCTGACACAGAGGTGAAGCTGTTTGCTGGAGTGGAGTCAGGGAAAATCTTTGGGCTAGTTAGCAAATATCCAGAGAGTTTCTTTTTTAACGCTCTGCACCGTCCGATACTGCCTTGGCCCTCCTTGGTAATGCTGCAAGTGTGTTTCCTGGGGGACTGCATTGTTCCTGAGGGATGTCTTCTCAGTCCCAACTCTCAAAGCAAATGTGGCTTGTGCAATTAGCCCCTGGATTGCCCAAGCCTCACATGCTCAGGACAAGGGCTGTTGTTCCTATCTTTCCTCAAAAGCATCTCTAGGATGGGTTGAAACTTTACATGTTTCTGCTTTGCGGGGACATGTTTTTAGGTGGGGCATGAAAACCTGCCATCATAAGAGGAAAAAACCCCAAAACCTACTGATAATAATTTGGATGAATTCCCATGTAAATGGGGGCAAAAATAAAAATCACACTGTTGAAAGAGCAGATGGAATAAAAAGCATCGTAGAGGTAGGTTGAAGTGGGATTTTCCAATGGAAAAACTGCTTCAATGCAAACCTTGTCTGCCCAGAGCGGCTGCCCAGGAGCCAGCCTCACGCCGGCGGCTGTCGCAGCACTGCCGCTCCTTCCCTGCAGCATCCTGACATGGCTGGGCATCGAACCTGCGCCATGCTGTGGGCGGGGGGCATTGCCTGGGGCAGGTGGCAGAGAGGGGTCTCTCTCGCAGTGCTAACGCTGTACCTCTGTCCCCAGGTGCAGAGGATGTGTGCGGCGAGGCGGATGCTGCTGCTGCTGCTGGCTTTCCTGGCCTACGCGCTGGATTCAGCGGCTGCGTACGGCACGGCGGAGACCCTCTGCGGCGGGGAGCTGGTGGACACACTGCAGTTCGTCTGCGGGGACAGGGGCTTCTACTTCAGTAAGTGCTGGGCAGCTGCCAGCAGCAGGCAGGATGCTGCCCCCACCCCACGCCCTGCTTCTGTGGAGCCAGCCGGGAGGGAAAGGAGGGGTTTCCCAGCCTGGGGCGTTTAATGATTTCCTTACACATGGCAGTAGGCCAGGAGAAGAGTAAGAAAATGAACATGCTCAGGGTGACATGCATCCACCTTGTGCCACTTTTGGGGACTGTCTTATACCAAGGGGAAACGGGGTCCCGAGTATGATGCTCAGTAGAGCCAAATATCACTGGAGAACCATATGCGCCAGGTTCATCAGTGATGCGGGCAAGTCATTACAATAGAGGATGTCTGCAGCCAGCTCTCTGCTGAGCTTGGGTCTTGGCTTATTGAGGCACTGGTGCCTAAGTGCTGCATCTGACAGCAGGCAGGGAGCTGAACACTCTCCCTTCCTGGGCAGTCTTTGCTTTGGTATAGCAGCACCTTCTAGGCTGCTCCCAAAAGATGCTTCATAATCTCCTAGCTACCTGCTGGTGGACTTGTTGCTGAAGAGTGATGTCTTATCTTTTTACAGTGTAAAAAACCAAAAAGCAGTATTGCTGTTGTCTGCAGAGGGCACATGGCTTCAGGCCAGTTGGCTGCAGCAGGTTTTCTACCAGGATGCTTTGAGTGTTTGGACCATTGGCATTAGTAATACAATGGCTTAACTGGTAAACTGGAAGGATGAGGAGTAAACCAGTAGTAATGGATTCTCAGTAATCTATGGGCAAAGGTGCCTCGAGTGTGATACTTTGTTTGGTGTTTGCTTGTGTGTCTGCTCTGCTTGGGAGAGGGAAGACCCTGTATCTTGCTCCCCAGTGAGGACTGAACCACAGACTAACTGACTATAGGACAGATACAAAGCCAAATGGGGGAAGAGGATGGAAGTACCAGCTGAACATGGTGCTGTGCATTTGTCAGTCTTGCCTCTGCCTTGGGAAAAGGTATTAAAAAGTCACTTTCAGTTAACAGGGTGTTTTTTTTGAGTAGTGGAATTGAGAGCCAGCCTCTCTTATTCCAGTCTGCCTGTGCAGGAAACAGGTTGCTGCAAAGTTGGGAGATGACTCTGTATGTCCCTTCCCAACCTGGATTCTTTGCCAGACTTTGCCTGCTGAGGTTGGTCGGGGAGAAGCATAGGGATCCCACACCCAGCCACAGCAGGGTTCAGGCTGTGTAATTCCTGGCAGGTGGTTGGGCTGCAGGTGGCTTTACAAGTACCTGGGGTGATCACCCTGCCCCATCCTGGCTGCACAGCAAGATGTTTTCATGGTTCCCTGGGCATTTCAGGCGGACAGCACTTTTGGGGTGCTCTGCATGCACTTCCTTCCTCTGACTGAGCCAAGCAGTGAGAGTTTGCATGCCAGCTGCTCTTCCTTCTTTGCATCTCCCCTTCCACCTTTCCTCTGCCAACGAGCCCTGTGCTGGCACTCAGCTGAGGTGGCAGGTCTGGGATTGGCCTTACCAGTGTGGCAAGGAGGCAAGCTCCTCTCCCGCTCTCATAGATCTTCCTCTCCCTCTATATGTAGAGGAGCATCCACCTCCCCCCATGGTTTGTCTTCCCTCCTCCCCTCTCTGGGGATGAAAGGGAATGGGGCTTTTGTTTTTACGGTCAAACTGACCTCCTTTCACCTCAAATAACCCAACTGCCCAGGCCAAAATAGAACCACTTTTGAAGGGAGACAAATCTCTTGGTGCCAAGTGGCTAGTCTGGTACTTGCAAGGGGATTCTTGCCTTTTTTTTTTTTTTAACCTCTCCCTTCCCTCCCCCCTTCAACTTTTTGAATATTTCTAGAGAGCCCAGGTGGTGGGGATGAAGTAAAGTTCCCCCAGTCCAATATTTTAACCCCTTCAGCATCTCACCAGCCTGTGCCATGCAGGGCTGAAGACATTGGGGCAATACATCTACTTGATAAGGGGTTTGGACATCCCCTTTTCACTTAATTTTTCCCCCTCAACCTCCATCAGTTGGCCTAATAAGTGATTACTTCTCCTGACCATATTCATCTTCACTCCTAAACCCATATGGCTATATGATTGTCAGGGTGTAGACACAATAGGGCACAGTTATGTGGGATTACATCTTAAAGCTGAGCACTTCACATCATGCGACATCTGACCTGATGAGCAGCCTATGCTCATACAGTCATTTATACAGGAAGCAAATTACTTGGGCAGCCTTGTCCTGCAGGTACATGAGGGTCCTGCTTGCTGAACAAGGGTTGTTGAACCATCTGACCAGTAATGTTGGAAAAACCAAAAATGGTACAAAAATTCATTATTGTTTTTTTGATGCAGCAGTTATTCAAGTACTTGTGATACTCTGCATTCTTACAAGTAAGCACTTTGCTAGCAAACCTAGCTCTGAAATGCTGTGCTCTTTGCATCAATGCAAGGGGATGTAGTGTATTCATGCTGTTTCATCCCCCAGGTATCTGGTGATGGGAAAATATGGTACCTAGACTGAGGAGGATGCACCCCTGATAACTGGGATGCCCATCTGTCCACTGGCACGAGGAGCAAGTCCCAGCCCCCAGGTGCCCTGGGAGGCATTGTGGCTGGCAGGTGCTTGGGGCTGAGGATGTTGAAGCTGCCTCCAAGAGCTGGGGCTGCAAAAGAGCTTCACTAACAGGGGCAGGAGCCAGCACACTTTGCTCCCAACTGGTGCTGCTTTGTCTCTGTGACTTGTAAGGCTTTTGGGTTGGCCAAGGTGGCGGCTTCTGGCTGTGGCTCTGTGCCAGAGCTGGGACCACGCTGCCTGCTCCCCAGCACCCACCCACCCAGGGACAGCGACACAGCCCACGGAGGGATTCTGAGTGCAGCCCGGAGTGAAGAAGCAGGGTGGGTTGAGAGGAAGCCTCGGCTGTGAAGTTGCTGTCATGCAGCGCTGGCAGGGAGGGAGAAGGGGCTGCAGGGGGAGAGGCGGCCGACTTCTCTGTAAACAACAGCTCCTGTTTCCTCCTTTCCAACAGCTGATAAGAATTTAGCTCTTTGCAGCCACTTGTGCTGACGGGGCACATTCTTGCGCACCCGCCGCTCCTCCGAATAATACTAGGAAAAAGCAGGGGGGAAAGTGCGGTGCCGGGGTGGGGGAGGGCCAGGCCGGGGGCACTGGGACGGGGCTGGTGCTGCACAAAGGCCCCCTTGTTGCTCCCAACATTCCTGCGACTGGGGCACGGGGACTGTTTACACCCAAAGTCCCCTTCCACTCGGCTGGCCGCCTGATTGACCGGAGGAGAGGGGACCCAGCCAGGGTGGCACCAGCACAGTGCACCCCTCTCTGCAGCATCTGTCCAGCCCTGGGGACAGTGGGGAGCCCAGGGCAGTGGAGTGTTGATGCTAGGGAAGGGACTGTCCTGCCCCCCATGGCAGTGCCACTGCTCTGCCGTGGCTGAGCCGCAGGTACGTGGCCTCTGGGTTTGGGTTTGTGCTACTGCTGGGATGCCCAGCTCTCCCTGTTGGCACAGCCCACTGCTAGGCAGGAATAAGCCCAGGCAGCAGGAGGGCTTTGCACCACTGGGCTTTGCACCACAGGGCTTTGCATCACTGGACTTTGCATCTCAGGGCTTGTCCCCTCAGCCGCGCTGTAGGAGGTTTTGGTGAAGCACAGTTTTGGGAAAAAGAGAGCCTAGCCATTCATTGAAGGCCGAGAGGAAGTGTGTTTCCTCAGGAGGAAGCGGTCATTGCTGTGATGGGAAGTGGCTCGCGTGCCCGAACGGTGCTGCAGCCTGCTGCCCACGCAGTTCTGCCCTGTGGGTAAGGGACAGAGCAGCAAAACCTTCCCTGTGTTTGGCAGTGGCAGAAAAGTGAGATGCCACACATGGGCAAAAGCCAGGAAACTCAACCTTTAGTCCCTGTGTAAATTGTTACAGAACAAATGCTTTTCCCAATCCAGGTCAGCAGTGATCTTGCTGTTAGCCAGCAATGTCCTGGCGTTCTCTTCCCTGGGTTGTTGTCTCCAGGTACTTTCTGTGACTAAATCCCTGTTTGCTATGTTTGCTTATTTTTTTTCCTAAAGTAACTCTCCCACAGGGAATTATATTGGCATTTGGCGAGATCTGTACAGACAATTATGTAATGGGAATTGTGCCCTATCGGACGGTCGTGGTGGAGCTGGCAGTGGTGCCAGCAATGGGAACGGCATGCAGCAGCTTTATGCAAGAGAGAAAGGGTCGCATATTGGGGCTGGGGGCCACATGTGCCCACCAGCTGGACAGGGGCAGTGACCAGAGGGGAAGAGGCTATACCATCGCAGTGGTCCCTGCTGAGGGCTCACCCTGGAAGTGCCACACCTGGGCATTTGTTAACACATGGTGACATGATCTTCCCATGTGTGTACCTATGCCAGAAATTGACCTTGATGACATGGCCGTGAATATAGTCCTGCTTTCCTCACTGTTTTTTTTCCCTCCCCTCTTCTTTCCAAACAAACACATAGCTGCAAGTGGGAAACTTCTGTTTTTGAGAGGAGACATGTAACCTTTCAAAACCTCAACTTCTCCTCAAACCATGTGTGTCATCACTTGTGCAACCTTCTGTTCAGAGGGAGTGTGAATGCAGCCCTCTGGGGATGTGCTAGCAAGAGGGGGAGACTTGAATTTTTTCTCTTTCTTTTCCAAACTTTCCTTCTGCCCATGATCAGGATGGCTTTCTGGAGCAGCCTATTGCTTCAACAGCCTGCCATGCATGCAGGTTGGGCACTGGGATTGATAGGTGCTGAGCAGGGTCCATATGCAGCTCAGGATGTTGGTGGCAGTGCACCTCTTCCATGGGCCTCACTGGGCACTGTATGCATAGAGAAGAATACATGCAGCTGGCCCTAAGTTGGATCCTCTCCCCTGTCTTCTTTGGGCATCAGCACCCACATTGCCTATACTGGCATTGATTGTATGCTGCAGGCACCCAACACCCCTACCCTGCTTTTAAAGGGAGGTCACAGTCCAGTGTGCTTTTTAGACACAAGTATTTATATAGAGAAAATTAAACTCCTAACTAAACTCCTACGTGTTTCCTGTGCTGAACTTTTACCAAGAGGGAACCATCCTTCTCACCTTCCTGCTGGTCTGGTTTAAGGTTGTGCCTGAAATTTTTCTAGAGAAAAAAAAAGTGGAAGAAAAAGAAGGTGGTGGCACAGGGGGGGACAAATGTGGAAAACAGAACATTTAAAATGACTCCCAAAAGTGGGTCTCATGGTATGAATTAGGTGCCCCATCACCCTGATGCTGTGTTTGTTCTCATGACCACTGAGCATGATGGCAATACACCAGCATGGAGCAGAGGGCTCTCATCCTATGGAATCATGACCAGTTTTAACAGAGAGTGGGTGCCCTGCTGCCAGGGCTGTTACAGAGCCAGCAGTGAGGCGTGGTTGTGGGATTGTGCATGTCGGCATTGCACACACAGGGCTGCATTGTGCATGGAGGATTGCGTTGAATATGCATGTCTGCATGGCACACACAGGGCTGCATCCCACATGCATATCTGTATTGCACATCTGGGACTGCTTCTCACATGTGGAGTTTCATAGTATGCATAGAGAACTCCTGTGCTTTGTACTTTGTCCTGAGGCATTTTGTGTGGGCATCCAGGGTGGGGGGTACCCCCAAGGAAAGTGGTCAGCTCCTTCTAAGCCAGGGTCCTTAAATCTTCACTGAGGCCTAATACTTGAGCACCTGCTTCATCTGGAGCGCAGGCAGGGGCATCATGGGTCATGCATGGGGCCAATATGGACCATTTTGTGCGTTCCTGCACGCCAGCTGGGAGACGGAGGCTTGGCACGGCTTGGGGAGAACTGTTAGGCGTTGCACTTAGACCACTAGCTCTCAGTTTTCCCATACTCTAATTCTCCTGGTTTCCAAGCTCCACTGGTGCTGGCTTCCCTCCCTCAGAGCACCTTGCGCTGGGAAGAGGTGCTCATGGCAGCATGCGGAGCCCTGGCTGCAAATCCCACAACAGCACAAAGACATAATATGCTGTGTGTGAAAGCATGGGGAAAATACTTTTGTTTTGGGCTGGTTTACATTTTGGAAGTCACAATTCCTGAGAACATTTGCTTTGCATCAGAAATTCAAGTTTACCCGTCTCTTCTATTTCAGGAGGGGGAGGAAACACAGTAAAAACTGATGTAAGCTTTTCCTCTGGAGCACTTTGGCCATCATTAAGCAGTGACATGAAATGCACTTGGTCATTGCTACACCAGACAAGAGTTTTTGCATCCTTCAGCAGGCAGAAATGGGAGAGGAACCCTTATTAAAAGATTAAGTTTAATAGCTATTCTTGGCGGGTGTGGGAGCCTGTATTCTTTCTGCAGCTGTCTCAGAGCTGTCCCATCTGGTAAAATTTAGCTGCCTTGGTTCGCTTCACCTGCCTGAGTGTTGACCCGACGGAGGGAGGTTGGCAGCTGTAATGCTGTGCTGCTTCTTTCTAATAAAATTCGCTTGCCAGGATCAACATCTGAGACAGTCACAGTAATCGGTGCAGAGCTGGCGGTCAGGCTGGGCTTGAGCTTCCTTGCCTTAGCTGCACTCAAAAAGGCCGCCCATGCCAGAGATATAAGAGGGAGATAAATCCCCATCATTTAAAGTGCCTTTAAATTACAGCTGGAGGCACGTGGGGAGCCCTGTTGGCATCAGTAACATTTGTCTGGGAAAGTCTTAACACGAAACTTGGCTGGTTTGCGGGCACACGTCAGCTGGTTTGGGAGAAGCGCTGCTATTTTTGAAGTGTGTGGAACCCACCAGTCTCTGGTGGCTGGTGTAGGGATGCTTGCAAGGGGGCAGGTGGTATGGAGGCGGGGAGAGGGTCTAGTCCAGCTTGGTGGCTAACGCTGGGGTCTCTGCTCTTGCAGGTAGACCAGTGGGACGAAATAACCGGCGGATCAACCGGGGGATTGTGGAGGAGTGCTGCTTTCGGAGCTGCGACCTGGCTCTGCTGGAAACGTACTGCGCCAAGTCTGTCAAGTCAGAGCGTGACCTCTCCGCCACCTCCCTGGCGGGCCTGCCAGCACTCGGCAAGGTAGGGAGGCTGTGCCGGGGTGGTGGCCCTTCTCTGAAATAAATAGCAAGAGAAAAGACAGCAAGGCCACGGGTGGGAGGGGACAAACCCCAGCTGCAAGGTCTATTGCTTCTGCAGAGCCTTAAAGAGAGAGCCACCATTGGCAAGTCATGCCAGATAGCTTGCCAAAAGTCAGCTTTTTTTAAAGTGGGGAATCAGAGGTGGGCTAGGTGACAGAATCAAAGAATTGTTTGGGTTGGAAGTGACCTTTAAAGGTCATCTAGTCCAACTGTCCTGCAATAAGCAGGGACATCTTCAACTACATCAGGTTGCTCAGAGCCCTGTCCAACTTGGCCATGACTGTTTCCAGGGACGGGGGAATGTTTCCATGGGATGGGTGGAAGTCCAAGAGTGGAACCTCTGTCTTGATTGCAAGCAGTCTTAAGTGGAGGCTAATATTGCCATCCTTCTTCTTGCAGGAGAGCTTCCAGAAGCCCTCGCACGGCAAGTACTCCAAGTACGACGTGTGGCAGAAGAAGAGCTCCCAGCGGCTGCAGCGGGAAGCGCCCAGCATCCTGCGGGCTCGCCAGTACCGGTGGCAGGCGGAGGGGCTGCAAGCGGCTGAGGAAGCCAAGGCACTGCACCGTCCCCTCATCTCCCTGCCCAGCCAGAGGCCTCCAGCGGCGCGAGCCTCCCCGGAAACGGCTGGCCCCCAGAAATGAACCCTGACCAGCTGTCTCAATTTTTGATCTCCTGGGGGAGGGCAGGAGGACTGGTGATTCCCGGCCCCCAAGCCCCTCCGTCCCCGGGGCCGCTGAGCCAAGGAGCGGGGCGGCGGGGCACCCTCAACGCCGCTCTGGCCCCAACCAAACAACTGACACAGCAAGGAGGGGATGGCGGCGGCAGCGGCGGTGGCGAGCAGCACCGCTCCCATGGCATCATCCTTTTGGGGTGGGGGGGAGGGTTGTTTCGTTTCCCACACCTGTTTCATTCCCCTGCTCCCCCAGTATTTCCAAGCCTGTACTTGCAAAGGGACAGTTTGGCACTTGAACTTTTTGCTGCCGGCTGCTGCGTGACATCCCCGGTGCCAACGCCAGAAGACAAAAGAAAGAGCAAGAGGGAAAAAGGATATGAAGTTAAAATTCTTTTTAATCTTTTTTTTCTCATGAAGAGTCCATTCCGTGTCTTTCTTGACAATAAAGTGAAAAAAAACAATAAAATGGGGAGAAACATTGAGGGATAAAATTTTTTTGCCTCATTCCCACCCCACTTTTTTCTTCTTTTTTGTTTTTAGTTTTCTTTTGGTTTTCTTATTTTTATAACTTTCTTTTGCACCTTTAAAAGAAAAACGTACCTGAGAAGAAGTTCCGAGGAGCCCCCATCTGCATTTTTTTGTGTGTGCTTCATTACAAGATTCCAAATCGACTTGCACCTTTTTGAAATCACCGATGATGTGAGAAAGAGAAGAAGAGGAGAGAGAAAGCGAGAAAGAGAGAAGGAAAAGGAAAGGGGAAAGAAGAAAAAAAAAAGTGAGCTGATGCTCACTTTAAATGGAGGAGGCGTCTGCATTGCACATTTGCCACGGATTTAGTTGATTTATATATATAATATATTATATAACTTTTTTGGCAAAAAAGCACTATTTTTATGGGACATTTTGTGTAGTATCTGAAGAGGGATTGTAATGTTTAAAATGTGTTATGGTGCTAAAGTAAGTTGGAAGGGAAAAAACCCAGAAATAGCAAGGGAGGGTGGGGAGGGAAGGACAAGATAGCGAATACTGAACTTGAAATTTTAGCTTTTCGTTTTAGGAAAAGTGTGATAAATGTGTTTCTTTTCTCTTCTGAAATATAGCTTGGTCATGACCATATGAGCTAGTTGGCTGTTACTCATGTACACAGATGCACGCACACACAGAAATACATCAACACGCATACTTTTTTTTTTTTTAAAAAAAGAAGCAAAACAATAAAACCACCGCAATTTAGACTAAAAGGGAACTGTTCTAGAGACAAACTATTCTGAATGGTGGAGGTGTTGCCAGTTACAACTCAAGGCCCTGCTTCTGCATGGACCCTTGGCAGAGCTTGACTTCCCGAGCCACGGGGAATGTACTGCTTCCTCCCCACCCTGACAGCTTGCTTGCGCACCGATGTTCCAGCGAGTGGGCAGGTGGGCAGCCCTCGACACCAAACCCCTGCAGAAGCAGCAGTTCCATGCCCTGCCATCTCCTTTTCCTTCTCTTGCCCTTTGCGTCCTTCTCGCCAGACCCTCCTCTCCCTGCCCCACGCCCCCTGCCCTCCTCTGGCTTCCCTCCCAGGGGCTGTCAAGGAGAAGGGCTGCACCGGGGTGGCCGGAGGGCTGGGACCGCTGCATGGGATGGGGGGGAAAGACAAGTCTGGCTTGAGACTTGAGGCTCGGGACTCAGTGAGTGTATGGGTTTGAGAGGTGGGCAGAGGGCTGTAAAATAGGTTGGGTTTAAAGTAATATATATTATCTGTCTAGGAACCGTAAAAAGGGGGGAATCAATTACATCTCCCTAATATACTCTCACTTGCTAATAAAATGGGGACACTCTGTTAACCAGTTCTGTACTTGCTTTGTCTTATATATCCATACATTTAAAACATAAAAAAAAAAGACTACTTGAATTGTATTCTATTTCGTGGTTTGGAGGGGCGGGCTAGGGGAGTCTTGAGAGGGGGAGGATTTTAATGTATGATCCTTTTGTTTGTTATTACCTTGCAATGTTGAGCCATGGAGCCTTTGTTTAAAGAAAATGGCACTGCAATACACGACAAAGAAAATCCTTTATTTATTTTATTAAATATATATGGAAAAGAATGAAAATCAGTCCAAATTAAGAAAGGGGGGAAGGAAAGTGGGTGGGGTGGGAAGGCAAAATTTAAACAGAGCAATTGCAAATTTTTTTTCCTTTCCATGTGTCTTTTTTTAAAAGAAACTTAGTTTTTATTTTTTAAAAAGAGAAGTAAAAGCTTTCCTGGATGCTTTGTACCAAAAAAGAAAAAAAAATTAAAAAAAGAAAAAAAAAGAAAATCTGTTAAGCAAATAAATATCCATCCAGAATATGAAGCCTGACTTTTACTTTTCATTTATTTTTGCTCCTGGGGTGAGAGTTGGGGTGGGAAGAAGGCCACGCCAAGTGCCACTCCTTGTGGAGGAACAGAGTGCATTGCAGCTCCTCTTTTGGAGCTCAAAAAACTGCAAGAGAGGGTGAGGTGCCCTTAAACACAATAATGAAACCTCCATCCTGTGGCAAATGCCCCCCTGAAAACACCAAGGTAAATATGTGCCCAGTGATTCTTGGCCAGATTTTGGGGTGTTTCCCAGCGGCTGTTGTGAATTGCTTAGCTTCTACCAGTTTGGGCGGTTCCCAGAGACTGAGAGCTGGATGGAAACTGAAGATGGCAAAAAGGAGAAAAAAAAGTTTTATCTAGGTTAGGTTTTTCTGGTAGATAGTGCTTCTCTGGTTTCTCAGGGTAGATATAGCTTCTCTTAAGTTTTTAGGAATTCCAATAAACTACTTTTCATCACATATAAACATCATGCACTGGTGCAAATGAGAGGGAAAATACTGCAATTCCAGTTGGGTAGTAGAGCAACACTGGGTAAAACAGTGCCTAAGTATCCCTAATCTCACAAATCAATCCAACACCACATTGACTGTGCAGCCCCACTGGCAGGGCCAAGACTTTTGTCTTGCTATAGGGTAAGGACCTTGCCAAGCCCAACCTTCTGCCCCAGATGATTTGGGCTGAAAAAGGTTTTCCACCTCAAAAGTGAAGTTGCTGATTTAGGCCCTTAAAAATACATGTTTTAAAGCAGTTTCTTTTAATATTTTTCAACAAGCAAAAAAACCATTTTTTTTTCTCACAAAGAGTTTTTTCTCTTGGGATTTTAGTGGCTGATCAGGAGGGGTTTTGTACAGATGCAGGGCTGACTGCTTCCTCTGGACATGTACTTCATTGCAGATGGAAAAGGGATGTGTCTGCCTTCTTGTCCCAAGACCTGCCACAGATCTCTGGTTTTCTTTGCTTTAAAAGATGTTCCTATGAAGAGTGAGGACTGGCTTCATTGTGGCTTCTGGTTGTCACTGCTGGAAATTTTGCCTTTGGGGGCTTTGGTCCTTTTCTGTTCTTTGCCGTGTAAGCTGCTGTCATGGGGGGCGTTTAGAGATGATTAAAAAGCAAGCAGAACTTCAGCCAAATCTCTTGCCTGCATCCCCCAGGGAGCAATGCAGCAATACTGGAAGCATCATGAGAGAGATGATGATGTTTCCAAGCATGGCTGTTCTTAAACCCTCTTTTCTGCCTTATCCTGTGAGGGGTCACCAAGGGGCCAGACCAGAGCAGCTCATTGATTTGGGGACCAGTAAATTGTTCAAAATATGCCATCTTGCCTTTTGGCTTGTCAGTGACTGTCTTACTTGCAAGGAGAGACACAAGCCACCTCTGAGCATGGTCCTGGCCAGGGGTTGGGAGCCTGGATGAAACTGAAGCTTCGCTTTGTCTCAAATATATTCTGTTGCCTGTAAAGCTTTCCAGGTTGACAGACAAATCATAGGCTTAGCTTGGGAATTTCAGACTGCAGGCTTGAGAACAAACCCAAGATGCCATGTTTTCTCTGTGGTGGATGGGTAGAATTGACTGATTTTTGTACTGATGCCTTTACACACAGGCACAGCTCCAAGTGCTTAGCTGTTGGATTTCAGAAGCATGGAAGGCTGCAGCAGTGACCTGCAGTGATCCCTGCAGAGGGAAAACCGGCAGGTCTGAGCTCCCAATACACCTCCATGTCCAGCTCGGCTGGTCCAGGGTCCTCCACGCACTGCTCTGCTGACATGCAAGAGGGTGTGGAGGCAAAGGATAGTTTCAGCAGAGAAGTCCTAAATGCTGCCTGGAGACCCAGGAATGATTAGGAAAGTTAACCCTGCATCCTAGCCTAGCACCAGCTCTGGTCCCTGAGTCTCAGCATTATCATGTAGCTCTGCAGGCAGCAAAGTGCAAATGTTTTTTGCATAAAGCATCTTTTTGGAGGGCATTTTCTCAGCTAATACAGGGATACTGGGAAGGGGGGAAGGTCCAACTTGCTGTACAGAAATGGCACAGTATTTGCAAGGTATGTAAATCAGTGTCTCTGGTTTTGTCTGGATAGGGGGATACATAGGTGGAAAAAACACCACCACACTTTTCCCTTTTTCACCTAATTTAGCATTATTTCTTAGTTGTCTGTTTGTTTGTTTGTTTTTTGTTTTGTATTATCTTTTAAAGCCAGAGTCCAGCTGAGCTGTTACCTAGCTTTCAGTGAGTTGTATTAGAGCCGTCAGGATGTGCTGAGCCTCCAGACTGGTTCCTCTACCTCTGTATCTGATAGCAGCTTCATCCCTTTAATCCTGCCTGCTCTGCTCTCAGAAGTCTTTTGGTACCTTGTGGCACTAAATGAAGGACCCAGCTGCAGTAGATGAAGGGAAGAACCATGTTTGTTGTTTTTTAAAATACATCTGTTTTCCTTGTTGCATTACATATTGTCCACTGATGATTTATATGACTTTGGGGAGACCTGAGAAAGTTACTGTTGTATCATGGATTATTTCACTTGTGTGTACTTTGCAGTAGGCAAGACTCGGATGCTTTCTGCACCTTTTGTACTTCTCATTTGTAATGCAGCACCAATAAAGCAGAGCACTTATAACAACCTTCTGGCAGCTGGTGTCTTTCCCCCACCACTGTATTTATTTTCTGAAGAGCAGATGAGTCATAAAACACCCCGAGGCTGGGGTAGCACAACAATCCCACAGCTCCCAGTGTAGGCGAAGAGGGAACCCTGATTTGCAAAGATAAACAGACTCCATGTCCTAGGAGGGCTCTGTCATAGCCACCAAGGTGCCAGGATTGGCTCTCTGCCCCCCACGTTGCTGAAGGATGCTCTATCAGCAGGAAGTGTGCACTGGCAGACATGACTTCAACCTGCTGGAAAGGCACAGGTCCTCACAGGAATCTTGGCCTGCTTCACTGCTGCACTCCCAGCTGTGCACAACCCAAGGAATGCACTTGCTCATTAAAATCATGTCAGCATTTGCAGACAGCCCTCCGAGAGCCTCTTACCCTGCAGCCTCCTTTTACCTGCCAACAGGGGACTGAAAGCTGAGGTTTCCTACCTTCCAGGCTCTGTCTCCGAGACCAGCAATAGCCTGAAGGCAGGAAATTTCTGAACTAGAGTGTTTCTTGGCTTGGGAAGCATGGGAGGTCAAACTTGACACACAAAATGGGCTATTCTGGTTTAAATCTGGATGTTTGCAGCCCTGCGTTTAGGTTTCCAAGACAGGAAAGGCATGCCTGATCAGAGGTGAGCACCATGGTAGAGCATCCATCTCCATGCATGTTCTCCAAAGCAAACAGTGTTGACTGGAAAGTATTAAGCATATTACAGTTTTGGATGGAGAAAAGACACTACTAAAATATCTGAGTAATTAACAGGTAGAACAGCAGAGACAAGTGCAGAACCTGCACCCTCTCACCAGCAATAAAAATACCTCTTTCACTTTTCAAAATTACTAGAAACAAATTCAGCTTATACTGACTTTTCAGTGTTCTTGCATCTATTTCTTGAATATGTTTGTGCTTTTTGTTGGCCAGATTTTGAAAGAGCATAGTTCACAATTTTAAGACAGTGAGGTGAAATAATACAATGATTACAATGTTAAACAATGTATTTGCATGCTTTTCCATGGGAGAAGTACTGGCACAGTCTCCTTGCCTCCCTGTCCTCCCACCAGCTTGTTTATGAAGGCTGTGCTCCTTCTGTACAAGAGCACATCCTTCAGCTGTGTCAAACCTGAAAGGAACTGATTCAGGAAGGCAATCAGAGTTGGGGAGCTTATTATAAAGCTTGTTATTGCAAACAAACATCTAAAAAAAAAATATTAATAGTGAACTTCCCCCAGAGCATCCAAGTTTCTTGTCTCATTGCCTCTACTGGCAGGCCAATGGTGACTTATCGCTTCTGGTGGCTAAAAACCACCTCCTGAATACCAGACAAAGCCACATATGACCGTGCCTGTTCCAATGACAGACCTGTCTTTTCTCTCCCTGGATGGAGGAACTAACTCCTTCATTTCAACAAGGTGGCAGCATTCTGGGCACAATTTTATTAAGCTCCATGTGAGAAGCACAGAGGCTTATGAGTTTACTCCTCCAACTTGTAGGACAGGTTATTTCCCCATCATCCCGTCTCACTGAAAAAAAAAAAATCACCAGGAACAGGAATTTTGTATACTTGATTTTCCTGTCTCAAGCCAGAAGGGCACACTGATAATGGCAATCTTTGTTTTCTTCACAGCTGGGGCATAGCTGAAAAGGGAGAGAGGCAATTAACAGAATATTAAGACTTCATCTTCCAAGATGTTGTTGCTTCTGTTCCTCCTCCCTCTCCCCTCTGTTCTCCATGCGTAGCAAAGAAAGCGGCAGGAGTATTATTTCTCAAGGCCTACACTGACGTCAATACACGGGGTATTTATTTATGAAATTGAATCAAACAGTGGGGGAGAGAGGAGAGGAGGAAGATGGGTGCGCAAAGCTTGCAGCTGCCAAGTTATAATACAGCAGCAATTTTCCAGTATTTTTCTACTTTCTTTTTGGGGAAGGGATGAGATGCCCAAAGCTTCAGAGGCCCAGGAAAAGAGATACAGAAGAAGGAAACAGTGAAGACAGACTTAGCATTGAGAGCAGAGGAAAGGTGCTGGGATATTCAGGTACAGTCCTTATGCAGCAAGGATAGCAGTGTTTTCAGGCAGGCTCTGAACAGGCTCTAGCAGTCCTTTCCTCCCAACATTTTTCGTCTTTATATAGAAAATTCAGAGGGAATTTCCAGCCCGATAAATAAGGATGCCCCATCACTGGTCCCTGTTTCAGGCTCAGTCAGCAAACGGCTGTCTGGGGAACCCAGCACTGAAGTTAACTTACAGATTAAATTGTTTCCTGCAGTCAATGAGAAACAGCTTTCCAGAGTATAAATGCTGTCCATTGATATTACCATGTGTAGAAGCATAGGAAGATGAAACTCAGGAAGGGAGAAGAGTTTCTTTTCCAAAGAGGATACAGGCACCAGTGCAGAGCATCCACAATGGGGAGGAAGGCCAAAGGAGCCCAAGGAGCGCAGGTGACCATGACAACACGATGCCTTCAGATTCAGCTCTGGCAAGCATTAGGAGAAGGAGCCTTTGGGCATTTCTCACCATCCTGGAAGTCACGCATAGAAATGCAGATGGAATTAGAGGAGGATGGCTTTTATCTTTCTCTCACCTGCTTGCCAACTGGTTAGCATAGGATAGGGCTGGGCAGGGGGAGGGGGGAAAGTCAGTATGAAAATCAAATTCCTGCTCTTTAACTCTCTGGGCTTATTAGTGGAAAGCCTTCCCTCCACAGCTTCTCTCCCAGTCGGAGTAAAGGCTACTACATAGCATGAGGTGCAGATGAAGGAGCCCTGCAGGTCTCCAGGTTTATTGTTAAATCCCTGCCTTTCCTGGGATTCCCCTGCCATATTCCCATTGCCATGGATGAAGAGGAGGTGATAGCCTGCATGAATCTCTCTCCCTTAAAGGAAGAGACCTTGCAAACGGTGTCAAGATGTGAGCGCCAATCTTAATGTTTATCCAAAGTAAGGAAAGAGTGACATGGTCTAGAGATTCGTTTACAAGTCGGACTATCTCCAGTTATATAATGGCACAAGTCTGGCTGCCAGCAAATTGTTGCTCCGAGCTGGGGCAGACAATTAGCTCGCCTCTCAGGGCGGCGAGCGTGCACAATGCCGGCTTTGTGCCACCCTGCCACCGGCCCCGGCATGTGCAGGAGAGCCTGGCTCACCCATCATCTTCAGAGCAAGAGGTGGCAGAGGGGAAGCAAAAAGCCCTGGCTGTGGAGAGGCAGCGCCCGCACCTCGGTGGGTGCGCCCGCGCCTGGGCGGGGATCCCTGCCGAGAGCTGGGGGCGCCGAGGATGGAGCCCGTCTGCGAGCGCTTTCCTGTCCCGGCAGCGAAGGGATGGCGGTAAATCGATCGTCGCGCCGCAGGGTACAGACAGCTCTGACCCCTCTGCTGAAAACGGGATGGGAAGTTTCGGTGTTTGGCTTCCTGCGCTTCCTGGTTGAGCTGATGCATTTAGGCTTTCGCTGAAACTCCTGGCGCTGCCCGCAGAGTCAGTGGAAAAAATGTGGTATCTAGAGATGGGAAATACCTAACCCGATCAGAAATGCACTCACTTAAAAGGGAAAGGCTGTTTCCGGGTGAACTTGCATTCCTATCCTCGATGGATGTGGATGGAAGTAAGGCTTTGGAAAATTCAGAGTCTTGCCTGCTGCAATGCAACCAGCAATGAATTATAGCTGGGTCCTGCTCAGAAACACACCTGAGCCAAAACAGGCTTATAGTAGGGTTATGCTGCCAAAATTGCATGCCTGGCCAAGGAAGAAGGACCTGCCACTGCTGTCCCCTTGGCACGGTGGGGCAGGCTCAGGGAGCTGCATGTGAAGGACATCTCTCAGCTCTCCTACATGCAAACAGCAGCCCCGGTTTCAGCAGGCAGTGACGCATGGAGAGGAAAGATGGTCTGAAATAAAATACCCAATGTCGTCAACAGCCACAGATTAATTCAGTGAAATCCCTTGTTGCTGCATGGAGTTAGTGAAAGAAAAACACTGGGAAGAGAATGCTGTCTGTGAAGAATAAGGTTACACATAGCTATGTTTCACAGGGGAAGTGTTGATGAACAACACTAACCCCTCCTGCTTTGGAGGATCTAAGTGATGATAAGCCAGGGAGCAGAGAAGACTTCTGTTAGCAGCTTCTTAGGTCATGGTTGCCCATTCTGAACAGTTTTAGCTCATCCTCTACAGCATTTCATTAAATACACCAGTGCCCTGACCCATTCAGGAGGGTCCTACTTGCCTGGATAGAGGTGCCTCATAGACTTTTTTCTATCCAGACCATGACAAGAATCCTTATATTAGTGTCATTGATTGCAAAAGCTATGTGTAAACCTGCACTGCAGATAAACAGGTGCATCCTCTGTTTACAGAGCTCCTTCAGTGTTCATGACGCACACCTGCTCTACATAACCATCATACAGTTTACTGGGTGTCCAACCAGTCCTGTGGATGTTAGTAAAGCCCTAATGGCAACCACATACTTGCTGAGACACAATACTAGTCTTAGTCCAAACCAGCAAAAACAGTTCCTTTTGGAAGTGAGTCATATTTTTTCATCTTTCGAACCACTTCAAGCAATTTGTCTTGCAGACTCTCTGACTACATTTACATAAAATGCATCCTTCCTTTCTTTCTATTCCTGGTTCCATGCAAGGAGTTATTTTAAATGGCATGCTCAGAGGTCACTGTGACACACACACACACACACACACACACACACACACACACACACACAGAGTGTATGCTTTCACGTTATGCTTTCAGTAGGTACTCTGCAATGTTTATGCAGGTGGCAGGCTCTTGGTTTCCTGGGCACTCACAACAGATTTACATGCCAGCACAATGACAGAAAAGGATAAGTTGCTGGTCACTGCCAGCAACTCCATGAGTTTGTTTATAAAGTGCAGCTTGTAGACATGAATAACCTCACAAGACCCCTGGAAGTGAAGCTAGGAGTATGGGTTACTGGCAAAAGTGGGGAGGTGTAAAGAAGGATGGAATCATGGAAAGCTTCCAGGGATGGCTTGTACATGTGTACGGCATGGTTAGGAACTGTTCCTCCCTACGGTTTGAGTCCAGGCTATTATTTATACTCCCATAGCTCTGCCAATGCATGATGCTTGCAGCATTAGAGCTAGAACTTAAGCCCTGAGCAAACTGAGGCTTTAATTCACAACTTCAAGATGCAAAAAGACTCTTTGTAGTCTGAGGGCAAGAGAGGCTGGACAGTAAAATAGCCCAAGTCCTTCACAAGGTCCACCTTTTGGCTTAGTGTCCTTACCAACTAAGCCAGGTATCTTCAGCTTGGAAAAGAAATGACTGGGAGATATATGAAAGAGATTTCAGAGCTTGTGAGTGACATGGAAGCAGTTTTGGGGCAGACTTTGCTATCTCTTCCTGGACAAGAGCAGATGGCCTTACATGAAACTAGTAGGAGACAGGCTGAAAAACAAACACAAGGAGATGGTTCTTCATGCAACAAGTAGTAGATCTGTGCGTCTTCTTACCAAAGGATGTTGTGGATATGAGAAGTTTACATGGATTCAAGGAGAGTTCACGGAAGAGAAATCCTCTGAGAGTTACTAAATACATAGAAACTGTATCTGGCTCAGGAAGTTTCCTGAGCTGAAAATAATTGGAGGCTGGGAGAGCATTGAGGGGAAGTATTGTATATCCTTGCCCTTGTTCTTACTGTCCCTAGGCTTCCAGTCATGAGCTTTGTTGGGGTCCGGATGTTAGGTTAGACAGACCTTTGGTCTGACCCAGTGGAGCTGTTTTTATGTCCTTATGTACCTTCATATTCAGGAGGGATGGGTTTATCCTGTTACTTCCCAAAGCCCACCATCTTCAAGCATCCTCACCCACTGTTCAGCACACTCAGGCACCATGCACACCTTTTCCCAGGTTGCATTTGACTGAGCAGCTTAAGATCCTGCCTGCTAGCAGACAAATTAGTTGAACAATTTAAGGTTTGTGATGCCTACCATATACATCATCCCCAAGTAGTCCATCACTCTCAGGGTTTGATGTTATCAAGTGTTTGGCAAAAATATTGATGCCAGTCACCACTATCCATCTCACGTCCTTGTCCTATATTTTTCCATCTCAGCAAAGAATGTCAAAACTATTGTGAACCTAACTGTCCTCAGTAAATTATAATTCTGCTCTGGTCACCAGTTTACCCACTTGGTGTTTGGCTATGGAAATTGAGTCCTTATTGGCATCTGTGTTAAAAATTGCTGAAGCTGCCAAGACAGCACATATGTCAGATGAACTGCTTTTGGACTTTATTCACCCTACTTGGGATATGTTTTAAAGACTTTATTTGTAGCAATAACAGTCAGACCCTTTCTCACCCATCTCTTCCCTGAAAAACAGTATTTGAAAGATGAGTCTTTGAATAACAACCAACTGTCCTTGTTAGCCTTCCCTTCACCTCTTGCCAGCTGCTCTCCTGTCCTGGGTCTCTCACTCAGACTTTGAGAAACTGCTGCAAACCAAGAACAATCCAAATGGCAGTGACCTCTGAAGGGGAAACACGAAAAAATTATCAGGGAAAAAAAAGGAGAAAAGATGGGTACCTGGAGTGCCCTGACCCTGTTGCCTCTCCCAGATAGTTAGAGGGAAGAGCATGGATTACTACAGCAAGAACTATCTTCTAAGATGAATATGTCAATTCAAGATTTTGGGGACTTCCACAGCAAGCCATCTGCTGTCGAAACAGAAACCCTAGCTCTGTCACAGTTCAAACCTCAGTGCGGTCATTGATGTCCAATTATCAGCATGTTCGTAGCACTGCAGGGATTACTTGATGCAGAATGATGGTCCTAACTTTGCTATTCCTTTTGTCACACCAACTGTGGATCCCCACTGAGGAAGCTTCAAAATTAGCCAGGCACCACTTGGAGATCTCCAAAAATAGACCACTGTCGTGACAGGTGTAGTGGGATTTTTGCCTCAGGTGACATTTACATTATTAATACTCTTTTTACTTTATGTTGCTGCTCACATAACAGCAGAAGCTATTCTTAGCAGCAGGAGCCTAATGTTTAAGAAAAAAAAAACCACAAAAACCCACCCCTTTGTGAGCCATTTCCACAACAATAACTTTTAGCAGGGAGGAAAGAGAGTAGGCCAAATATGTAGCCGATGTAGCTATCTTCACCAAATAAGGACCCTTGTAAAGGCAGCCGCCAAGCGCTGCAAGGCTTAGGAAGGACAGGGAGGGCTTTGGAGTGGAAGAGTGAATCAGCATGGTCATCAGGTCACACCCACATGAATAATACCTCTCACTTCCCTAGAATTGTACATTGTGATAAAGACCTAGCTGCCTTTTTTGGTATTCCAGCATCTGCCTGAGAAAAGTCAGATGTGAAATTAGGTTTCCTGTCCCTTAATAGATTAATTTAGTTTAAACTAAAAATGAGGGCACATGTACTGTCGGGAGTCAAGAGGCCTCAAATGACATATGTCTCCCTTTTAATACTTGCCTTTGTGTGCATGTGTGTTTTGTGAATCTAAACATCGATTAAAATGTGTTTTCTCAAAAATTTCTCCTTAATTTTAGAAGTTTACCTCTACAAGCAGCCCCACTGATCATGTGCAAGTGTCTGCAAAACCAAGGGCGATGTTCACACTGCCATCTGCTCAGTTTCTTAGGACTCAGTACCCCTGGAGAAATATTAACTCCTTCTTTCATTGTCCTTGAAGTTTTCTGTCTTAATAGCTGTGCTTCCCCAGAATACATTAGCTCACCTGCCTTCCTTCTGAGCATTCTGAGACTGGCTCATGTTATCCTTCCAGCGTGCCTCATTGCAGGAAAGATGCAGAGTCTATATCTTATCTACTACTGGTTGTTACAGCAGAGATCCTGATTGGGAGCAGGCGGGTGAAGCCAGGCACAAAACTGTACTTTCAGCAGAGAATTGCAAAAACCTCATGCTGAAATGTTATGTTTTCTTTCAGAGGCCCATAACAGGTTCCCTCCTCACAGAGGGAACATCGATGGGAATTTCCATGGTGACTATGAGGATACTGTCTTTATCTGAAAGTAACTTGAGATAAACTTTTCCATGGAAAAGTTTTCCATGTGACCTAGTGAAGGCTGCTAAGTGTCTCAGACAGTTCAGACTGAACTTTCCTACACTTTCAAGCTCTGTGCTGCTAAAAGAAGCATTTGCAGTTTTACCACCAGATTAGCTCTGTCCCTTTAGTGTTACAGATTTAAGACTGGCAGGAGACTGCTGTGCTCAGTTGAACATGTGTTACTGCTCACTTCACTCAGAGAATACCAGCTTTTAGGAAAAGAGACAATGAGAAAAAGATGAAAGAAAGGTTGTATAGATACTAGTGTCGCTGAGTGCAGAATAAAGGGACCATATCAAAATCTTCAGGTCCAGATGCTTTATTGCCTTCCCATCTTAAAAGCAATAAGTTTTAGAAAGTATTAAGTTCAATTTGGGGCCAACTCTGATTCATGGACAAGAGTCTATGGCATGAGGCCCTTCTGAAGTTTCCATATCTCAAAGGATCTATGATAGTCTGATGGTACCTTCAAGTACCAGAAGGAGTCAGAAGATCTGTCACCAATTTTTCTGACATCTCCTTTTTCACCTGTAGATCCCTGCCACATTCAGCGAGGCTGTGATACATTTGGGAGTGGACAGAAGGCTCTCTTCTTGAAATCTTACCAAAAAATCCTAAACATTGTTTATCCAATCCACTCCGTATTTTGGGAGATGGCACTGGCTAACTCACTGGGATTATGGCACAGTTTTTTCTGTGTTGATTCTCTAGCTGCATCACAAAAACTGCCAGTAAGCCAGTCCTGTTACAGCCAGTGCCACCAGTCACCAAGTCCCACCTACTCAAGCAAATAGCAGAGCATCAACTGCAGGTGCATACCAAGTCATTTCTCCGGGTCATGTCATATGGTTACATATTGACATTATTTCCTGAGACAGAGCAAACACAAACCTAATTTTTAATAAGGCGTTATTTCATGCTGTTAAAAAATGCACCTTCCCTTACACTGCTGTGTTATATTGATATTCTGCTTCACGCAATTGTAATAAAAGATGAAAAGTGCCAGCTCTTGTGCTGCTTGTGGCTTTTCCTGGCCATTTTTTCTCCCATGGTTTCCTCGCCTGTGGCCAATATGTTTTTGCGGTCACCCACAGGCTCAGCTCCTCAGCCCACAGGGACAAGGGCCCTCCACATCTGGAAACCCTGAGCAGACCAAGTTCTGAGGCCTCAGTAGGAGTCCCCACATGGTATCACACTCTTTGCCACCACCTCCTCCTCCCAGCCAGCTGGAAGGAGATGAGAATTTCCAGCTTTCTGTCCTTCTTCGTTCTTAAAGTGGAATTTCAAGGAACTGTGTCAAGTCAACAGTCTGGGACAAAGACAAAAAAAAAAAAAACCAAAAAAATCCGCATCAGGAACACCCTGGAATTTCCTAGTGATTGCTGATAGCAGATGAAAGACGCTGAAGAACAGCATCGATGATTATAAAGATTAATGTTTCTTTCCATGTGAATGCTACCGAAAGAGGACAGATTATGTGCCTTGAGAGAGCAACATTCCTTTGTCTTGCTCATCTGCCCCTTGTGAAGACCTTTATCTGTTTTTCAAATCCAAAAATGGCTCATAAAAAAAATAAGTCCTCCCAGCCTCACAGGTTGTTCGTTATTCTAAGCCTGTCCTCTGAAGGCTGGTCAGAATTAAACTGACAATACTTCAGGTATTTCCCCTCCCATTTATTCCTCCCCCTGCTAAGGGGACCCCATTTTAATTATTATTTAGGAAAAGACAGCTGCTTCCTGTTTGTATCATTAATTTATTTTGTTTCCTGAAGGGAAGCTTCAGTGAAAAGAATCTGTAGATAGCTGGAACGTCTTACAAAATATCATTGGCTGCACGGGCCAAGGTTAAATACAATAGCTAGGTTTATTTTTAAATGATTATTATTTTTCTAAATCCGTGCCAAAGTAGAGACTAAAATTCTAGCACATGTAACTAAGCTTTTACAGTAAATTCTGCCTTTCCTACATAACTCCCCAGAAGGGAGACAGGCATTCTTAGTAACAACAAAAGCTAAAACACCAATTTCCCTCCAACTATTATGAAAACCAAGGCCAGAGAGAGCGGAGGTGCGGTTCCCTTTCTCCAGTTTCTCAAAATCTCATGCTCTGTTGAATTTGATGTGCTGAAATCATTCCTGGCCATCATGATAGCCTTCCACAATAAGATGAGTGGCTTGATGGATGAGGGGTGTGCAGTGTATGTTATTTATGCCAATTTTAACAAGGTTTTTGACACTGTCTCCTATAATATCCTTATAGACAAACTGATGAAAATACTGATGATATAAAGGGAGAGCGAGGTGATTTGAAATCTGGCTGAAGTGCTGGGATCAAATGACTGTGCTCAGTGGCATGTAGTCCCTCTGAAGGCCAGTCACTAGTGGTGCACGCCAGGGGCTATACTGAGGCCAGCACTGTTTAACATCCTCATTTAGTGACCTGGGTGATGGGTCTGAGGACACATTTGACAAGTTACAGAAACAGAGTAGATGGTTGTGATGCCATTCAGATGGACTTCAGGAGGCTGGAGGTATGGGTCAACAAGAGTTTCACAATTTTTGAAGGGGAATGTGATTGTCTTGTATATGGGAAGGAATAACCTCAAACATTAGTATGAACTGGGAGCTGATCAGTCAACTAGGAAACAGCTCTGCAGAAAAAAACCTTAATGCCCTGGTGCCCAACAAGCTGACCATGAACCAGAAGTGTGGCCTCATGTCAAAGATGCCAAGACCATTCTGGGCTGCATTAGGAAGGTCATTGCTAGCAGGTCCAGGGAAGTGATCCAACACTGGAGAGTTGGGTCCAGTTCTGTGTGCCCTGTACAAAACATGTATGTGCTGGAACAAGCCCAGCAAAGAACCCTAAAATTGATTAAGGGATTGCAACATCTGTCATATGAGGAGGGGCTGAGAGAGCTGTGACTGCTGAGTCCAGAAAAGAGAAGGCTGAAGGGGGGTCTTAAGTATCTAATGGGGGAGGAAAGATGGAGCCAGACTCTTCCTAGTGATGCCCAGTGGCAGAATAAGAGGCCATGGGCACAAGCTAAACAAAAAAAAAGAAAATCACATTTAAACACATCTATCTATCTATCTATCTATCTATCTATCTATCTATCTATCTATCTATCTATCTATCAATCAAGTTATCTGCTGCAGGTTGCCCAGAGAGGTTGTGGAGCCCTGTTCTTGAAAATACTTCAACTGGTCAGAGTTTTGGACCCACTTCAGCTGACCCTGCTTGAACTGGGGAGTTGGAGTATCTGTTCTCATGGGATGCTTACCAATGCCACGTACTCTAACCTTGTGAACCCAAGACTGTGACAGGAATACCAGGAGGAAATGGGGTGCAAGAGCTCTTCCAGACTAGCAGTAAGACAAGTCATAGCACTGATGCCATCACTGACTATGCAAGGAGCTGTGAGCACTTTCTTGCACCAAGTCAGGTCTGTCACAGCATTTTTGAAGGCTGTTAATGCTGTCTATTTCTAAGCCCTTCACTCAGCCCCCATCCAGCATCTCACTGTTTTGGCAGTCTCATCCTTTCTGTTTGTTTCAGCTGAGAGGTGCCCACTGGCCTCAGAAGCCTCACTGCTGTCCAGTCTTCCTGCTGGGAGGAATTATTTGGCACCAGCATTATTGATCTTTTCACAAGACCAAAGATTATTGGAGGTTTTATTTAATGCACATGAAATAACCTCTTGCCCCCACCCTGTTTTTCTGGTTTCCTTTCTTATGTTTGGATCTCTCCTTCACTAGGAACTTTCACATGCCAAGTTGCTTTGATGGAAACCACTAGATGAGAAAGAAAAATTGTAGAAGTTACTCCCTCTTTCTATACTGAACATAGCTTAAGACTGAATGATGAGTATTTGTTTTCTTAGAAGGGTATTTAACACTTCAAATTCAGCCATGAGAGATAGGATATGTTAAGATATACTCCAAAGAATGAGGTTGAAATCACTTAATAACAAGGTGGACAAGGTTTTATGTATATAGTGAGAAAGCTACACTTTATTCCCTGTACAGCAACTAAAATGAGTTACAATTTGGTGCACCTTTCCCTGAGTAAATAACTTTGTCTTGAAGTGAGCACTGACTATGGCATATTTAAAGGCTAGTGAAAAGAAACTTTTTAACAAAAGTACCAGCTAAGTTTTGGAGTAAGCCAAGATTGCTGACAGCAAGCCAGTGCAAGATTTTCGGCAGAAAGTGATTGCTGCACATGGGCTTGTGTAGAAAAAGAAAGGTGGGATGAGCAATGTGCTTGAGAAGGCATGTCCTCCCACACCACAGAAACATGGCACACTTCAGCTGCACATGATGAGCAGCATGAATGAATGAGTGCTGCAATCACACACAGAATTAATTTCTGTCACATCCCAGGAAATGGTTCTTTCCCTAGGAAAGAAATAATATTACAATGTGCATTAATAAGCATTCTGCGCAGGCAAGAACCAATATTTATAATTGTGATTGAATTTGAAGTTCACCCCACCAGGACTAACTGCAACCAGTTGCGATGGTTTCCAGCATTGTCTGCGGCAGGGACTGGGTTGCGGCTCACACCCCACTGTTAACACATACGGAGCTGCTGCAACTGTGCCCATGTGGGAGGCTGGGCTCCTGCTCCACTGCCATGGCTGGCTGAGGCACAACCCTGAATTATAAAAGACTTGAACTATATTTTTTATCTGGAAGATGGGTGGGAGATTTTTGATGGTACTATTTCCTGCTGGATGGACAGAATTTAGAAGAAAAATAAAACTTTAACCTCTTCACTCAACTATGGAGAAGACAGTCTCAGCATTGGGCAAGGTTTATTCTGCTGGGAAGCTTGGGCTATTCCCATCCTGGGTATAACACAAGGTCAACAGCAGCAGTCTCCAGGAATATTAATCTTTCACCCCTCAGACTGTGCCATGGGTAATTAATCACTTGATTGCATAACTTCTTGTAAGACAGGAAAAATAAGCTGCCTTTGCCAGCTTTTTGAACAAGTTATTTCACATACATTTGAACTTTCTTCCAGTACTTACTGGGTTTTGATTGCAATGAATGAATTCCATCCAAAGCCTTTCCCAGCCATGGAGGAGCCAGACAGCATGGAGGCGCACAATGTCCCAGTGCAACACTGGGGAGTGGGTCACTGTGCTGTTTTGAGGGGATCTGTCCGGCCTCCCAGTGGGTGGGGAAAGGTACAGCATCCAACAGAGCAGCTCAGCCTAGGGGGAATAGCAGAGCACCACGTTACCCTGCATTTTACATCTGTATGCAATTGAAAGCAGGATCTGGCCAAGTTGCTGCTGACCCTAGGGATCTGGAACTTGCTTAAGAGCAAGGAAATCCTGGAGTTTAATCCTAGAAAGTGAAGTTGTGTTTCACTACGTTCACCTGGGACATACCACTGTGATAGGTCCAGCTGCAAGAGACCTTCAGGCCGTGGAAATCACGTAAAGAGGGCTGTTGAGCCAAGTGCATTGCTGGAGTGGTTGAGTATCAGCTAATCCCATCTCCCCAGCATACTGTGGGACTCCATCTTCCTTTCTACAGCTTTATTAAATGGCAGTGAACAACCAAGGTTTTCTTTAAAACTGTATTATATCACATGGTAAAGAAATGGGAAAGAATGCTCAGAGGCTACTTTGTGCCTCATTCTCACATGGACATCAACCAGCTCACTTTGAACCCTGAGCCTTCAACTTTGAGGCATCCCTGGTTGCCTCAATACTTTTCATGTGCACTTTTCATCAGCCCTGAGCATTTTACCACCCCACTGCTGACTCCCAAAGCAGGTGGTTGGCATCTTTTGGCTCTTTGGATTACCCTAGTTAAATATTTGATGAATCTTCACACTCACTGTCTGAGTGGCTCAGAACACTTTCCTCCTGTTCTGCCTTAGGTTAATGATGATACAAAGGGTGTAAACCATGGAAGGAGTCATGAGTTAAGTGTTCTCCTGTGTTTTAAAGTGGAGGGTTCTCAGTCACACTCTGAGAGGGAAGCTGAAAAAAATATTTAGTGGCCACAAGAACCAGAAGTGGACCACACTGATCATTGAAAGCACTGTTTCTTACCAGGTCCTGAAAAAGCAGTCAGGAAGCTTGGTTTGAAAGTGTTCCTGTGAAGATCACTTTATCCTTTGGCTTTGGGTAGCTCTTTTGTAAAAACTGAGAAAAACATTTCCCTGTATTAAATGTTTTGAGATCCTTGGAGGGAATATGCTTATAAAGCAGGTGGCTTTGCTATGGCTGTGCGGGGTTACTTCATGCTCCAAGTGTTACAGGTAACATATAGGGAACTGGCACAGTAAAATGCAGTTTCCCAAAGTCACAATGACTGTGGACAAAAGAGTAGAGCAGAAATCCCATAAACACACAGGCACACTGCAGATGCTGCTGTAAATGGTTATGTTTGCAGCTCATCTGTTTGACCTAAGGTTTCTTGATGCTCCCTCCTCCAACCCACTGTCTCTAAACATCTCTGTAAGGAAGGAGGCAGAGAGCAGCTCCTCACTTGATTAGGGTACCAGAGACCTCCAAGAAACACCCTACAGTGTTTTAGCTGGTTGCTCTGCCTTATGCTTCACAGAGTAAAGCCATCTATTAAGTGGGCTGTGGTGAGAATCCTGACATATTCCCGGCCGTGCAGATGAACATGTGATCCTCACTGCACAATGTGTGGCCACAAGCGGGTTATGCTCCATCTGGCCACAGTTAAAGGGATATCAAGAACAGGTCATCGACATGAATTTCCTCCAAATCTGGTGTTACACCAATGTAATTACATCCTGCTGCTGAAATACAAACAAATTGCAACCAAGGCCAGGCACAGCTATTCCTCAGGTACCTCTCGCATGAATAAACAAGATAAAGTCTGGGAAGAAAAGCACAGGAAATGATTCCATTTACAGCTCGATCACACATCTTCCAAAAGCAACTGAGCCAGCTGGACAACTTACTATCTTGAACCACTCTCCTGCTGCAGGATGCTGCCCCTCCAGATTGGTTGGCAGCAAACTGAAAGCAGCTTAGAAAGCAACCGCCCAGGCACTTCAGACAATATATCAAAAAACATAGTAACTTCCAACAGGCAATGGTGAGATGCAGGTAAGGACAGAATAGAGGGGCTGATGCCTTCAGTCAAACAGTGAGCAACACAGCGGGAAACTAGATGATTTTGAGACTGAAGCAAAAGAACCACCAGGAACTAGTTCACCCAAATATCTCATGGCTCGTGGACCATGAAGCATTCCAGTTTCCATCTGTAGAAACCCTGCTGCCAGCTCAGTTTCCTGGAAGGAGAATCTTCTTTAACTAAGGTTTAGCTACTCTCCTGACAGACAATGCAAAAACAGCTTAGGTCAGAACTTAAGAGGCTCAAAGCAACTACAAAATTTTCCAAGAAATATTTCATGTTTGTTTGATGAGTGCAAGAAAACCTTACCCATCCTCTTCCTCATTTTTTTCCACAACTCATGGAGGAGAAGAAAAAGGGAACAGCATAGTCTAATCAGTTGGGGGATCACCTTACCATGACCAGCTACAGAGACTTTGGGACAATAATCTGCCATAGACAGGTAGCTAATTTTCATTAAAAATAATGGAGTATCCAAGTTGAGCAAGTCAAAGATTGTGTTCTCTTTAGAAAAATTCAAACAGACAGCTGAAGCTGTGGTTGTTGGTTGCTGCTGAATGGCATCCTTACCTTAACTTTTGATCAGTGGTGGACAAAAGTAGTTTTCAGCAAGGTGTCCACCAGCACCAGATCTTGTGCCTCTTCTCCAAGAGGCTGATTGTCAAAGTCCCATGATCTAGGTTTGAAGGGATTGCTAATGTCAGAAGCTATTACTTTTTTCCTAGGTGATTAGAAATCAAACATTCAATTTTGATTAAAAAAATGTTAAATTGTCCTGGATTTTTCACACATGTGCAAGTGTTCATATGTGTGAGAGTAGGCAGGAATTGTTGAGGACAGCATAATAAGGAAAGCTTTGGGTTGCATAATATCTGGAGTCTGTGAGTTAGCTTAGGACTGCTGCTGCCTCATGCATAACAATTTTCCTGAGCAACTTCAGAAACCATTGGTGGGCTAAAGGAAGATTTTGCTTTTCTTCTTTACAGAACACCTTAGCCAATGAGGCAACTGACTCAGAGATAAAAATACCTGTGGAGTCCATTTTGGAAATGAGAAGAGAGAGCTGTGAGTATAATGCTTGTGGCTAAAGATACAATGCTGACTTTACTGATTTTTCTTTCTTCACTCGCCTCTCCCCTCCAAGATGGTTGCAGAGAAATGCCAAACTCCTTGCTAAAAATGCTAAGACACATGGAGGTGATTTGAGTCAGCCAGCATGTCTTCACCAAGGGCAAGTCCTGCCTAACCAACCTAGTGGCCTTCTATGATGGAGTGACTACATCAGTAGACAAGGGGAGGGCTACTGGTGACATTTATCTGGATTTCTGGAAAGCCTTTGACATGGTGCCCCACAACATCCTCTTCTCTAAACTGAAGAGAGATGGATTTGGTGAGTGGACTTTTAGATAGGTCAGGAAGTGATTGGATGGTCACATCCAGAGGGTAGTGGTCAATGACTCTGAGTCCAAATGGACATCAGTGACAAGTGGTCCCTCAGGGGCCTGTATTGGAACCAGTGCTGTATAATATTTTTATTAATGAGAGAGACAAGGGGACTGAGTTCAACCTCAGCAAATTTGCAGATGACACCAAGCTGAGTGGTGCGGTTGCCACATGAGATGCCATCCAGAGGGACCTGGGCAAGCTGGAAAGTCGGCCCATGGGAATCTCATGAGGGTTAACAAGACCAAGTGCAAGATGCTGCACCTGGGTCAGGGCAACCTCCAATATCAATACAGGCTGAGGGAAGAACAGATCAAGAGCAGCCCTACCAAGAAGAACTTGGGGTGCTGGTGGATGGGAGTCTGGACATGAGCCTTGCAGCTCAGAAACCCACCATGTCCTGGGCTGCATCAGAAGAATTGTGGCCAGTAGGTCTCTCCCCTCTACCCACCTGGAGTGATGCATCCAGCTCTGGAGTCTCCAGCACAGGAAAGACATTGACCTGTTGGAGCAAGTCCAGAGGAGGCCCACTAAGTTGAATGAAGTGATGAAGAACCTCTCCTATGAGGAAATGCTGAGAGAATTGGGTTTGTTCAGCCTGGAAAAGAGCAGGCTTCGGGTTGACTTAATGGCAGCCTTCCAGTACCTGAAAGGAGCCTACAGAAAAGATAGAGAGAGAGACTTTTTACAAAAGCATGTAGTGGTGGGGGGAATGGCTTCAAACTTAAGGAGAGTAGGTGTAGATTAGATAGTAGGAAAAAATTGTTTACCGTGAGGGTGGTGAGGCACTGGAACACGTTGCCCATAGAAGCTGTGAATGTCCCATCCCTGTCAGTGTGTAAGGCCAGGCTGGGTGGAGCATTGAGCACCCTGGTCCAGTGTAAGGTATCCCTGTCCACAGCAGAAGTAGGAACTAGATTATTTTAAAGGTCCCTTCCAGCACAAACCATCCTATAATTCTATTATTCTTTAGGTTATTAATGTCTAAATACCTGAAAAACATTTTCATTGCTACCTGTTTCCTAGGGAATGGTGAAGAACTCAGACAAGATGAAGATGGGTAACCCCTATGCAGAACAGTGTTTTAGTTGGGTGTGCAGATTGTATTTGCCTACTATGCTTCTTTGTTTGAGATTCTAACCAGTACTTTTCCCATTTCCCCTATAATTTTGCCATTTATGTGAAGGTTTTGACATAAAAACTAAAGAAGATATGAAGACTTACCAGCTACCTGCTAGAACTAGACTGCATAGCATCAAAAAGGTTTTCTTCTTCCATGGATTGCACAGTGTGGAGAAGCTCATTACGTGGCTGGAGAGGGAAAACTTCAAAAAGGTAAATGTCCCCATCAAGCAGACACGCACATCATTTAAAAGAGTAAAATAAATAGTTCCTTTAGCAAGACCTTCAAGGTGTTACTATACTAGAAAAGGGGTGTTTGGGTTATGATTGTCACTGCTATCTTCCTTTCTTCAGGCAAAACGTCACTGGCAGTGGAATTTGTGAAGATAGAAAAGGTTTTCCAGGAACAAATATATCTTTCCACAGATACCTATTAATTATCTTACCAACTCTATGTTCTAGGCCAGAGAGTTAAAAAGAATAAAAACCAAACCTTCAAGAAACTTTGCTCAAAATGAGCCAGTTGCTGTGAAGACATCAATGTACTGGTCTGGAGGGGTGAGCTGTGAGTTTGGCTGCAGAAGTTCAGTAACTAAGAAGAATCAATATTTTGTTTGGGAAATATTCAAGTTGCTGGTTTGGTTGGAAATGCTAGACATCCAGCTTTTCTGTGAGATGCCATTAACCCTATCACTCTTCACACCCCCATCTATGCCCATTTGAACTGGAGGCTCAGTGTGCAAGTTGAATGGAGCACAGCTCTGCAACAGCATGGTGAATTGGCCAGGATGGATTGTCCTCTGCTAGCTTGGCCATGCAGTCACCGTTTACATGTCTCGGTGTTTTTGAGTGACTCCACTGGCTTTAACAACATGATATTCTGCAAAAGGAAATGTATTTAGCCCACCAACCTGACCTTTACAAAGCAGCGGCTTCCTATCTCCACTGCTGGCTGCTCACTAAGGGCTCCAGAATGAAAAGAAACCAACACTTGTTTCTTGGCCCAGAGCTTTGGGTGTTCATAAGACAAAGTTGGTCATAAAATTACTTTGACACCAATCAAAGGGGTGCAAGAATCTAACTGTAACCTTGACACCATGTTCCCATTTCTAATATCCCTCACCACTCCAGGGTGCGGTGTCTTTGCTTCCAGCCCTTCGTGTGCCAGGAAAAATGGAGGCAAGAAGAGTAAAAATAGGCATTAAACATGGGACAATTGTTGTCATTGCATGTTAGCAACTTCACCTCCCTGTTTCTGTGGAGATGGCACATAGAAGAGACTTGAGCTGTCCTGCAGCCTTTTTTGAATCACTTTGTAGATGGATGTATTTTGTGTAGATTTACACTCACGCTTTTTCCAGGAGAGAGTTTCTGTTTGCCAAAATGCTTCTGGAGCATGTGCAAACCTTCCTGTCAACCCAAGTGCTTGCACACATGCTTTCATTACTCTTCATACCACCATGCAGACAACACAGCTCCTGTAGTGCTAGGAAGAGTTTGGTGTGACAGGCTTTCAAACACAAAATCCTTCATCAGCAGTCTGAGTGCCAGCAATTAATCTTTTACACAAAGGTTGTCTGATTCAGTCAGTCATCCTACCAACCTCTGGCTATCAGAGCACAATCAATGCATCTGCAACCACAGAAAAAACAGAAAGGAACTGAATTTTTGTTGGCAGCCACAAAGAGCTGGAGTTGCCATCAAGAAACAACATCTCCACTAGGTCAGTATTTTTTGCTTTCTTTAAGAAAACCATGTGTTAAAAATGCTTTCCCACCCAAGAAGACTTCATACAAGGGAAAAGAAAAGCTAAGTTACAACTCCTTAAAAATAGGACATCGCGTTTTATATTTTCTTCCCTCCCCCATTATTGTGCAGAGCTACCCCACCCACATGAAACTCCTGTCTGACTCACTCATGCGTCTCACTTGGAGAGAAAGGCTTTCCACCAACAGGAGCACCTGGTCAAGAACATGACATTCAGGGTGGTGTTGCCTCTTTATACTTTGGATCATTTTAAATAGCTTCATATCTATGACTACAGAGACCTTTGCATACACATAAGCATTACCAATGGAAGAGACGTTGTCACATCCTTGCAGTAAGCAAAGAGATCAGATCTTCTGGAAAATTAGTCTTCTTGGGCCAAGCTGACTGAATGGCTTGAACAATAAGACTTCTCTTCTGTATCGGTTCATCTGCAGTGTTATGCTCCTCAAGCAGCAAGTTACCCTCCGCTATTCTGGGAACACACATTTGACCTCTGTTACAGGGGTTTATTGGCAACATGTGTCCACTGGGAGCCTCAGCAACTTCTTCCATTGTCTATTGTCTTATAAACAGGCTTATAAAAGCACTGCAGGAAAGTCAATATTGCACCAAAGTGGAAATTGCTGGTAACTCAAAAGCTTAACTTTCAGCTTCTCTGTCTTGCAGTGCTAGAAGAGGTAAGGCAAGGGGGAGGAACATGCAACTTGCTTTTCTTGGTGTCCCTGTGCCTTCACACTTAATTGTGCTGAGATGCAGAGCTGCCATGCTGCTGCTGGCTTGCTTGATGCATGGCAAGGAGGAGCCCACTGATGCCAAAAGCACTGTCTGTACTGGGATTAATGGCCTTCAATGGCTTCAAGGGGAAAAACTGGGGGTTGGGGGAGGGGGAAGAGGAAACTGGTGGTAAAGAAACTTTGCTGGCTGACCTAAAGTGAAGTGCAATTTCTTCTTTACCAAAACTCCCAGTGAGTGGCTGAGCTATTGTAATAAGCACAGAAAAGCTGGGTTTTTTTGCAGCTAACAACATTGAAGACACTCAGCTTAATGCATGAATGAAACAAAACCTTGGGAGCATGTTCACCCAAGGGATGGCAGCATCTAAGGAAATATCCCATGAGATCAGTTTAGTCATCTGCAGTTTTGTAACATTCAATGTGATGTGCAGAGGCAAAATCCCCTCTGATTTTTGAGATGGTCCCACCACTTCCAATTTGCTGCTGTGGCCAGGCAAACAAAGGACAGGCACAGGCATTTTGGGGGAAAATAAGACAAGTTTTTGCCCATACAAAGCAGCATCTGACATCTGAGCAACAGATGTCCTGTCAGTGACAAGAAAGCTCCTTACTTCTTTTCCTGGGGCACCAGACCTAACAGAGGGGGCAGGAAAGGAGTAAGTGGGAAATGAAAGACTTGCACTGGTCTTGCTGCCAGAGGTATCCTATCCACTCTGGTGACAGGGAAGGGGACACTGCATCTTTCAACAGGCATTGGTAGGTTCCAGGGCCAACCATACAACAGCTGGTGGGATATGCTGTGCTGTTAATCACTAATGCCCAGCCACAGGCACTCCCATTCCCCAGGCAAAGGGAAGCCATCAGTGTGACAAGCATGAGAAGAGAAGAATAAAAGAGAAAAACAGAGGGGTAACCTGAAAGAGACAGACAATATTGTGGACTCTGTTAGGCACCACTGTGGCACCTCTTCCCATATGCCACCAAAGATGGTGAGGTCAAGGAAAAGTTTTGAGCCTCTCTTTATACTTTTAATGCACCTGATGTTCTCCTGCCCTTAGTGTAGCCTTTGCCTTCCTCTGAGTGCACAGCCCCCAGCACTGACAAATCCTCCAGTGCTGCAGTAAGAACACTCACTGGGTGCCCCCCTGAACCAGGCTCAGAGATGTTGTAGTCTGGAAATGAAGGAGAGGGGTGCAGTCCTGGGCAGCCCTCCCACCTGTACTGTGTCCTCTCCCCAGTCCCAGAGATAATTACTGCCCATGGTCATGCCTCTTTCACCAGAAAAGCAAAGGCTCCCATGCCAACCAGGACCAGCTAGAAGTTGTTCAAGAGCCTGCAAAGGTTACTTTGCTTTGCTTTCTGAAGGCGAAGCAGTTTTAGCTGGAATAGGAAGAAAAACACACAACAGCAGCAGCAACAACAACAAAAACAGAACAACCCATGGTGTTTACAAGAGAACATTCACTGGTGCCTGGAGGGTTGACTCAGTCTAAAATAAAAAGGGGTGGCACCAGGCAAGCTCTGCTGATAAACAAGTCCACCTCCCACTGTAGGGTGGTCTGAGAGCTGGCTTTCCTCACCTTGCCAGGCAGCCCCAGCCTCCTCCCTCAACAGACCCTTCTCTTCCTAGAATCCCTGTGGACGGATAACTTTGGGGTACTGATGGGTGAGCAGCTGCCACCCTTCACTATGTAGCCCCCACAATGTAGTTCTCTGGGCAGGGGTCTTGGCATGGAAATCTGGGATCCATGTCTGCTTGGGCATCCCTATGGAGCAAACAGGGAGGTATTGCACCCACATCCTCTTTGTTCTTCAGGGCTGTGCCCCTCCTTGGTGCTTTGCATGCCTCACTGCACGAAGGAGACCTTAGCTAAGCTTGCAGGGCACAGGGCAGAGCAGAAATTCCCACAAAGCACGCAGATCTCATCCAAGTCTGTCTGCAGCCCTTTCATCAACCACAACTGTGTATGCAAAACAGAAAGGTTGTACTTCAGCTGCTCCTGGTGTGTAACACATCATCACATCATGCAGCCTGACTTGGTGATCAAAAGAACGCAGTAAAACCATCAGGATGTGTGCTAAGATGGGCACAACATATGTACAAAGAAGGCTAAATAAAAGCATTTGCAGCTCTGGAAGTCTCAGAAATAGCATCTGTGATTCACTAGCCATCCCAACTCAAATTGTACTCAAGTACAACTTACCCAGCAGATGTACAATTACTTCTGCATCCAAAACACCTCCAAAAGATTAACAGTCAGGCACTTTCTAAATTGCCACTTTTAGCTGTGATTAATATCTGAATTTTGGAGTTACTAATGAACTGGGTTTTATCTGTCAAAATGTTATACTGCTTCTCAAAAGCAGGGTCATCTTCCTTAAATTAAGTAAATGCAGATTTGCCCTGAACACTGAAAAGAAACACTTTTAAAGGTACAGAGTTGCAATGCTGAAAAAAACCAAAACCCAAAAAACAATTCAAAGAAAAGGATCTGCTTTCTGGAGCCATCACTATCTTCACACCTTACCGTACGTGGATAATAAAGAGGAGTGATTTTCTCCCTAAACCCAGGCAGTGGGAGTCTACTTTGCCAATATGCCTTCCTCTAGAAAAATGTTTTCTTCACATCCAGCCCAACAGATACTGTGTCCATGTCATGACACAGGTGAGGAGAAGGGCTTTTGGAGCGAAGATATTGCCTACCTTCATGACTACCTTGCTCTTCATGACCACCATATCACCTTTCAGTAAACGGGTATCCAGCTTTAGTCCCATAACTGCATTACTCAGCTGATCCTTTTTCATTTCTGATTTCACTTCTCCTTAAAAGTGCTGTGCTATTAAACATGGAAGTAAAGCAGCTGTTTGGACCCTAAAGCTTAGAAACCTCAGGAGTCACAAATCTTCCATTTGTGCCTTTCTTATGTGGTCCAGACACATTTTTCAGGCTTGTAGCATCGTCTGAACCCTATTTTCCTTTATTTTGCCTCTGAAATTGGCACTGAAGTCTGTTTGCGCTATGTAATCAAAAGGTATATTTTTCGCCGCAGCACTACATCTCACATGGAAAATGGTCTCTCTCATTTCTTCCCCCTGTAATTCTCAGAGTGGCTTGGCACTGTCATGGACAGGTGCTTAAGAAATGCTGATATATAGCAATTTTATGTTATTGCATGAAGCTTAAACTTGTTTGCAATACTGATATAACAGAGGACTACTACTGTGCTTCAACTAAACCTTGAATTTATTAACAGCATGCAGGCTAGGAACATGAATAGCTGGCAAACCTGCATCCTCTAGCATCTGTAGAAAGACGTTATGAATTAAAACTCCCTTATTCCATTAAGAAATGATTTCAGAAATCCAGAGCACAAGTGGTGAGCGTTGATTGGCTATTGGCGATGTCAGACACATGTCAATAATATTACTTAATGGGTTTTCCTTGTCTTTATTCATAAGTTCCATTTCATGCAGCCATTGCCCCAAAGGGTAATTATGACACTTTTTGGGTGGTTTTGCTCTTTTGGCCTTTGGCCTCATGCCTCAGAAAACCACCCAGGGTATCCAATCTCATAGAAAGTCTTTGTGGCCAGTTGTGCTTTCTGAAGTAAGTACTTTCCCCCTCCCCCCCACCCCCCCAACTTAAATAAGCCATGTAAACATTTCAAAAGATCCTTGGTTTCCACCAGTCCTATGACATCATTGCCCACCCCAAGGAAGAGCTACGCCCCGCACCTCTGGCCGGCTGAGGAAAACACTGCTGGTAGGATGCTCATTTTTCTTGGAGTGGAATAAAACATACGAGAGCATGTTTTATGTGAAAGGACATTTTGGAGCAACTGTTTTACTTAACATTGTATATTTACACAGTTCTCATGTCTTCAAACATATGACGCAGTTGGGAGCCTCAGAGCTGATATTTACCTGTTTCAATACAACTCAGTATATATTTGGGTTTGGATATTTTTTGAAGATGAGTGACAAGGCTCTTTACCCATGCACTTTCAGTTTGTTTCAAATTTGAAGTTGATTTTTATACCATATTATAACCATATTTATTTAAGTTTCCCACATTCTGTCAAAATCTGTTTACACAAAGAACATTTGTTTTCACTACTGCTTGTGAGGAATGAATATAATAAGTGCCAAGGGATTTTAAGAAGTTGAGAGAATTAGTATTTGGAAACAATACATTCGGCTATTTCTTAGGGGAAGATTCATGGAGCACAGACACATTCTCCACTAAATCTATCAGAATGAAGTAGTTCTCATGGAGACAAAGCATTCCCAGTCTCTTCTCAAGTTTCAAACGTTTTATAAAATAAAGAGAGTTTCTGGAAAAAAACAACAGGAATTTTTTTCAGAGAAAAATGCATGAAGTAGGTTAAGACAATTTTGCTTGTTGAAGTCAAAATCTGGAGTCTGTCACTGAAAAGTAGTGTCCACTGCTGCCCAGCACCCCTTTCCACTTGCACTGTTTCACCATGATGTGTATTGAAATAAGAGTTGCAGCCAAATTATTTGTCAGAGGTTGTTTGTCATAGCTTTAATGCACCACTGCAAATTTCAGCATGTACTAGAGTGGGTAATTCTGGTTTAAAGACTATCATGAAGCATATTTTAGCCCATCGAATGCTTGCATGTAGGGATTTGATTTAACATTTCTTTATCTCAGGGGCTGATGTTGCAAAATATCAGGGGTAATTCTAAAGCTTTGATTTGCAAATAAGAAAAGGTAAAAAAGAGGGATCTCTCTCTACCATATTTTGTGGTATTATTTAGAAAATGAACAGAACAACTGCTTGTAAGGCAATCCTCATCTGATTTGCTATTGAGATGCAGATTGAGTAATGGCCCCCCAAAAATCAGCATTAGCATTACCAGTTGCAAATGCTGACACGTTATCAAAATTCATGAAATTTGATTTTAGATATTATACTACCCTTTACATTTCAAATATTCCTAGGAGATTTCCTCTGCTATCTGGAAAATAATGAAGTGTGTAATGGGTTATTCCCTTCTTGACTGTGTCCTAACAAGCTAGAAACATGGGTATATTTCCATGGAAGCATTAAAAAAAAAAAAAAAAAAAAAAAAAAAAGAAAAGAAAAAAAAAGAAGAAGACAAGCCCTTTTTACCCAGCCTTTGATTATAGATTTATTCTGATGAAAATATACATTTTAACTGACATATTTAAGCTATGCATGAATACCAGACAATACCCCATATTCTGTACTCTATATGAATGTTTTTAAACACAACTGTAATACGTTGTGGCCCATTTGCATGCCTTCTGTAGGAGACATTTCAGTTATTTTGCCTTTTAATGTCCCTAAGTACCAACCAACCAAAAGCTTTATTAGGAGGTTTGTTGTTAGAGGCTAAGCTAGAATATATTTATGGCTCATTTAGTTTCCCTGCTGCCTTAAACCTGGCCGTCCATCATGAGCTGACAACATTTTCCTGCAGAAAAAGCTTTGTGGCAATTATAATTTTCTTTACTGCTCAATAACAAATGGTTTATTTACTTACCCCAAGTCCCACAGCTCTCTCCTGCCCTGCAGAACACTAATTCTACCATCCCATCCAGTGTGAGGTTCTCCCACCAGAAATGCTTCTAGCTTAAACTGAGTCTTCTGACAGGAGACAGGCAGTGCCTTCCAAAGAAAGCACATGTGGAAGACTAAATTATTATTTTTATCTATGGCCTTTCTTGGTCAGAGAAGCAATGGGACTCATCTCCTTTTCCCAGAGCAGCCCCCAAATACCCATAATTACTGTCAGTCTTAACCCATGGCAAAATAAAAGTCATCCCCACTGGGTACCCTACAGTAACATAGGTATCGCAAGGGAAGTTCACAACATAGGTTGGCAACAGGAGTCCTCAGTTGTCCACAGAAAGTCATGAGAGAGAGAGCCAAGTCCACAGATCTTCCCACCTGAAGTATGCTATGATGCTTGACATCATATTAAATATTCAGTTATCATTGCTATTGATGGAAGACTGTTTGTCTCTGTACTCAAGACTTGGCCTCTCAATCAAATTTCCTTAGGCAATAAATTAGTGACAGTGCATGTGTGTCATATTTTTCACAAAGAACATAGAAATTTGAAGGGTTTTTCTTGAGCAGCAGAGTAAGACGCCAGGTAGGTCCTGCTAATGCCTTAGCCAGGGTGGCTTATGAAGCTTGGTGTCGAGCTTGGTCCATCATGGCCATGCCCATGCCTTTCTTATTCCAGCGTTAGGTCTGCAGCTAATTTGCTTTTCATTTCTGGAAATCATCTCCTAAGAGGCCTGTGCAGGTATCTCTGATATTTTTCCACCACATATTCAGCCCAAGACCCATGAGGCAGGAAGCCTTTTGAGATTACAGATGGTGCACAGAAAAATAATGCAACTTGTGCAAAGTGTCAACTGAATTGAAACTTGTTGAATCCCAAAAGTGCTCACCACCTCTTGGAAAGCCAGAGGAGAGTCCCTCTTAAGCCAAGTCACACAACATATTCATCTCATGACTAGATTGACATGAGCCAAATTCAGGGATATTCTTTCCAGGCCACAAGCTGGTGCAAAGCAAATTTAATTGTTCTATGAACAGTCTCCTGCATTTGTTCAGGGTTTGTCATTTCCACGAGCTTCTCATTAATAAAAGAGTACACAGGAATATTCTCGTAATGTTAATAGCCAGAGGGCATTTCATGGAAGATTGGAAGTGACTGGTCACAGAAAAATCATATTAAGTCTTTCCATGGGTTAAGCAATGAGCCTGCTGGCTCCATGAGGTGGCTACAGTTTGCTTTGCTACCTTGTGCTCGAAACTGACAGCCACGCTCAACCACAACAGCCACAGGAATAAAGCTGGGCAGATGCTGCATGGCTTCCCTGTGGTTCTGGCTCAGGAATCATACCCCATGTCGTAGCATTAGGAAAGTGGCTAGCACTGGAAAATGCTCCCACCACCCTCTCCCAGCTCCATGCACCCAACCTTTCCCTCCCTGATAGTCCCAGCCCCCCCTCAGCTGCTGTTTGTTTATCCTGGTTATAGCATAAAAGCTATAAAATAAATAGCTTGGGTGGAGGGAAAGCGAAGCAGTGAGCTAAAATAGGAAAAAGTCTCAACAAGGAGAGGAGAGAGGCAGACTCCCGTAGCTAATAATTCTCTGCATGGCCTAGAATAAGCTAAATCAGGACTGTTAGGAGGTGTCCCCAGGGATCTGTGCTGCCTGGCTCTCCAGGCTTGAAGAGAGGCAGTAGGAACAGATGAAGAGCTTGTCTGGCTCGGCAGATCCTATCCATCAGTTCATTAAAGGGCAAGACTTCTCACTGCCAGAGATTCTGCATTAAAAATGGTAAGCAATTTGGGAAACCCTCTGGTGATGTGTGCTCCAACCCTTCAGCACCTGTTTCACTGCAGACTTCAGGATCTCTGGCAACACAACCCAGGGCAGCCAGGGAAGTTGCACATTCTCCTGGACTCTACAACCCCATCCCTATCCGACACTCTTCAGTAGCTGCATCCCTGTCTCCTAAGATGTCTGTTTCTGCAGGGGCCAATCCTCATTGCAATCCCTTGGGTTACTCAGGTAGTAAGTGAAAAAGAGTGCTGTAGCCAGGAAGTGGATTCCAAGGAGAAAGCAAGCTGAGACTGGGGCAGGTCATGACACTGGTGTTCCTCGAAATTGGAGGCAGCCACACCTCTTCCCACACGCGGCTGGACCCCAGGGCAGGCAGCACGCCACTTCCTGTTACTAGAAAACCTCAGGATGCTCTCGCAAGAGGAGAGCTTATTAGCGAGTCAGGAGAAAAGAGCATTGCCCTGTGCAGCCCTGGTGGTGTGGCAGAGAGCTGAGGCCCCCCCAGCTCATCTCATTTGTGGGTTCACACCCAAGGAGCAGGGAGAGAGAGCAGGCACACAGCACTGGAACCAGCATGGCTGATCATGGCGAATATCCACCTTCATGAATCCATCCAAAATTCCCCAGAATAACAGGAAATATGGCTGTTAATTGTCTGTTTCACTTGCTTTGGGGCAAGCCCACACCCCAGAAAGCCTGGAGCCAGGGAACCCCACAGAGCCTTGGGGCGGGGGACACTCAGATGAGATAATCATGCACTCTTGAGTTGCGAGAGAAGAAAACAATAATGATAATTAAAAAAACAAGCAGCCGCCATGGCAAACAAAAGCAGGGAGGCCAAGCACCCACGCAGCAGCCACAGGGAGGGACAACTCCAGTCCTGTGCCCACTAGAGGGGACCGGGCAGGCAGTGAGCACCTCGACTGCTGTTATGCTCGCTCGTTGTGCGCTTGCTGTGCTCGCTTCTCCCCACAGCCGCGCATTATCATCATTTATTCATTCCGTGACCTTGAAATCCCTCTCCCTTACCAGAAAAACAACGAATCCCCATCAGAAAAGTGGGCTTTACAAAAAAGAGGGAAAAAGAGGGGAAAAAAACCTAAAAAAAAAATAAAAATCATGCAACCTCCCATGTTGCTTGTATTAGGTCAGATGGGAGAACTTATTTAATTAGTGACTTTTATAGGGCTTTATTTTTCGATGCCCAGTGGAGTAGTTAAGATTGGTAATAAGAAAGAAGTCTGGTCCCGTGCCAGCCCTCCTAAGACAATGGTGCAGGGAGGAAAGAGCTGAGCAATATATTTGAATGTTTTCAATGCCTTGGGTATTTGGAGGGGTTTTTTTAAACTTTATTTTTCAGTGCCATATTCTAAAACCATTTGAAGCGTGTACATAGAGGGGAGGGGAAGGAAATTGTTCAGGGCGGCCCGAGGGGAGGATAACAATGAATAATGGAACAAACCCAGGGAAACTGCTTCTTGCTCTGGTTTCTCCAGGGCTGGAGAATTTTCCCCTGAATGAGACCAGCTCCAGCACAGAAATAGGATACCTGGCAGGTGTCCAAGCACCAAATTTTTGGTGTATATGGAGGCAGATGGGTCAGGTGCCTAATGATGGTGGATAACTGGGAGGACGGAATATAAGAAAGGGGTTGTTTCCCACTCTGTTGGTGCTATCGTCCCTTCTCACAATCTGTTTCTGCTACTCATCCCCATCCCAAGAAAATACTGCAGGCTTTTTCCTCCCATACTTTCCACTGAAAGAATAGGGAAGGAGAGGTCAGATTTACAATTTCCCCACCACTGAACTGTGCGTTTCTCAACCTGTGGAACCAGGTGCAGATGACGGGAAGTAGGGCACCTTCCTCAATAGCCCTGGACCATGAAGCACACATCCCAGGCAGCTCAGGGCCACTCTCCCAGGATGAAATGCAGCACAGAGTATAAACCAAACCAGATGCTGCATTACAGGTTTTATGGCAGCAGGCTTTTGCTCTCTTTGGGCCCAAAAGCTGTGCTACCCACTCACCGCCCACTGATATGGGAACTTCCAGAGGCTGACAGCAAAGCTCTTCAATGCCAAGTGTTTGAAGGACATTCATAGGCCACCATCTAAGAGAGTAGCCTCACTAGTGTCCAAAAAGCCCCCATGCAGCCCAGTTGCTCAGTAGCCAAATTTTGAGAGGGCAGTCAGCCTGTTTCCTGACAGCAATAAGAATAAAGTAACAGTGTTCAATAAATTCCTAGCAAGCACAACCAAAAAAAAAATAAATAAAAAAATTCCCTGTTGAGCTTTGTCCTTTGCAAAATGAAAAATGTGGTTGTTTTGCTCCACGGGAGGAACAGCAGAATCAGCTTTAAAATCGACAGCCCTTTTGGCCATATGCCACAGCCCTTTTGGCCTCAGCTTCCTTCCAATAGTCATCTTCCTGCCAATTTGGAGTGCTCAGGACACAGCTACACACCTGATGATACACTGAGTAATGGCCTTGGCTTGCAGCTATCCGGTCCATGCAACAGGGATGTGGGACAGTGGCCATTTTTCAGAAGTATTCATCAGAGCAGTCATGGCTTCCACATGCCCACAGTTCCTTGGTGTGAGGGCCAGTGCTGCATCACACCAGAAGAGACGTAACTGTTGGTACCTGAAGGATGTGTGGTGGTCCCCAGGGTTCAGCAGGTGACTGGTTGCAGAGAAACAGGTGCACAAATCATCAATGGCTCTACCAGCATCATGCAACTTCAAAGTAAAGCCAAAAGACATGGCATTTAAAAGTTCAGTGATTTCATACTGTAGGGATGGTGTTTGGAGGTCACACTGATGTTCATTCTTCTTATGCATCTGTCCTTGGTACAGGTGCTTACATCACTACAGCCTCCTGGTCTCCTATGCTAACTGATAGTGCTAGCTCACTATCAATGTCTTTCTCCCCCTGTGATGTTAGGGATCCCATTGCAAAACTGAGTCGCTTAGGCTTCTCGCCCCAAAACGCATGCAGCATGGGAGTCACTTCATGCCGAGTACCAGCTGGTGTGCCCAGGCTCCCAGCACCTAGCCAACCTCTTGCTGGTGTTCTGCAAATTCTCATCTTCTCCTACCTGCCTCTTGCTCCATCCTCACTGTCCGCAGCATCATTGTGAAGCAGCACCTTCAATGTCATTTTTTCATATATAGGGAAAGGACTTTTTTACGTGAGACATGGGAAAGTGAAGAACACTGCACTGCAGCAGCAGCTGATAGGCCAGAAGGGCCCATGCTCAAAGACAGAAACTTTAGGAGCATGTCCTGGTATCTATATGGTAATTTGTATCAGAGCGCTGACAAGAGGAGCTTTCATCACTGCAGCTTGGGTGGCAATATTTCTTTCCTCCCTGTTCCTGCCTTGACATCAGCGAGAGAGTAGGGGCTCCACAAGGGCATTGTAAGATAGAAAAGACAATTAAAAGAAGTTAGAAATGGGAAAGGACACGTTGTAAAAGTCATTATTAAGCCTTCCCTTCAGTCCCTCCCCATTTTTCATGGGGATAAATGTTCCCTCTGCAAAAAGAAATTTGGAAAATTTCCACCTATTCTACTGGCTGCATCCATGAGAGTATTTCTGCCTCTGGCAATAGATTCTGCTCAAGTCTTGCTGTGCCGATGAGACATACGGCTCCGACGTATGGCTCTGGTATCTTTCTTGAGCAAGGGCTGGTGTGAGCAATACAGCAGGAGGTGCTACAAATAGGCAGAAAGTTTTGCAAAAACACGGAGTGGGAAGAGTGTGCTGTTGCAGCTGAAACCTGTGCTTGCTACATCAATTGCAAACAGTCCTCTGCTTCCAAAATTGCACAAAGCCGGCAGCTAAAATAACTGCTTTTTGACCTTTTTATCTTCTTCCATCTCTCTGAGCCTTACCATCCTCCTTTTGCTGTCCCTAGCCACCTGTCTTTGTCATTAGTAGTAATCAACAGCAATAAATAGGAGACATTTCATTGCTGAGGAAGCAGCCTGAGATATTTTGGGCCCAGCCATTTGGGCTGGAACTTGCAGACCTCAATGGCCAGTGGGAAAAGACACAGCTAAAGTCACCTTGCTGCCTATCCTGGAGTTACAAGGTCGGCTGAGAGCAATGTGCCTGTGCACAGCAGCTGGGAGGGTGGGCCATGTCCCAGCTGGAAGTAGACTGCGTTGGAGACTAGTTACCACCCAGCAGTGCCTTCTGAAACAGGAAAAAAAAAGGAGAGAAAAAAACAAGGGCAGCATGACTGGAAGCAGAACCCAAGTGCAAAGCAGCTCTGGTGGGACTAGTGGAACGAAAGCGAGGGTGTTTCCACTGTGGGACAGGTGGGTTTGTGCACACCCCTGTGGGACTTGCAGAAGAGACAATCTCCTGTTGGGCATCAGGAGCTGAAACGATGTGACCAAGATGGGAGGGGACCCCAGACCCCTCCCATGGGGGAGGGGAGGTGAGGTGGGGAGGATGAATCACCAGGGTGGTGGGATGGAGGTGCTCTTTTAGGTGCGTAGGTCTACGGGTGCTATCTGCAGAGGTACCTTTAAGGCTCTGGGTCTTACATGCTTCAGTCACGTTTTAAAAATAGGACGGGAGGCTTCTACATTACTTAGGTATTTTGGAAAATTTTACTCAGCCTTTCTGCAGCTCCTGTCAATCCTTGTCAGTGTGGTGCCAAGATGGATTCATGGCACGTACACAAATAGCACAATTTTTTGCCTCTTTCAGCCACAGCTGGAGACACCTCTAAGGACTTGATAGTTGCACTTGTTGATCTTAAAGGTCTTTTCTAACCTTAACCATTCTATGATTCTATAACTTCCCCAGCTGTATTTCACGCCTCCGCAAGAAGGGTTTGGGCGGGTACGATGCCTCTGGCTCTCCTGGTAGGAGTGTCCCCCTATTCCTGTAGGGTCAAACTAGGCACCAAAAAGCCTGAACACCACAGTATTAGAACAGAGGCCATCTCAGCAAGTAGATGCTTTTACCTCCAGGGCAGAAATGATGTTTGGATGCAACCATCTCCTCATTTCCAGGGACTTCCCACCTTGGTGGGTGCTGACCCAACATGAAGTCTCTGAGATCTTTGCTGCAATCCAGTGTAAAGATGACAGTACATGACATTGTGTGGGTCCCTTCATTCGCCCTGCAGTCACTGCTGGACAAGAATATCAAGAGACAAGAAGATCAGGGTGAGAACACTGTCCGATATGCTACTAGCTGAAGGAGTAAGCAGTGGGGAAGAATGTTTCCTATTTGGGCTTTTTCAGATTGAAAAACTCTGTAAAGTTCAGCTCAAACAGTCCTCGTAAGATTGTAGGGACTGTTTGTTCCTAGTTTTGGCAGGGTTGTGAATGATGCATGAGTAACAGCATCCCTTAATTAGTGTAATATGCTGTACTAGGTTAGAAAGTCCTCTCTACTTTTGTTTCTCCTCTGCATATGTGTGTATATTTCTCTTTAAAGGAGAAGGGAAAGAACTGAAAACATTGCAGTTGTGTTTTTGTTGGTTGGGGCACCGATGAACCCTGTTCCGATTGGGCTGGTTATGAATCACTGGAGAGCCATATCCACACCAAACAGTGCTGCAGCCAACCTGATGTCTGCTTGGCAGTTTTACAGAGCAAAAGTTCCTTAATTATAGTTTTTTTGCTGTCTGAATCTTATTGGAATAAATAGGAAAAAAACCCCAACTATCTTTGAATTTATGAGACTGCGTGCACCTGCATATGTACATATGCACTACACTAGTGACTTGCTTTGACTCTTGGGACAAAGAAGAAAGCTTCATCACTGGTTTTATTTCATTTGTCTATCTGACACCCTTTCTTTTCTCCCTTGGATGTTTTCCTTTGGGGTTTTTGCAACATGCCCATCAAATCCAGGCCATCAAGAATGCCCTTCCACCCTTCCTCCCGTGGCACATTCCCCCAGCACTGCTGCACCCAGAAGCTGCTCTGCCAGTTCCACCACTGCCCATTCTTTGGGGAGTCTTTGCCCACATGCCATCAGCACCTGTCCTCTGCTCTGAGCATCTGTCTTGCTCCCACACCAAGAGAAGCACTGACACCCACCCTGTAACCATGGGCTTAGCCCCTTCTTCTCTGACTCATACTTTTTCCAGAAAGGAATGCCTCAAAATCTCCCTCCCTTTTCTCCTTTCCTCCAGGGCTTGCTGGAGCCACCGTAAGAGTGCCACTGGATGATGCTAACCCTCAGCTCTGGTCAGCAGCACCACCACTACTTTTTCCCACAGGACCCTCTTGGCTAGGGGAAATTACTGGTGTCAAAGGCCATGGAGCAGAGCAACACCGGGATCTCGGACCGGTGCGGTAGGAGAAAGCTCTCTCCCACTGGGTAACCCGTCAGCAACTGCTATTTCAGTAAACATATCATTTTGTGCTCAGTAAACACACATTCCAGAGGAATGCTCTCATTGTTTTTTTGCTCTGTAATGCATTAATGAAGAAATAAAGTTTAGGTTGTGTAATGGTGACAGCTTGAAGTCATTTTGCCTAGTGTTATTTCTCAGCAAAGGCTCAGTTCTCCCTGGAATGGGAGAAAGAAAAGACAACCAGATTTCACTTCAAACTCACCAACATGTGCAAAAAAAATTAAAAAATGACATCAATTAACTCCCGTCCACATGCCCCGATAAAACTACCTCTCTTGCTCATTTGGGGCTTTGTCACGTATGGAGCTGTTTATGGAGAAGACAATACAAAGCGAGTTTATACAAGGCTCTTGTTTTAATTTTTGTTTTATATCCACTGGAACCCTCAAGTAGTGAATTCATTTCCTGATATAGTAAACATTTCTGATGGCCAGGATTCTTTCTCTTTTCCCAAATGAACACAAACCCCTGGTCTAGCTCACTAGCAGTGCAGTCTATACAAACAGACCCATCAGCTAAATTTTCAAAGAATGCATCTTAAGCACAGAGCTAGGAAAATAAACAAACAGCAACGCCTTCATGAGAGCCCAGCAGACCCTGCTGCAAGCAGGCAGCTTTTCTCCCCCAGATTTGCTTGAGCCCTCAACTGCATGTGGAAAAACTATCAGTTTTCCCCCATACTTCAGAAAATAATCCTGTTCTTGTCATTGGACACTGATGGTTGCCGGCTCACTGCTACAAGATCTACACAGTCCTTCTGATTTGTGACCCTATTTGCACTATGCAAATGTTTTCTGACAGCTCTCTTTTCCTGTCATTAAAACAAACAATGGCCCCTGTAACCAAAAAGGAAATCAGTAACAGGCGAAAGCTGTTCTCTCTTTTTCTTTGCTTTTTTTTTCATTTTTTTCTCTCTCTTTTTTTTTTTTTTTCCTTTCCCCTGGTTCTGGGACTAACTGTTAGTAATTATCCTAAAATATTCACAAATCTTTTCTTCTCCCAAACTGGTTTACTCATCCTAATGGCCAACCCAACATGTTTAATATAATTGCACTTCTAAAAGACCAAAAAAATAAAAAAAAAAAAACCCAAAGCCCAAACCAATGATTAACCAGGTAAAAAACACCTCCTCACCCCCTGTCCCTTTTTTTTAGATTTATGTATCTCTCTATTTATACATACACAGACAAAAGGAATTATATTACTGATTTGAGGAGCTTTTAAAATAGATCCTACTCTATGCAGTAATGAGAAATAAGAAGATATTCATGGCTGGGGGAGCAGTGCATAGGAAGGAGGACACACCTTTCCCTTTAGTCCTCTCTCTATTATCCAGATCATCTATCCTGCCCAAAAAAGTGAATTGTTGATGGCCGATGGCAGGTAGGGGACACCTGGTCCACCCCTTCCAGGACACAGATGATATGCTTTTTGTTTCAGTGAGAAAAGGGCTGCATTCAGAGACTTCTGCATACTTACACACTCCTGGGACTTGTTTATTTGTCTTTTAAATAATACGATATACATAATCCTAAACTGGGCCAGTTTTCTACCCTATCACACAAGCTTTGTGCCTGTTGGGTTCAGCTGAAGTCAGTGGTGCTAATGTTGACATAAAATCATGGTGACCAAGTGGGAAATTAGTCCATTTGATTGTCTTTTGCAAAAATTTTCTAAATAGTCTTAATGGTTTTGTTTGTGGTACGTGTTGCTCACTCCTGATTGTACTTCTGCCAAGTTGTACTTTTAACTGTAAACACTGGCCTCTCAGAAAATTTGAAGTAAAGCAAACCAGAAAAGATGTTCAAAATAATGCTACAACCTAATTTAATTTATCCCTTGGTAATTGCATTTGTAGATAATGAACAACGCAAACAAAACAGAACTCAAGCCTTTCCAGCCATTGCAATTGCTTTCACATGTGGACACACCAGATGCAGTCAGCATATGGTTAAGACTCTGACTGCATCAGAAGTGTTTGGAAGCTGTGGGGTTTCAAGATAACACCCACCTTGGGTCCCTGCTTGTAGGTGCCACCTATTGAACATTAGCCCATCTGCCCACCTTGGTGAGCCCACCCAGTCAGCTCTTCCTTTTCTGTAATCCCCATCCTTAATTCTTCAAGTATCAATCGATCCACTCCACATGTCAATCCCAGAGGAAATATAGCAGGGTGATCACTTGCCAAACTCCATTAACCATGCAACTGTAGTCCTGTCTCCTGGCCCTGTTCCAGAAAGCTATTTACATGCTCGCCTGATTTTAATCTCATGGACTGCTCCAAGTAAATCCTGTTGAACTTAGGCCACTGTTTGCAAATGCTACAGGAACTTTACAGATTTGTTTGACACGCCGTTACTACGTGAATGGTTTCTCTGGCCATTTCTCAGTCTTTGGGTTCCTTGTAAACTATGCAGCCTGACTGCGGTTCAACTATTTGTTAGCTGTCTTTGTTTTTTTAATTTTCATTTGTGCTTTTCTTTGTAAGTTTATGCGTGTGTCCCTGTTTACCTCTGTCATGTGGCAGAACTTCTCCACTTGGATTCAAAGAGTCTGGAACCCACAAGCAGCTCTCAAAACCAGTTATGCAAACCCCTCACTGCACAGATTTGCACAAGTGTTTGTCTGACAGTTCAAATTTACACAAGTATCTGTAACATGTCCTCATCCTCTGAATATTTCAGCAAGTGTTGTTGTACCTGCCTGATTGTTTGCCAGAAGCAATCACTAGGAGAATCACTGTCCGTGCCAAAATAAACTCGTGTTTTTTATTTGAGGGAGGACTTGCAAATAGTATTTTTCTAGCATTCACTCAGTTCTAAGTGGAACTCCCTGTGTGATGAATGCTGTTTACAGTGCAGCTCTGTTGTGAAACGGGGAAAAAAGGCAGTTTCTTGTACTTGCTGGCAGCATACCAATGTGGTGGAGGAAGATACATCTCCTCCTGCTGTCACTCCATTTCTTGCCCCATTTCTTGCTCTGCTTTGCACGAAAAGCCCACACAGGATTTTCATGCTCCCGGAGTGGCAAATTTTAAGAAAGATGAATGGGGAAGTCCTAAAATGGGTGGAGAAATTTTGACATTTTCCCTACAAGTCTTGCCATGATTTGACCACTCCAAGAACTATTAGTAGAAATACATGGTACGCTCTGCAAGCAATGATGAACCAAGTCAAAGTCAGGGAAACTCATCCCTAAATAGAGGAAATACAGGTAGCAGGTGAATTTCAGAAAAGCGGCTCTCTCTAGGCCAGCAATAAAGCTGCAGGGACACAAGGGGCTCAGGAGTGGGCCAGAACCTGGTGCAGGACAGGAGAAAGGGGGAACAAAGAGCCAGAAGCTCCATCTCCACCACTTTGTCCCTCCAGGTAATTGTAGATTCTCCTACACACCCCAAGAAACCCACACTTCGCAATGATGAAATCACACTTTTCTCCCACAAAGAAAAAGGGAGCATTTTTCTTTCTGGGTTTTTTTCCCCCATTTTTACTGTGTTTAGAGTGAAAGGGAACTCTCTTTGCAGATGGAGCGTAGGAATGGGAGCGTTGTGGTGTCTCTGCAAATGCCACATAGTCCTTCTGAAACCCTGCACCTTCAACTCGTTGAGGCCTGTCATTTTTCTTTCCATACTAGGGAGGAGGATGAAACATCTGGAAGCTACTGGTGCCTTCAGGGTGGTTTGGAGAGTTGAAGGATGCGGAGGATTATACAGGAATACAGCTCAATTAAGGCAAACACCATTAGAATTTGAGAGCAATTCTGACAGCATGAATGGCACCATTCCAGATTTCTGAGACCTTTAGGAGCTGCTACTTCAAGGTCCTATCTGTGACACAGCCCCAAGGTCTGATCACTTCCCCAGCTCCTTCCATCAATGCTCATATCTTAAATGAGAGCTAGGTGCAAGCATCTACCACTCCATGGAGTCCAATGATCCCCAGGCTGGAAAATAGCTGCCAGCTTTAGAGACACTTTAACCTTCTTTTTCCATTTGAGGTATGTCCTGTCTTCACCTATCCTTACTTTTTTTTTTTTTTTTTAAATAATTCCCATATTTAAAGCTGACTACTTTGCTTGCTACATTAGTCATTCAGCTGTTCCTGTGACTGAGGAATGGCTTAAACACTCTTTTGACATAGTCCCTTGAAAACGGGTTGTTTGGCTGCGGTCAGTGAACATAGCGTGGGAAAAGTGCATTAATACTTTCGCTGGTAACAGTAAGGATGGTTATAAATAAACTCTTCATTACAGTATTTATATATTATTACATCATATAGCCACTTAAAACAGAAAGCAATTGGAAGTGTTGAATAATGTAAGGATAATCGCCTCTACATTAGTTCCACTGTCATTGGCATTATGTATTTCTTGGTGATATTGCCATGCTCATTGCTTCACCCAGTGTTGCGTGACATTGGTGGTGACGTTAGAGTATCAACGGACCCTCTGCAAATCACATACAGTACTTTGCACGACCCATGTAGCTTGGCATTATATAACAAGGGTGCTTCACCAGAGAATTTTGGCAGCACATGCTCTTTTTTGACCATTTCATTCAAACAAAGTGTCCATTTCTCAAAGGTTTTCTTTAAAAGCAGCTATCTAAATATGCCCATGGTGTCAGGCTCCAGCACCCTCATGCACGAAGAAGGGAGATTTGCATCACACTGCCAACCATGCACCTTAGGAGTCACCCAAGGTTGTGCTGATGAGGCATGTTGGATCCCAGGTGTCTCCTGTCCACTCTGATGCCTTCTCCAGCCAGAGACATAGCCACGAGAAATGGTGAGGGCATGAAACTTTAGGTGCTTAGAGCCTGGCAAGAAGGAATTTCGGTAGTCATACTCAAACTCATGTCATCTGAATCCAGTTACAGGGCATACAGAGAACTTCCTCTCAGAACAAATCAGATGACTTCAAAGTGTTATTAAATGATACAGAAACATCATAATTTGGGGTCTGGGTTTTTTGTTTGTTTGTTGTTGCTGCTCTTCATTCTCTTTCAGAGGAGAGGAGTGGGCAGATGCATTGTGTGACTGTGCTTAGGCTATGGTGAGTAAGCTTTCTTGCTGACTATGGATTCCAGTTTCCTCAGTTTTGACATGCTTCCCCTTAAGGAAATCCAACAAAACAAACCCTCTTTCGCCTGACTTGAATGCTTCACTGCTGGTTTTCATGGCAGGGATGCTCATCTCAATTACTCTGTGGTCAGCAGTGCTCAGTGCCTCATTGATCGCCACTTGTCAAACAAGCTCCTGTGTGGCATAGAAGACCAAGTCCAGAGGAGGATCTCCACCACAGTGCTTGGAAGGGGCTGCTCCCAAAAGGAGTCATTTCAGATGTTGAGAAATTGCATCTCTGAACCTTGTCCTCACATGACATATGACCAAATTTTGCACAAAGATCTGCAGTTGACTTTTATTACAGCTCTGATTTAGCTGCTTCTTTGATTTATCACAACAATGCACATTCAATATCTTTCCTCTGATCTGGGGGCCAGAAGTATAACTCTACTCATATGTTTGTATTCTCAGGACTTTGGATTTCACAGATTCAGAAACTCATTCATAGATTCACAGGATTTAAGACCAGAAGGAACCATGAGAACATCTGGTATGACTTCCTATATTTCAAAGCCATTCAGTTGCAGCCAATTAGCCCAGTACTGAGCCCAGTAGCTTTGCTGAATATTCCAGAAAAAACATCCAGCTCCGGGCGTACAAAGATATGGGAATATGAACACTTCAGAAGTTGGAGACTCATAGCCTTTCTTGATTAAGAAGGTCATATTAATTAAAAAAAGTGCCTCATTTCTAATCCACTTTTGTTTGGCTTCACATCTAACCATCAGTTTTGTGCTATTCTCCACTTCATGACTGAGTGGCATTGCCTGGCATGCTACTTTTAGCACTGCTGTTTGCGTTATTTCTTGTTCTTAAATAATACTGGGAAAATTAACTCATTAATTTGGACATTTAAAAAATATTTTTCAAAATACTTTCATTTAGAAAAATGAACAGAAATTGGACTTGCTGATGCAAATACCAGATTGATGTTTCTTGCTGAAACAAGGTCTGTGACCAGCTTTGCCAAAGGACTTTTGAACACCTCACTTATCTTCCTGTACAGATGTGTTGTATGTTATTACTGTCTCCCCATCCCCTCTTGACACAGATATGGACCATCGAGGCATATTTTCCAGCTTTAGAATTTTTTATGCAGTCTTGCTCTACATCCTTTCTGTTTTTCAGTAGCTATACCTTTTGCTGGGACTCCTGATTCTGAAGAGCTTTATCATGGCCGTAGTTTGTCCTTCTGGCTATTTATTAAGGACATACTTTTCTCACCATTGCAAATTTACACCAGAAGCTTGTAAGTTTTGCTTAGCATTATCCTTCCTTCCTTTTTTTGAGTGGGCAGAAATTTTAATGATACACAAATGGCCTTCTGAAAGAGGCTCATTTCAAATTCATTTTGGGCTCTATGACTTTCTGCCGTCCATTCAAATGTCTTTGGTTTCCATTAACTTTAGTGTACTCAATAAATAGCAGTGGAAGAGCTGGGAAGAATCAGATACTTGCTTCACATGGGTTTCTCCATCCTTTGCAGCACATGAAATTCAGAAAAGCTGCTGTTTGGGCTGAGGAATGCAATAACTGGACACTGGCGGGGAGAAATGCTGGTGACGTAGGAATGTAGGCAGGAATGTAGGTACCACTTAGCCACTGTGTTGCTAATACTTGTAGCTTTTACCTCTGGGCCTGAAGAGCTGCGTCATCTGTCTTGCTGGAAGTCATGCTCTGAAACTGTTTTGGAGAGCCCATGGCTGATTGTAAAGACTGACAGCTAAGGAATGTGGTTGTGTCTCATACAGTGATGCTTAAAAGCATCCAGGCTGGGATTCTTGGCCTCCCAGGAACCACAGAGTGTGGAAGGGGAAGAAAATCGTGCATATGAACAACACTGGCCTTGGAGGAGCACTCCAGGGCTCCATCAGTGAGCGCAACCCCAGCCTGTAAGGTGTGGAGCAAACAAGAACACTGTGCCTTTGCTCAAGGACAACCATGAGACAGACATACCTGAACCCTGCAGGCATGGCCAGTTACTGGGTGTTTGTAGGCTTCTAAAAATCAGCTATCACTGTACCCTTCTGTGGGGTCTTTTCAGCAACTGAGGGTATCCAAAAGGCTAAGAAAAATCTGTCTTTGTCTGAGACAACATGATGGTAGGAAGAGAGCATTGGGACAGAGGAAGACTGCCTGCTTTTAAGAAAGAGCAAAGAATGTAAAGTCTGTGGCAAAGCCTGTCACTTCTGGAAAATTCTGACTTCCTTCTTTCTGTGTTTTTGTACTGATCTGTCTTTATGAAATAGTTACACACCCCATGCGGCTGATATATGACCCCCACATGGCTTCTGCCAGTTTTACTGGCAAGGAGCAGAGGTGCAAAAGAAAATTAGTGGAGCCAAAGGACTGAGCCACAGGGGATGTCTCTGGTAAAGGAAAGAGTTATCCTGCTTTCCTCTGGCCACACTTACTCTCTCTTCCAGTCTTGCAACAGCCATGGTAGATAATAGCCAAGCTGACCAGAGTTGCGACCTGCTCCTGTGGATCTCCAAATGTCAAAAGCACTTTGGTGTGGGTGTGCAGGCTCAGTCTTGTCTCCATAAAAATAAAAAAATAATAAAAAAAAGATATAACACTGCTGTGATGGAGCCAAAGGTGATTTTTCTTTTTTTTTTTGGCCCTCTTGCTGCTTCTGTGGGAACCCAGCAGTATTGTTTCCAGAAGGCTCAGTCTCTGTCACCCAAGTGTTTGGCATGTTTGGGGACACCCTTACTACTTCCCTTTCCTCCCCTGCAGAAGAGTCCAACTCAGCTTTGACCGCAAAGCCCAGGAGGCCTTGGAGTTTGTCTGAAACAAAGGAAAAAGATTGCGAAAGGCGGTGGTGTCAAATAATGCTTCCATTTAGTAGGAATTTTGCTCCCCTTGCATTCCCAGGCAGCACCTGCTGTGTGAGGCTCTTGGCCAGCTCCTCTGAGCCTCTGTGGTAAAACAAACAAAAACAGCAGGGAAAAAAATTCCTCTTTATAACGCCTGTTATCCTCAGGCTACCTTCCAACACTGCCTCGCCTCCCCATGTCAACTGTACTCTCCAGGGAAACAGACTACTACGGGGCCAGAAAGCCTTGTGCAAATGGGCAGTTGAGCAATGGAGGAAGATACCCTCTCTTATTGAAAACAAGACTGTTTTCCTTCTTTTCCTTCATCTCTAAATGCAGAAGAGTCTCTATTGACGTCCCTGCCAAAAAAAAAAAAAAACACAAAACAAAAATACCCACCAAAACCCCCAACAAAACAACAAAAACAAAAAACCCCTCGCTGCCACCACCACCACCACCAAAAACGTAAAACCAAAAAATAACCCCCCAAAAAAACCTCAAAAAAACCCCAAACAAGCAAACAAACAAAAAACCTCTCAAAAAAAAACCCCCAAAAAGTACCAAACCTGGCATTTTGTTACTTCCATAGCAAAAGCAATTAGGAATTATCCCACATTAGTGGAAAATAGGGTTGGTTATCCACTCTTTCTTCTCCTGTGTTAGCACTTCAGGGTATTTCTGAAGTAGTTTTCAGTTTCAGAGCATGGTGGAATTGTCTGTCCTGCAGGTAGTTCATGTTTATGTAGTGTTTGGCCCAATGGCCCACCCGCCTTTTATCTGCTCAGCCTACAGGTCTGCCACACCACTGGTGCAACCTTCAGGAAGCAGGATAACCTCTCACAGGGTTACATCCTTCTCTCTTCACACTCTCCCTGTGATCCCTGCCTGCTCTGCACTTGCTCAACTGAGAAAGGGAAAAGACTTAAGACCTTGGTTTTGATCCTACCCTTAGGTTACATATTCCAGACAGCTCTCACTAGGCTAAATAGCTCTGTGTGTGATACAGACAGAGGTTCACAGGCTGTTGTGGTCCCCTGCCCTGACCTTCATAGCACAGGCTATTCAATAAGTGCTGGCATACAAAGCAGATACAATGAACCCATAACCCATGTTTTGTTCACCCACACTGCCTTGATTTCACCTCAGAGGGAGCTCGAAGTTGAATGTTCTCAGTAAACCTTTGGGTCTATGCTTCAAAAAGTCTCCCTTCCTTCCCTCCTACTGTATACCTGATAGAAGGCAAAGAGAAAGCAAAGATGCAGGAAGATGAAGTTATATGATGAGAGTTTGTCAAACTGAGAGAACTACACTAGACCTTCCACTCTCCTCCTCATCAGAGCTTTCTCAAGGTGTGGGCCAACACCCATGCACAGCCCACCAGGGATCATGCTAAGAAAAGACATCTCAGCTCTGTGTTTTGTTGGAAGCAGCTTTTTATCTCTGTAGACTACCAGTGTGTCTGACAAGATGTCTCTGCACCCTTCAAAAAGAAAATGTTGTACAAAGGATTCCCATTCCTTCTGTGGACCTCTATTCTGAGCAGCTGTGCTTGATGTCCTGTGCATATGTCCTACTAAAACCATCAGAGAAGAGATTGACATGGCACCTGAAGACTCTCCACGGTCTAAAAGTGAGGTCTTGCTTTACTGTCTGAAAGACTCTGTTGTCAGGAGAGAGCTTCTGTTTCTGAACTCAGGACTGGTACTTACAGTGAGACACCCCTCTTTCATTGCCCAAATCTAGCAGTGGTAATGACAGACCCTCTCTGATGCAGTTATTTGAAATTATAGGACAGTTCTTCTGACTAGGTTGTTCACTTTAGGATGACATGAAACACTCTGAAAACTTCTCTGTGTTGACTAGACTACCCATAACTGTAACAGGATTTTGGATGCCCAGCTCATTTGTGAACTGAAGATTGCTGAAGTGAAGCAGGATGAGTAGAGGATGCCTGATGTAGGGTCCCTCACTTCTAGGCTGGAATCATTCTGAAGATGACTCAAAAACCAACACCAAACTGCAATACTAAATTTTATACTCAGTAAGGACATCAGCAAGTGATGGTGAATGCCTGTGTAAATCCAGAGTCAAACATTTGCCTGAAACCATTACCTGTCAATGCTTTGGCATTATTCCTGTGACATTTTGCTAGCACTACTTACTCACATCTTCTTGAAACTCCCCTGCCTTGTTAACTCAACCCTAGTGATTTTGGTGCATCTTGTGTTGTTGACTTAGGAGTTTTAGCTATCACTTCAATTTTTGTAGCAAAAAGCTTAACGCTAGTCTTAATGAAATTAACACAAATGCCACTGCAGAAGAAAGTCCTAAGCCTCCTACCATGCTCACAAAGGCAAACTTCCCATCCCTAGAGGGTGTCCTCCAGCACAGGGATCTTCACTAAAAAACCACCCTCTGTTTGTGATTCCTTCTCCTGACCCACTTCCTCCCTCTTTACCCATAAAACAAGGCACAGAACATTGGCTTTTCTTGGTGACTTTGCCATTTCAGGCTAGAGTTAGCATTTAACTAGCCAGAATGGTGCAAGGAGGCTGTATAATTACTGCTGGGATTGTGCTGCATAGGCTCTGTGTACCAAACTCGCCTCAAATAACCCAGCTTGAATGTCAGAGTCCGTGCTGTATTGTGTTTCACATTCTGGCTGTGGGAGCACTTCCCCAGCAGGAATCAGGGTAACAAATCCCTTGCTCTCGCAGGAGGGTCCCATAAAATGAATGATTCTGTATCTCACGCTCCTAAGGAGGTCTCAGTTACTCCAGCAGTTGCTGCTCCTAGTGGGAGTGACCATAGGGGACAGAGGGAGGGAAGGGTGGTTTGGCAGGCTCTGGCATATCATTACTCCAGTGTTAGAGTGGGAAGGAGCATCAGGGCTCTGCTCTCCCCTCCAATCTATACTTTTGCATAGATGTTAAATTAAAAAGAAATAAAAAAACAGAGAGTAGATAAACCCTTGTGCTGAGACCGAATCAAATGTATCTGCTTGAAATCCTGCATAGCTGCTGGTGGCAAAAGGCTCGCAGTTCCTCTCAGCTCAGACTTTCCTGTGAGCAGAACCAATATCAGTACATTTATGGGGTGGCAAAAAATGAAACATGCTTGCTGCATGTGCATCAGGGCCAAAACCCTCTGCTTCCTCCTGGAGGAGCTTATGGCATCCCCTCCGGCAAGTCCTGTGGCTCAGCAGCCAGCACAGCCGCCTCTCCATCCATGTCCAAAACCTGAACTCCTCCACTTCTGCTTGAGAAACAGAGGTTGTTCCCTGAACTATCTCCAGTCTCTTGTTATCTTGCTTTCCTTGTCAGCCAGTGAACTGTGAAGCGACAGCGGAGAGAAAAGTGAACTCTGACCTAATTTCCCCCCTCCTACAATTAGCCAGAACTGTGCCTTTTATTTTTTTTTTCCTCCCCACTTTTTAAATGATTAATAAGATGACTTGGTCCTTAGCTTCTGCAGTGAGGCAAGTGTGCTGACAAAGCACTGCGATGCCTCTTCCAGGTCACCCGGCAGCAGGCCATGTCTTTATGAAAACATAAAAATTGGAGGGACTATTTGAGGAATTTGTAGACTGAGACACAGGAATTTTGCCCTTCAGACCCTGGCAACTGCATGTCTATGGTGGTCTCTGAGGCCCAGCATCCATGGAAAGGACTAGCTGCTTAATAGCTACCTGCAAGCTCAGAAAAGATTTTTTTTCCTTCCTTTATTACGTTGCTTTGAAATATGCAGCCACTGCCCTCAGCCTGTTTCATGTAGTGACAGTCTCAGGATGAGCAGCAAGCTGGATCCAGATCTGTAAACACCCTCAATGGCAATGCACAAAGGAATCCTCAGTCGGGCTCACCCTGCACCTGAGCATCACTCTTTCACCTGTGCTCATTGGTCTCCTGAGGTTCCAAAGCTCTTGTTGCAGTGGGGAGTAGGGAATTAAGGCCAGGTGGAGTCTATTCTCTTAGATGGTCCTTCCCATATCTGTGTCTTCTTCATGCCACCTGTTGCATTTGGAGACATAAGAAGACCCTGTGCACTCCCATGCATTGCCAGCGTAGGAAGGACTCACACCACAGGGATGCTCCTGCAGGGTGGGCAGGCAGGGAAAGGATCTTCACCAACACAGGCATAAATGTGAAAAGTACTGGAGAATAGCACTGGGTGGAACAATTCTGGATTGACTTCTAGTTGATAGATTAACATCTGGTTTGGCTTTCAACAGGTAGTGTCTGCTCTCCAGTCTTGTCAACTGGAAAGCATCACTTAAGGAGCTGCTTTCCACACTGCTCCCAGCAGACCACTCTTGTATTGCTGGGGCTTGAGAAAACCAATGCCAGGCCAACAAATGCAATATGTTTAAGACATTTTAAAAGCAGACAAGTGTTCCAGTGGAGCCTGTCAAGCTGCAGGCTACTACCAAAAGGGGAGCAGGGTTAGAGGTTTTTTGAAAGAAACATTGGCATGTTAGACAAACAATTTGCTCTTAGCTATAGCTGTAGAGTGGCCTATAGTGTAAATGATGTGATTCTTGCCATATCATGGTGTCCCTGTGTATCAGTTGTGGGGCACTTAGTGGGAAGAGGAGGGCATGCTCTTGGCTGAGGGACAGCGACGGCACTGCCAAGGGGACTGCGAGCAGAGTAGATGCCAATGGGTGAGCATGGAGTCTCCTCCAGAGCCATCAGTGCAACGGCAAATTCTTCATTACACTTCTTGATGCCATCCATATGGTTAAATGGATTTCAGGGCTGCAGCACTTGCCTGAAAGAGGTATATTCTGAAATCAAGGCTTTTGTGGTTGCACCGAAAGACAATCTGCCCTATAGGCTTTTGGTGGCCTTAGTTTCATCTGTTCCATCCCTGACCTCTGGGTGACAGGGTCTGCATTAGCCCCTGCAGCCACTCTCAACCTTTCTGCCCTTGACTCTGATCAGCTTCAAAGCAGAGCATTTCCCTACCCTTTCCAGGAGGTCTCCCTGGCTCTTTCAATCTTTCTCGGAAGAGCTGTTATCTGTCCAGATGTTTGCGAGGGGGAGGACTCTATGAGGAGCCTTCTTCATTACCTCCAACAAACATTCCCTTTTTCTGGCAGATGCTTCCCACTCCTCCCACTGTGCAGCTGGGACAGGGAGAAGATGTCAAAATTTATAGGGCTGGTAGATATGGCCTTCGGTGTGGCCATGGAAAAGGAACAAAACAACAGTTGTTGCCCCTGGACAAGCTCTCTGAATTGCCAGAGATGTCCTGCTAGTTCATGTATGACATTTAATAATTAAAAGCTCCCATACAATTGTTTAGCAAATGCTAATTTTTAGTCATCATTATGAACTTTTTTACTGTAGTACCTCCCAGGAGCAAGTCCAATTGGGCTCCCATCATGCTATGCAATCTTCAAGCAGCCAGGGAGGCTGAATTCCTTTCTCTAGGAGTTGACAGTCCAAATAAACAAGGCAGACAAAGGAGAGGAGGGGAAACAGAAGCTCAGGGGAGGTGAAGTGAGTTGTCCGAGGTCACACAGCAGGTCAGTGCCAAAGCTGGGAGCAGAACCCATGCTGCCAGCTCTTGCTCTCATGTCCTATGTCCCAGGGGAAGACTGGGCCAAAACAATTTATGAGACAAAGAACTTCTATCACATTCCTCCTGGCACCATGAAGTTCTTCAGCTTGTGCAAGTAAAGCACAGCCAGATAAAGAGGCAACTGGGCACTAGTTATATTTTGGTTTGCTAGGTCTTTGTTTCTTCATATGTTTCTGCATGTTAGAAAAATTCTTTACCAGCTAAACCGATCATCTGGATAGAAGTATCACAGTCAAGGAACAACATTGCTTCAGGGCACTGATCTGCAGATCTGGACGGTGGAGATCAAGGTTGGATGGTACCTGCTGGAAGAAATGTGCTGACCTCCAGCCCATAATCCAGCATGGTTTGGAGATGAGATCCCCTCCTGCTGCACACTGGCACTGTCACTATGGTGGAAGTGTCAACAAACAACCTGGGCAGCTGCAGGGAGACAGAAGAGAGAAAGAGCAGTGAGCTGAGTTATGGAAACAGCTACGCTCCATCATGATTTTCCTATGGAGGGAGATGAAGAAGCTGATGAGGCTGCAATAAGGCATCTTCTGTGAGTGCAACCAGGCAATGGACCATCTTGGTCTGGTTTCAGAGCATGGTGGAGGTGATGTGGCTGCTGCTTGCTCAAGTGAATCTTGAGATTCACTGTGTGTCCCCTGAGAAGAAGGAAAAACCAGCAAGAAGCTAATTAGCATCCTTAAGGACTCACCTGTTCTTTGCCTGAGGCAGAGCTGTGGAATCTGGTGCTCTCTCCATCCCACTGGAGGCATCACTGTTTTCATGTTCCATAATTGATCTTTCATCTCTGTCTCAGGAAACAGGGGGTCCTGCTGTGCACAGAATCCATCCAGGTGCACGTACTTCATCATCAAAATGGCATTGGCCAGATCTCCCTTTACTCCTTTAGGTGACAACTCTGGTTGGTTTGTTCTTATGCTGTTGTCATGTCTTTGTATGGAAGAGCACTCGTATCAGCTCATCTTCCCAGCATGCTGTCTTGTTAACCAGCCTGCCTACCAGATAAAAGAATAAGAAGTAAAAAAAAAAGAAAAAAGTTAGCATAAAGCTATTTAAGCATGGCAGCTTAGCAACGGGCTCCCAGAAAGTGCCAGTGTTGTCCCTGAGGTCAGGTTATTGAGTGCCACATCTTACTGAGGGGGTTACCACAGCTGTTCAACATCACCTCACCTCTGGCAAAGCTCGTCATAAAAACCTCTGCATGCTGCCAAATACAGGCAGTGAAAGCTGGAAGGATCTGCCTTTTCTGTCCTACATCAGGCTTTGCAATGGTGACATCAGTGTGGACACACAATGAAAAATGCTGTACCTTTGATGTCAGTGCTACCAAACTCACCAGACAGATTTTTGACTGATGTCTTGTGAATGAGATCACTTGAAGCTGCTGGACTAGCCATCTGCTTGAATCTTGCCCAAATGTTTTTCTTGCCTGTAAATGATAAGAGGTAACCAGAATCAGAAAGAATGGTTTCAGCAGGGTCAGTAATTACTGCAAGACAGCACTCCTCAAGGTATTTTGGTGCCTCTACCTCCAGTCAAAATGCAAAGATGGCAGAGGAATGTGAAAGTTGAAAAAAACATTGACTGAACTTTTCAGACTTGACAGAAGGATCAAGTACAGTTTGGTTCAAGTCTCAGGTGAAGATTGGGTGTGGGTTTTCATCTACTGGAGAGGTTTGTCCCTGGTTGAAACATAACATGCAAGAAAGGCAGGGGTTTAAGGCCAAAGGACTGCTATGAGATTTAAGGTGCACTAGAACGACTCCATGGTGTCCCACTTGCCATGCCAACAAATCCTCAACTCAATCCTCTGGGCTGCCACCAGTTTTTTTTGTGACTTTGTGCAAATTAGTCAGGACTCATCTTTTTAAGAAGTCATCAGGACACCAAGACATAAACAAGCAGAAAACTGAGGCTCTGTAGAGATGAGGGAAAGATACCACAGAAGTAAAAATACACATTCACCAGTTTCAAGACAAGATTAAGGGTTCTGCTCTAAATTCAAATAAATGCTCCTTATAATAGGAAGCAAATAACACTTAAGGGTGACCTAAGGTGCCGTTCAATTGGGTGTCTTGCAGAACGAAAGCAGGACTTTGGTGTTGGTTTCCCTCTGTTCTTCCCTCTCCTTCCCACTTGAAAGAGCTTGAATTGGCCAGAAAGAACAAACAATGACCAGAGCATGTTTAACCAAAGGATGGACAATGGTTAGGGAAGTAGCTAAATATTCTAGTTACAGCAAACCAGCCGTCTTCTTGCCTCTGTGTTATTGAGTTTGAGTTTTGTTTTTTTTGCAAGCTGGCCCTAGCTGAAGTATTTTCAGCAGTTAATTAACTAGTAATGTCATGTTCCTGATGGGCATGTTTCAAGCCTATGGGTCTTGCAGGCTTTCTTGGCTTTTATGTGTACAAGTACGGCTGTGGTAAGGGTTGTAAATGCTGGCTCTCTGCTGAAGGGCTGCACAGTTTAGTGCAATCATGTCTCTTCTCTCAGTGGAACCTCAAGGAAGAGCCTCCCTTAGATCTAGGCCAAACTGACTGGTATTTGGGCAAGGGCAATGTCCGATCCTATGTAACATCAGCTTCAGCTGTCAACGGAAAGAAATATTTCAGTGCTACTGTAATGTACATCCAGCTGAAACAGCTGAACTCAGCTCAGGCCTGTTGGGGACACAGGGGCATTGCAGCCTCTCCTCCAATCCTCTGTCTTCACCTGGATCAGTCTCTCTTGGGAAAAGGACTCAGAGTAGTCACAGCAGAGCAATGGCTAATCCTTTGGCTGCCTGGCCATGGTCACACCAGCAGGAGAATAGCCTGCAAAACTGCTCACAGCAAAACCATCCCTGGGACTTCCCTCATTTCTCAAAAAAACCTGTTCAATAACACCCCGGGGTTCATATAGTAAGAGCAGCAGCACTAAAACCTGGATTCATTCCTCAGCCACTTGTTTAGGAACCTCAGCCTGTTAGCAAAAGAAAAATAAATAAGGTGCTCTGAGGTGTTCCTGGATTGTGTGTGAGTTGAGAGTTGCTACATAACAAGAGAAGAGAGGTTTTTGAATTAATTGATTTTAAAAAAAGAAAAAGGAAATTTTAAAAAAAGCACCACAATATCTAACACTTGTCAAAGAGAAGGGGTAGGGGGAGAGAGGCTGACAACTCTTTTTGGGTTGGCACTAGAAACTAGCATTTTGGGGAGGGGTCAAAGTTTGTGGAGAGAGAAGTGACTTTAACCAGCTGGAGTCTACTGCCTCTCTGTCTCTTGAGTAACAAGCAAGCAGCTTTGAAGACTGATAAAAACAAGTTTTCACTAAAGTCAGCACTCCCAAGCTCATGCAAAGATAAAAGACGGAACTTCAGGCCAGTTTTTGCTTCTCCTACCAGCAAGGCCACCAGCTGAATCCTGACCTCAGCATGTTTTTGGTAGGTGACAATTTAAAAGCAGGAAGGACAAGCACAGAAATATGAATGCATTAAGAACTCACCTGAATCCTCAGATGTGAATTGAAATCCATAATCAACCATTTCAGAAATTCCAGCAGAGTTCGGAGCTCTGACACGGTCCATATAGTTTGGAAACTTAAATAAACATCCTGACTTCTGAATGCGTAGAAGACTGGAAGCAGCCTCATTTCTTGCTCAGATACCCACGTGAGACTTGTATTATTGCCAGATGGAGAAAAAAAACCTACCTTGATTTAACCTATTAGCAGTGTGCAACCCGGGAAAGGCAGAAGTCATTCAAAGGAGATGTATCTGGGAGGTAAGGCAGTTTTGATGAGGTCCCCTTTATTGATTCTGATCTGTGAGGGATGCTTCAGAATCTGGCCAAAACCCTTTACTATGAGACTTGATTTCCAAATTTTTGAAAATTTTGTTCCCAGCTTTTCTGTGGGCCACACATCTGCTCCTACTCTTGTCAATGTTGCTGGACATGTTTGTTTCCTAACGAGGTGATGGAACTTGGAAAGTTGTGCATAAAATGCAAAGAGCCTGATAGAACTAATCCCAAACTTGTCTCAGAAAGAAGAAGAGTGAGCAAGCCATGTTACTTTGATAGACTGGTAGTCTTGTTTTCTCAGAGCCTCACACAAAACACTTAAGATACCTGCAAAACCTAAAAAGAAAACACTCAGAGGATTTATTAATACAGAAAAGAGTCTCAAAGTCTTTCCTACCACTACCACCCCAAAATATGATTGTATTTTAAAAATGTCAGCAGAGAGATAATTTTTATACTTGTGTAAAATCTAGCATTTCCCAAGTGCATCTGAAAACATGTCCTATTTTTGTCTCACACAGGTCTCATCCTGCTTATCAGCTGGATATTAAGATGAGAAGACCTGTAGCTCTGATCCAGTATGTGCATGCATTGCTACAAAGCACAGCATGAGGGCAAAGAGCCTTGATGCTTGGTGAAAAACCAGTAGACTAAGTGGGAAACTGTTTCCCAGTCCTGTGGAAATTTCCAGAATATTAGAACCCTTTGGGGTTTTTTTTCTTGTTTTTGAACGGAGGCAAAGCCAGAACTTGGGAAATTTTATCAAAACTTGAGTTACAATGAATATGTACAGAGAAGATCGGTGGCAACACAATGTTTCAGTATTAGCCCTTCTCAACTTTTTTCCACTCCACATTCACTATATCCATAATACTACTACTGAACCTAAAATATTTTCAGTGCAGGATTCCCCAGAGCTGAAACCACTGACAAGAGACTATTTGCATTTGCTGATTTTGAAACTTTTTTTTTCCACAGATAGTTTTGCTTTAGAGGAAGTGGTATTCTCAAATTAAAAAACTGAAACTCTTTCAAAGAAAAACTCCTGACCACACTGAAGCATGAGATCAAACGAGGGCCCTGTAGCTTGCACACTGAATTAGCCTGCAAAGGTTTGCTTCAACATACTGTCCTGGTCAGGAGTAGTTCAGACTGGCCGTAGAGGAATCACTCACTGAGCCATCCCTATGACTTACCTCAGGGGATTGGGACCCATTTCTCTGTCAGAGCACAGAGGTTTTGTGCTGCAGACGGAAAGGCACATGCCAAAAAAAAGGCATATGCCAGCACCTTTGGATGTGGCTCTGTGTGCACCTGGCAGGGCTGTGCCACAGACTTGCCATGCATGGGATCTGCCCCTCTGGTATCTGCTGTCTTCCTGGCAAATCTTTGCAGGTGGTTCCCTCTCCTACACCAGCGTGCCCAGGGACACTTTCTCTTGGTCTCTCTCCCTCCACTAGCTGTCCTTTGGAACACAGGGAAGGAGCTGGGGAATGTGCTAAAATATGTCTTTCCCCAAACCACAATGTTTGCTGCTGCCATTTGGTCCTATCTGATAAAACACAAACAGCAAGACCTGCTTCCCTCACTTCCTCCCTCTGACGGGGGAATGAGCTCAGCACACCCTGGTGCCTCAGCCAAATCCCACAGGGGTAATGTAATCACATTCCTGCTCTGTCTACCTCAGTTACCCCAGTTGGACATGTTATGTCTCCGTGCTTCCTGTTGCGGCATCCTCGACATTCCCAACCACACTCCCAGACCCATTGCTACTCCCTGTACTTCATGGCCCTGGACTCACTGCTGGTGCACATGCAAGCTGTCAGAGGCAGTGGGAAACATTCCTGGGACAGACAAGCAAAAGTTCATTCAGATCTGTTAAACCCAGACTTCTCAGTCATGGTGTATTTGGGGACCTGAGCGTGTTTGATTCTTGCCTTGGAACCATATTGAGAGGAGACCATATTGAGAGGAGTTTAGTTTTAGTATGGATTTTAGGGGACTGATGGGATCTACCAAGTGGGCAATTCCCTCCTCGTGAAGTTTGCTAATGGAAGTTTAGTGAGAGTTTTAGAAAGAGCACAAAACTCATGAGTGCTGAAAGCCAATGTAAAAACACATCCTGATGAGCAAATTAACAGCAGATTCCCAGACCTCATCAGCCAGGGTTCTGCATGAGACCCTAAATGATGGGAAAATCTATTTTAAGAATGTTTAGGGAACGTCTCAGTATGTGATAATTTTTTAATTTATTTTTTGGTCCACCGAATATAGTATTTTGTGCACTGCTGCAAGTACACCCTCTGTTCAGTACCCAGAGTGCAGACACAAACACACTGAAAGATGGGGAACTGGGGTCTCTTTGGGGAAGTGTAAGAAATGAAGCTCCCTGTGAAAGCATTTGCTTTTAGCTGATATCAGTGTTTTGCTTCATAGGTGAAAATGTATTAAATACAAAAGGCTTGATTCTCAATGTCCGACTGATCTGTATTTTTGTCCATTTAAATATGTGGGTGAATGAATGAGCAATTCCTGTGTGGTTGGAATAAGAACTGGGAAATGGTGCAAATAAGGACATTGGACAGAGTACAAAAAATACCATCAATTATATTGTTGATATAATAATGATATCATTGCCTGTCTTACTGAAAAAGTCACAGAGATAAAATATATTATTACTAATTTGCAAATTTTCAAATGTTATTTGCCATTAGAATTTACAAATGCCTTCATACCTGTCTGCAAAATTTTCATCAGTTGTTGGCTTTTCCCTTGTGTAGTTGCATCCAGACCTGGGGCTGCATCCTGCGTGCAGGGCTCAGTTTGTGGATGGACAGGCTGTCTCCTCATCCCATCCCATCCCCACAGAGGACTTTGGTCCTGGTTTTGTGCTGCAGAGATGCTGGGAGTGTAGTGACCTTACCTTAGTCTGAGAACCGGAGGAGTGTGCTGTGCTGCAGCCACAGTGATGCTCCTTGGGCTGTCTTCCATCATGGAAAATCTAGAAAATGGCTTTAAAAAGTGGAGAAACAGTCACATGGAGTGGATAGAGAAGGTCCATCTTAAACAAGAAAGGCTCAGCCCTAGCTACCAAGGAAATTCTTGAAGGTAGCCAGGGACAAACACATGAAAAGCACCATAAATTTTGGGCAGAAAGAGGGGAGACTCCATTGTTTGGCTTCTCTTCCCTCCCATCCTGCTACTGTTTGTACAGTCCCCATAATGACACACCTATATTGGCCTGCTGGACTTTAGACTCCGGGGGGTGGGGTGTGTTTTGGGCACTGACTTCAGAGCCCAAAATTAGAAAGAGGATGAAAAAATTTTGCCAACAGAGTTTAGCTTAAATGAAGGCATTTCTGCTATCCTGCCTGACTCCCTGGTGGAAGCATCCACCAGGTTGCAGCCCCCCTGCCCAAGCACATATATGGCCTCTCCTCACCAAGGACAGCAATTATTTATTCCTTATATGGTAGAGCAGAGGCTCAATCCCACCACACACACTGGAATAAGCAGACCCCAGCCCTGCTCCTGGCCATGCAGAGCAGCTGAGAGACCTGGAAAAAACCCCAACCAAACAAACAAGCTAGAGGCAGGCAGAACAACTGCTCCCAAAACCACGGTGAGATGCTCAGCCTCAGGAATATGCAAGCTTTAACAGTCCCAGAGCTGTAAAGCACTGAAGGGGAATGTCTTACCTAGGACATTACCTAGAGTTTATCAGCTCTCTGGTGCTGGCCAGCCAAACCCTTGCCATGCAGTGTGAGCTGACCACAGGGAACTTCACAATGGATGAGAATGTTTGGAAGGTTGGGGGACCTGGGAAAAACTTCTGACTAGCTGTTACACATTAAGAGTGCAGAAGTTATTGGTCAGAACTTCATTCGTGCCTTGAAAGTGTTATGGTGTCCAATCTGATCATTAGCCAGTGAGAAGCTGTGCAAAAGCTGAGACAGAAAAGGGGATTTTTGTAGAAAGAAAGAATGAAAGACATGAGTCTGTCTGTCTGTCCCATCTACCTCTTCCAAATGAGCTGGCTCATGAGCATTTGCAGGATTCACCAAAACCTCCTTGGGAATCAGTCACCCTAGAGAGATCCAGAATTTCTGTTCCCAGCCCGGGCCACACCAGCTCCATTTTCACTGTGGCAACATCTCAGCACATGTTCCATGCTCATTGTGGACCATGCTGGGATGGGAGGGGTAGTTTGAATTTACCAAACCCAATGCTACATGTCTCTTGCATGTGCAAGCCAAGCTCTCTGGGGCTTCACATGCCATATGTTGGTCCAGAAAGTGCCAGTTTTGGCAGTTCCTTGCTAATAATGTACCCTTGATCTCTGGACAAGCAGCTACCTCAGCTGGGTAGAGGGAAGGCTCTTGGTTGCTGAAGTCTCTGGTCTACTGAAGGGAAAGGATCACTTTTTCTGGTCAACACTTGAATAATTCCAGGCAAGGGGAGCCCAGGCTTGGCAGCAAGACCTCAGAGGCAGGATCTCAGTAAAAACAAATGGGAAAGTGTCCTCCAACCCCATTACACAGCGCAGAAATAGTGGGACGGGTCTTTCAAGAGCTCTTGTGTGAGCATCCTTGCTGCAACCTAATGGTAGGGCTGTGGGGAGGGAAATGGGGAGCAGGTATGGGAGCAAACAGTGCACAAGACTTCATTTTTCAATGGTGGCAGAAGATTTGCAAGTGCAGGAGGGAACAAAGATGCCCAGGGGGCTGCATGGCTCTGTACTTTAGAAAGGCTGATTTCACTGCTCTCACATGGATTGTCAGAGATGAAGTAGCAGCAGTGGTTGTAAAGAGCTCCCATGGTCCCTTCTGCCCATGCCTCCCCAAGGTGGAGGAGGTGAGAAGCTGTCAAAGAGCTCAGCAGAATTGCAGCTATTGTAGAGGAGTTAAAACTGGACCAAGTAGTGTGATGAGGCAGGGACCATTCTCCTGCCCCTCCTCCTCAACCTGCAGACTTCCAGCAGATGACTGAGGACACATGCACATGGAGAAGGCTATAAGAACTACATGGATTTTCCTGACCTGAGCTCCAACAATTCTGTTTTTCGCCATCTAAAAGCTCAAGAAGACAAAACACAGTTTGTATTACATGACTAGCACTGGAACAATCAGTGTGGAGTTTTGTGGAAGGGAAGGGAGACATAGGCACAGCTTAGTCTGATTTTTTTTAGTAAGTCCAGTTATTAGAAATCTTGCAAGATATGTGTAATGGTTCAATTAGCCTTACCACAGGAATCTTTAAAAATATCAGGCAGTGCAGATGTGACACCATCTTTACTTTAAACTGAAATGTGTACTGAATATCTATGGCATGAACAGAAGCATCAGGACACCAAGAAGGCAATGTCAAGACCTCACAGGTTAGGGAATTAGAGAATTGAGATGTGTGTTGCATATTCCTCATTTCAATTGGCCAAGTGCAAGACATAAGAGATTGAAGGTGTAGAGGTTGTCAGCCTTTGGGATTGGATCTGTGGCCAGCCAGAGCCATGCTGAAGATGCATAAAGAGCTACAAAAATGATAATCAGAAAAATTGAAATTTATACGCTTCATGCGAGGTATCACAATGAATGGTTACATTTTGCTGATAATCTTCTTGGTGCCAGATTTCCCCCACTATGAAATGAGGATGATGGTTTGCTCTTATCTCACAGATAAGCCACAAAAATATATTCATTAATGTCTGGGTAATATTTGTAAAGGATGAAGACACTAGGATGAAACCCTCACAGAAATATCCAGAAACTAAAACCTAAATTAAGACAATATTTTCTAAGTGGGAGAGATCCATCTTGTGACAATGTTTAGTTACAGTGACTTTTATCTCTGCCATGCCAGTCAAGCCACTAAATCATTGCATTTGATGGATGCTGGCGCAGCACGGCCGCAATTGCTCATTGTCAGGCTGATACAAAGGTCACAGCTTTGTTAAGCTTTGAATCAAAATCCAAAACAGTCCCTGTCACATCTCTCACATTTGAAAGAACAATAAATTTACTAATTTAGCTTTGGTGTTGGGTAGTAGCTGGTGCCATCTTTATATGTTTCTCTTGAGAAAATAAATGCAGCGTCACCATTCCCATAGCAGCCCATGCTGTTAACCTTCTCAGCATAAAACAAAGGCTTTGGGAGAAGGTGAGGGAGGGCATGAGTTTGTGGAATGACTCAAAGGCTCTGCAATACCTCCCTTGCCAGACTAGAGATGGCTTCATGGAAATGGCTGAGTGCCCCTGAGGTTTGGGAGAGGTGATGAGGTGGGTGAATCAGACCCTGGACGCTCACTGGAGCCTGCCACTGCTCAGTGACAAGAACACTGTTATTGAAATGACAGGGAAAAAAAGGATTACCATACTCTGGCTCATGCTTAATCCTTTAAAAATTAGTATAGAGCCTCCAGCATTATAATAATGCTAGTCTGTTCAAGAACTACTAGATAATTCAAGAAAGATGCAAGAAATCGGCACAGATAAGCCATCTCCGATCCTAGCTTTTAATACCAAAATATATATTTTTTTTAATTCTGTCTTTCAGCTTATGTGAACATGTGCTCCCATGAGGTTGTTGACACTACTGTTTCCTGCAGACACCAACCTCCCCCCCCTCGCCCTTCCACTTTGAATCCACGTGGAGCCCAAGGTGATCACTGAACCACACGACACATCCAGACTGCAGATGGACAGAGAGGGATGAGAATGAAGCAAGAGAAGGAGTGGATAAGACAGGGAAGATGTGAGACTGGGGCCGACGAGAAATGGCAGAGAGGGAGGAAGCACTGTGGACTTTATTCTTTGGCTGCAGGAACATCAACATTGAAATCTCTGCTTGGATCTGGATTTGTTGACACAAAATCCACTGACCAAACGTGGGGGGTTGGAAGTAGTTTACCTGTTACATTCCCAGTGCTATCTCAGGAACATAACTTCATGGGCTGGAGCAGTTGTAGTATATCTGCCTGTCTCTTATCTAATGTGTAACCTCCTGGACTGAAGACATAATGTACTGTCTATCCTTTCTGTGATAAAAATAAAGCATATAAAACACACATACACACACACAGTCTCAGGCCAAAAATTCCCTTAGGGGAACATACTGTGACAAGATAAGAAGGTACTAGCTGGCACGTAGTTACCTCTTCACTTCCTAACTGGGACACTCTGGGAAGGGTGGAGCTGGTGCTGGTGAGGGGCCACAGAATAAGGGGGAGAAAGAGATGTCATGGGATGGATAGCAAGGGGGAAAAAAAAGGGCCATAGAGAATGGCTCAAGCAAAAAGAAGTTAAAAGCAGACTGGACTTATTCCAAGCTTTCATAATCCCTCCAGCCAGCTGTAAAATCTGAGCATTTTTGGCCCATGGGCAGAAAACCCTGCTGGTGCTGTCCTGAGGGACCAAAGAGGGGATCTTTGCAACTCAGAACATCAATTTCTATATGAGATAAAACCAGCTCCTGTAAAACTCCTAGAAGACTGGCATGTGTATCATGCATAGAATGTGTCTTGTTGGTCCTCTACACACTGCACCCCAGGAAGGTCAACATTCCTGGTGGGAGCAGTCTGGTCTCTTCTGGGGGCTGATTTTTCCATCTCTCCTTTGCTACTTACTCCCTTCAACGGTCCTGGGCAAATTTGTGGTCAATATCTTCTGCTGAATGACAGGTATGACTTGAATCACCTCTTGGGCACGTGAGGGGGCTCTGCTGGCAGGTCCCCAGAGCTGTGTCCAACACAGATGCTGGTGGGATTTGGGAAACCATGAAGGAAAGAGAGCTTTGAAGGAAAGGTGGAAGTGAAAGGAAACCTGAGGCTCAGCATGTCTACAAAATAAATATTGCTGGAGCTCCAGAGCCCAACTTGGCCTCCAATGCAAATCAAATGCAAACCCACTGCTCAGTTTTTCACTCACTCTGGGTTCTCTTTGTAGATCCAAATCAATATAATGGATGATGGAGAATTGGAATCATAATCAATACTTACAGTCAGTATTTACACAGTATTCAAAACCTGTCAGAACCACACCAGTGCTTCCTATCAACAACTTTTGCTGGCTTCAAGGCTTGGCAACAAGCAAGGCAGTGGCAGCTCCCACACTCTTGTATCATTCTGCATGTAGGAACCCCTCTTCCAAATTTCTCCCTTCCTCAACATCTCTTGTCCTCGAGCACCTTCAGAAAAAGCAATTTTTAGAAATACAGCAGCCTGATTAAATTTTCACTTTATCTTTCTTTTGGACAAGGTGGTAACTTAGGTTGTAATCTGCCTCTGCCTTGATCCTCCCTTTGCAGGAAAGCCAATTGTGCTGACTCCCTGCTAAGGATGCATTTTACAGGTGTATGCACAGCTCACCTGGCTGGAGAATGGCAGCAGCCCAAAAGATCACCAACTGTGGGCATGGCTATTTGGAAACATTTTCACAACTAACTGGCTTAGACAGTGGGGTAAAACATGCATTTCCCAAAAGATGGCATCACATTTTAACTTTGATGGATGGGCTCAAGTCCTGAGTCAGAATGAAAAGATAATATCTGTGGAAAGCCCACATACTTCAGAACTTAAATATTTTTCCTTTGGTCTCTTTGTAGTATTTTTAAGAAAAAGTTAACTCAAATTTTAAGAACTGTTCTAGGATGGAATAGGAAAACATTTGGTTCTGAAAATGTCAATATTACGTATTTGGTTATTTTCTGGGTTTTTTTAAACAAACAAAACAAAACATTGAAATTTATACTAGCTTTACTAAAAATGTCAGTTCCATCAAAATGACATTTTGCAATGAGAAACTGGTTTATGCTTCCCCCACTTTTTGCTGAGTGCTTGCACTTTCTTCAGAAAAAGTGTCCATCTGGGTTATACTGGGAGCAAACACTTTGTGTGTATCCAGGGGTGTTTGCACATGCAAAAAGGCCTTTGGTGTTGATGCCTGCATGGGAATGCACATATCAGGGAAACAGAGCTCCTGCTCATGAAGCTGTCACCTGCAACTTGCTTGGATTGAGTGAAGGAGCTTGTTGCCATCTCATGAAAATAAATTGAAGCATACTCTGCCTCAGTCACGTGGATCAGCCTTCCTGGGTGGGAGATGCAGCCCTTTACACCTGTGCTGCCAGATCCAGCACTGGTGCCAGCCAGGCGCTGCTGCTGCCCTGCAATAAAGCCACCTGGCCTGTGGACCCTTGGGCAGGGCCAAATCTGCACTCACTCTGGGCACTCCAGCAGCAGACTGTGAGAAAGGACAAGTCAGGAGCTATCATAAACACAGGTTGCACTGTGAACACCAGTCAGTCTTCAGACCATTTGAGTCAGTGAGGCGTACTTCCCATGGGAACTCTTAGTCCTGGCTAACTTGAGGCAGGACCAATTAGAGCAGGGAGTAAATACACTTAGCATGCTCAGGAAAATACATCTAAAGCTGTTTATACACATTCCTTTGGACCAGTCAGCAACAAAAATGTCTTTACAGCTGTTTCCTCCTTCCCTTCTTCCCTCTCTCTCTGTGCTGCTTCAAAAATAAAACTCGCTGGCCTCACCTAACCCTTGCTGGGCTTACTCCTATTCACTCCCAAGACCGAACAGGTCTTGTGTGCCACCAGCCCCTCAACTGGTGATCTTCCTGCAGACTTACAACTGTGGCATTTTTTCTGGCTCTTCTCAAGGGTTTTGTAATGTAATAGGAGCCAAGAAGAAAGACACTTGCATGTTTCCTTATAACTGAGGAGGTAATACCTAGTACCAAGTCCCTTTCATCACCTCTGGCCACCTTCGTCATCAGGTTGGGGTTTTGTGTACATAGTGCACTTACTCGGTACTAATGGCACACTGAGAGCCACTGCCAAAGCAGTAATAGCTGTGGGGGACTGCTGTCTAACAAGGATGAGGTGATGGGGCCATGGCCACAGGGACATTTTTCAGGGAACAGGGAACACGGACCTCATGTCCTAGACTACTGCCCTACCCACAGCGTCATTCTTCTCTCTTACTGATATCATGCTTGATTCAATCTGCGTGTTTCATGATTGGTCATGTTAACTACATGGCACTCTTCCTGTTTTCCAGATGGGGGACTGAGACTTTTGTAAGAGAATTCCAACTGAATGACATGATTAGGTATCATAAATAGGGTTAAATGCTAAACTGAAATCTTCCCATTAAGTTTCATAGTGAACCAAGACTTCCACCAAAAAAATGAGGTACCATCATTTGGACTCAATCAGTGTCAGAAGGATTTTCTCTTCAAAGCCAGGGTAAAACCTGATGATGACTAAATGACTAAATTCTCTATTAGGAGAAAAAAAAAAAAAAAAAAAAAAAAAAAAGGTATTTTTTTAAAATCTGAACACGACCAGTATAAATTATTTACTTTACATTTTATATTACCTATTGCACCACATTTTAAAAAGTTATTTCAGGATTTTAAAAATAGCATTTTGCATCCTAAAAATGTTTCAAGACATTTGGAATTTTGACAGAACTGCATTCTCCAAAGGAAATCCCACTTTTCCTGTGTTTGCCCTACCAACTCTTAGGCAATTTTATATGTGGTAGAACTGAGGTGTTGGAGTTAAGCACCAACCACCCCAACCAACTGCCCATGTACCAAAACTAATTCTTATGTTCTCGTCCCGGTGACAGAGACATGAACATATGAGACTAGATGTCCACATAGGACAAAAGAAATAGTAACTAGATCAATGTCTTTGCCAAGAAGAATTCAAGCCTCACAATTACACTTGTCTTCCAAACAAAAAACATTCCTTCTGAAACAATGCTTGAAGGCCATCTAGGTGATCAGCCAGCCAGCAGACTCCATCAAGAAAAAGACAATTTTTGTGTGTGTCAAGCAATGCAGGAAAATGATGTGTCCTAAAGGGGTGGTAAGAGGTAAACAACACCACCCAGAAAAGTAGATGGCAATGTATGCCAGAGCAAGACTTACAGCCATCCCACAGGAGCATCTTTGTGATAGGAAACCCATTCAGTCATTATTGAACATAAGCAAAGAACAAAGAACAGTCTTCCCAGAAAGCTGGGATTCAGTGAAATCCATTAGTGCCTTTCCTTGAAAATTTTCAATTCTTTTTCTTTTATTGGAAATCTGAAAAGCCTTAAAGTGAAAGATCTTTAACGGCTGAAAATGTATCTTTCTTTTTCCAACAGAACCTGTAAATTTCCATGGAATAAGTCAATGAAAACAAACATTTTGTCACCCACATCAACATTTTCCAGGAAGGAGAGAGGGGAGAAGGGGAAACATTATTTTTGACAAGGTCTGCTAATTGGCAGAGCTCTTTAATAAATAGATCAGGCCAGAGTGCATGACTCCAGTCCACATGGCAGAACTGTTGGTCCTTGAAAGGCTGATAGAGATCTTGTTGGCTGAGTTTCCCCCTGTGGTTGACAGAGCATTAGCTAAAGACAGGATACAGGCAACCAGCCCTGCTGAGAATGACTGCATGCCAAACCAGTGGCTGGCAAGATCTCTAAAGGCTTAATGACAACACAAATGCTCACATAGAGACCTGACCAGCAGAGAATTTGCTAGCTGGGGAACTGCAGGCTAGCCACGTACCATAACAGGAGTTTGCTCTCAAAGAGTGAGAAAAAAAAAATAATAAAAAGGTCTGCGCTGCAAGTATTTCCAAGGTGGTTACAACCTTTTTCCAAAGAGATAAATCCAACATTAAACACCAGAAGAATAAATCGACTGCAGGGACTGGCAAAAGGCTGAGAATCTAAATTACAGCAAGGTCAATAGGAAGCAGGGGGCTGCTCAGAGGGAGCCAGAGTGAGAAATTCAGCACATCTGGTAGGTACAAAGCAATGCCCTTCGGGCAAGCTCAGCCCCCAGCCCACCCCTATGCAGTGCCTAGAACTTAGCAGAGGGAACAACACACACAGAGACGGCCGTGGGGAGGTCCTGTCTGAGGGAAATCCGTCTGAAGAGGGTGCAGGGGGAAAAAGAAAAAAAAAAAGGCAGGTGAATAAATGAGAAGCAGCAGTGTTAAGACTGTGCGGCTCGTGTGGCCGCCTGAACAGATGTGAGCTGCTGCCTCTTCTGGCTCAGGGGATGCTCTCCTGCTCTGGAGACAGAACAGGCTGTAGCACATCTCCTTGGAATGGCTTCATTCATGCCACTGGCATGGCTGCATGGGTGGCACTGGCATGGCTGCATGGGTGGCACTGGCATGGCTGCATGACATGGCCAGCTCCACCCCAGATCTTGCACGAGAGCTCCAGGGCAGTCATGTGCCTCCATGCCATAAGGTGCAATGCTCCTTAACAGCCCTCTGCTTCACAAGGCTTCCCGGGACATAAAAATCAATGCAGAGAACCCTGAAAGCTCCCCTAAAGGTCCATGCAGAGCAGGCAAGTCTGAGACCTGGCTCAGCAGAGGAGGGAGTCCAAGCTGATCTCTGGAGAAGAAAATAAAAGAGTAGTATGCAGTTGATTTTCCTGTTGATTTGGAGAGACTTGCCTATCAAGCATCTTTTGAATGTGCAATGGGTGGGTTGCAGCCCAAAATCATATTTACAAGAAAATGGCCATAAAAGCTGTATAGGCCCTGAGTGTACATACAGAGGTATGGCATGGAAAGCAAGGTGGAAACCAGGGTAAAAAGCAGGAAAAACAAGAATAGAAAAGGTTTTGTTAGATACAAAAGTAGGTCAGGTACTGACACTTTTTTGGAGGATGTATCAGAGAATGATAGATCATGCCGAGTTAGAAAGGGGCCCACATGGATCAATAAGTTCAGCTCCTGTAAGAAGGCACAATTAGTTGGTATTTCAATGCTGAGCTTACTTGGGCTGCGGGACCACCAGAGGTTTGGTCAGGCTCCCCTGGGAGCATCACCACTGTCCACACATCAGTGGAGTAAGCTCTGCTCTGCCGGGGTTCAGGTAGGCAGCCCCATGGGAGTGCTTCTAGTACACCAGCACTTTGATTTACTCTTCAGTTCAGATGGTGCCAGATCAATCCTCTGACCTTTGCCTGGGTTTAGACTTGAGTTTGCAATGATGTAAAAAAAAAATAAAAATCAAACATTGAATACCCAAATATCCCAAAGATTCCAAAGTGTTGTCAACACTTAGGAGTGTTCCATTTGCATTTGAATACTTTACAGTATAAGTCCCTTTTTACAGTTCACCATTTCTTGCTTGCATTATTTTTTGCTACTATTATCACCATATCTAAAGAGATTGTCCTTTGTATTTTAATGCAAAAGAACATGGGAAGATGAATAGCTTTTGAGCATGACATGGATGGTACAGGAAAAATAAAAAGAACAACAATATATATTCAAGCTAAATTAAATCTGGACTTATGGAGCTTGTACATGATGGTGGCAAGGAAAGTACAGGAAACCTTGCAGATGGCAGCTCTTTTGTGACCTACAGGAGAAAGCATTTTCCAGTGTCCAAAGTGAACAAACAATGATGTTGTGTGTCCCTCCCACTGCTCCCAGATACAGGTGTTGGTACAGTGACAAGCTGCTGTTATCCACAAGGGCGTCACCCAGCACAGAACACTGGGAACGGATCCTTTCTCCCCAGTTCTTCAGCCCAACTTTCAACTAATTCAAGGTATTGGAACACCAGCATGAGAATAATATGTAAATTTAAATATATAGAAACATATAGGGATATCTATGCATTATTTAGATATGAATATCCTATATATTTAAGTCACTTTTTTGTTCAGCTGTGGCTCACACTACCGACCTTTGCTTAGCCCATCCCACAGTGGCCAACTGAAACAGCAGCTCAGGTGATTGCTTTGCTCAGGTTTTTGGAGGAACAGGTTGACTCTGGTCACCCTGCCAGAGAAACCCACTGCATGGGGAAGGGAGAGCTGAACTCAGTGTCACCAGGACAAAGCCAGTTGAGGTCACAGTACAGCTTGGAAAACTTATAAAGAAACATTGATAAGTTTTACAGAGTGGATTTAAAGCTGGCCATGGATGTAGTGACTAAAGCTGCAATCCTCAAAGGTATTTAGGCATTTGATTCCCCAGTCAAGCCAAACCTTTGAGTATCTGGGCTCCAGCACAAGAACTTTCTACCTAGAGGAGCATGAATAATAGTTTGGGTAAAAGTACCAGCCATATGGCCCTCAGGCCAACTCCACCAATGGATGTGGTCCTAATTAATGGCTTAGATGCTCAATAAGGTGGGTCTCAATTCCTCAAAGCCTCTCTGAACTGTGTGGGTTTCCCATGCAGCCTTGACATATGCTTGTTTCTGCCTTTGCTGGCTCTGCCATCCTTCTGACCTCCCGTTCCCATGGCAAGGCTGAGATTTTGCAGCACTAAGGAAGGAGCAGGGAGACTTTCTAGGAAGACAGAAAGATATGGACAAATGCAGAGAGTGAGTAAAGACCAGTTCAGTTAAGGAACTCAGTCACAGAGCTGCTGTAAGGTAGTATAGTAGGTGTATCTCGGAGATGGGAAGAGTCATTCAAGTACACGGGAAATTGAAACATTTTAATTGCAGGTGTCTATCACCTCATCTAGTGAAATATACTGTTTGGCTAAAGTTGACACACCCCTGTGGACCACTTCAGGTTCAATCAGTTTTATAAGGAAGCTGTTCTTGGTAAAAAGGAGAGTAAGAGACTGACTGATGCTCTTTAGCTGGTGTTTAGGACATTGGCCACACTTCAAATCCCTGTTCTACCTGATTCAGAACGATCTCAAAAACCTCTGTAGGCAGAAAAAGAATGAGGCTGGGAGGTGATGGTTTAAAATGGCTGCATTGGAATGTTTAAAATATGTCAAAACCTCCTTTTTTTCTTTTTCTTTTTCTTTTTTTTTTTTTCCTTGAATGGGAAATTCATCAAACCTGACACTCCTCATGGAGAGTTCTGGCTCCAATGAATCAGTATATTTGGACATCTCTGATTCCCCCCTGCCCTCTTCACCACCATTTCAGCCAAATATCAGCTGGTTCTAATTATACAGTCATATATTTTTATACACACACACACACACACAACCAGTGTGTACACGTGAAGACTCAGTAATCCCAGATCAGACGGGGAGGAAAGTGTTGATAAGACTTCAGCTGTTCCACAGCACAAAAAAAAGTCTGAGAACCCTTTTCCCACCCTCTCTTCACCTCATCCTTCCAGGAAAAGCCCAGCAGCAGAGGCGGTGGGCTCTGCAGATGGCAACCACATGCACTGGCTGGCTGAGTCCCTGTCTTGGCATTTCTGCACTTCTCTAGTGCCCTCCTCAGGTTTTGCAGAAGTTCACCTTCCTCTAGATGCGAGGTTCACCTTCCTTTAGATACCAGACCAAATATGGCCCTGCTTTCAGGCATCCAGCACCCTTGAGGGAAAGTGAGAATTGGTCCTTTCCACACCCGGAAGGAGGCCAGGGAACTGGAGAAGTCCAGGGAAGGCAATGTCCTCAATGATGAAACTCAACATCAAGAGCTTCAGTACTACAGGATGTGCTTGCAACCCTGGAGAAAAAGGTCCCTGCCTCAATTCCTGGCATCACCAGTGAGAGCCAAGGGCACTCAGCACCCAACAGGCATCCAGCAGTTTCAGGATCAACCCATAGTTTAGGGCTGCTCAGCAGGGCTGGTAGGAGGCATTACCTGAGCCCAAAGCTGCTGAGAAGGTTTCAGAGGGGCTTCCTACACCACATGCACTGAGAGTGACCCTCTTAAGCAAGGGGAGCAGGCAAAGGGTTTTCTCTGCAAATGATGAAATGCTTAAAGTCAAAAGCAAACAGGCTATCCAGCTCTCCCTTTAACCCTCCTGCATCAGAAGACACCCGAGGGCCAGCCAAATCCACCAGTTCTAGGAAATTGTTAAAAAAAAAAAAAAAAAAAAGACATACACACATTGGGGGGTGAGAAGACCGATCTATTTTCACGAGAATCTGTCCTTGATTAGAGCAGAAACATGGCAGTGGGGAAAGAACCAATTACTCAGCAGAGAGTTCAGAAGAACAAATAAAAAAAGGGAAAAAAAAAGGGCATATTTGTTCAGGGTGTGATAGAGAGACTTCCAAAGCGCATGGAGACAATTGGAAATTATGTCTATTGAAGCAAAGGCATTTGCTGCTCAGGGTGAGGAATCAAAGGGCAAGTCCCGGGGAGGCAGGAGGGTGGGGTGGCCACCCCTGGGTGGGCAGTGACAGACAGGCTCAAGCGTATGACCTCTCATAAAATCCTTCCAGGGGGCTTTCACATATTGTGTGGAGCAAAAACTGATTTCCACACACAGAGATTCCTAATGAAGATGTCTTTCAGGAGTCGAGGGGAGGAGACAGGGTAATGAAACCAGCCTGTTTGCCAAGCAGACACTTACCCCCACCAAAGGTGGCACCGATGTAAAATGGAACATGTGAAGGGATGGGAAAAAATGCTGTTGACCTCAACACCATAAAATAAAAAAATAACTCCATATGAATTATATCTGAACTCCCCAAACACCAGAGGCTTGAGGGAAGGTCAGGGGTTGGCACTCCTCTGGTTTCTTATTGCAGACCAGACCTGGGCAGCTTCACAGAGTGCCTGTGGTTAAAAAGCAGTTATCATCTGCCTCAGACTGACCCAGCCAGAGTTTGAACCAGTCTGAACAGAGATTTATTAACCCTCACAGTCAGAGATCAATAAATAGCTTCCTCTTGAGCAGGCAAACTGTCTGGAATACAAAAACATGAAGTGAGCCTACCACCAATCTGCTCTCCCCCCATCCAATAAAAGAATGGTCTAATTCCCCAAAGGAGAGCAATTTCTAATTTCTGTAGTGTTTTGAAGGCTATTCACAGCACATTCAGAGCCCTGGATCTCTGCCAGGTAGAGTATGTTCATTAGCAACGTGATATGTACACTTCTCTGGGGTCATTTGGAAACTATCCATACTTAGACCCTCCTCATCTCCTCTGCTGACTGTATGATGCTCACTCAGTCTTACTATGCTGGTACACCAGTAAGATTCATGTGCAGGAGAAAAAAGAGTAGATGATATTCTTTAGGGACAAAGCCACCCAGTGCTTCATCTCTCCAATTACCTACTCTGTTAAGGGGAGAGATAAGGTTAAAAATAGGGTGAAATAAAAGATGTAAACTTACAGTTTCAGATTTTTTTTTTTTTAATTGAAACTTCATTGGAAGAAATGGTGAAGGCTTACTTTAAAAAAAAATCAAAACCTTTTTCAGGGAAAAGTCAAAAAACATGGTGCTGGCATGCTTGCTCTTGAAATGGGTAAGTAAAATGTGGGGAAAAGAAAGATGCTCTAACAAACAAGATGCCACAGTATCTTTTTCATTAGCTCCAGTAAGCTATTCCACTTGACTCCAAAAAAGCCACAATTATTAGATTTTTGTCTGTATTCATAAATTATTTCAAGATTCCCTAGCCATGCCATTAAAAGAGATGAAGTTCCTGGTTTGAGAAGTCCCTGAGCTGCAGATTGCTAGAGGCTGGAGTCTCCACTGGAGACTCTGTCATCTTCTGCTTCAAAGCTCCTCTGTGCCTTTCCTGTCAATCACGGGTGATTGATTGGTGTGGACCTTCACACCAAGTCATCCCTAACTTATTTCCCAATCCTTTCCTATTTGTCATAATTCTTATTCATTGACTCCTGTCTCACATAATTCTGTTTACAAATCCTTCTGTCTGCCTCTAAGCTCCTTAACACATCTCCACCTCCAAAACATGAAATAGTCTATTTCAGAAAAGTTTAAGGGCTTGTGCAGGTGGAAACTCTCAGGAATAGTTCCCTGTTACTCACTCTGCAGAGGCTACACAGGGGTGTGGCAACGTAAGAAAACCCTTCCTGGTAAAATCAGATCACAGTTTTTGACAGTCAGTGTTTTAAGACATATTCAAACTGTAGCTAGAGCTTGGCATAGAAGACTTTCTCTTTCTTATGAAAGTTTTTGAAACTTCAGTTGATGTTCCTCTCCATATCAGAAAGAAAATTGAAGGGAAATCTCAGAACTGTTCACAGATCATGATTAAAAAACAAAAATAAAGAAAAGCAAAGCAAAAATCAGTGCAGATAAAAATAATTTTGAAATATTTGATTTGGACTTTTCCTCACTTTTTAATCTCTTTTTTCTACTATATATTAAGTCAAATTTAAAAATGAAATGCTATTTCAATGTACAAAACCTCCAAACTTCTAATCATTAAAGAAAAAAAAGGTTTTAGAAATCTTGTAGTAATTTTGTAAGTCAAAAAATCTGTTAAAACCATCTCATTTCCCACAAATAGATGCAGTTTGAATATACTTCTCTTTTGTGTCAGAATAAAACATGTAGAATCAAATTTCTGGCCCTTTCTAGAAGTGGCTTCATGTTTTTGTAACACTTTTCAAGGTGAGAGATGCACCAAAATAAACTTCTGACTTTGCCCAGTCCCTGAAGCTGCTTGGATCCAAGGGTATCAGCCAAAGAAACTGGGGGATCCAGAGGTGTTGATGGGGGAAAGAGAGAGGGACTGAGCTGAACAAAAATACTTGTTCCAGCAAGTGAGGTTTACTCCTTCTTTCCTAATCATGCTGCAGAATGTGGCCATCACCAAGGGAATGGGGCACAGAGCCAGGAGTCAGAAGTGGCCAGCTGACCTTGAACAAGCACCAAATTCATCAGGGGCTCACTGGACCACAGGGGAGCCTGGAGACATGGTACTTGTCTTGACAGTGGGCAGGATGTACTTTTCTGGTGGATAAATAATCCTGTTTTCTAGCAATTTCCACCAGCTTTCAAGTGTTTTTTCATCTGCATTCAGTTCTCAGCTATATCTGACACTTTGTAAATTCTAAAAATTGATCCATTTGGGGCACAAGTGTTGAGGAAAATAAAAGGGTCAGCAGATAGCATGCAAGGCAGCTGTTGATGTAGAGGGGAGGTTGCCAAATAGCTGCTGAGGGATGGGACAGTGGTGTGGCAGTCATTTTTCCTTCAGCAGAGCTGGCAAACAGAGACAGAACATATCCAGACTTGCACTTGAGAGCTTCCAGGATTCACTGGCTCTTACATCTTCTGCCAGAAATAGAGAGACCTTCTGGAAACTGCATCCCTGTTGAAAGGCCATTGCTGTACCACTTTGGCTTTACAGTGTGCCTCTGCTCCTTTCCACTGCCCTCCCCTGTACCACAGACCTATACCATCTCCAGACCACTGCTGAGGAGCTAGTCCCACGCCTTTGCAACCACAACCAAAAGTGACTGGGATCAAAGCAATGATTAGCAGAAGAAAATTTCAGGACTATTTTACATGAAAGTTCAGGTTCTGTGATTGTAGCAGCTCCTTTGGCCATTAAAAACAATCAGGATTTCAGGGTCTGAGATTTTTTTTTGTACAATTCCTATTTACAGTAGTGGGACTAGTAGCTCTAAGAGGAACATACAATATATACCTAGTAAAGACCTCTTGGGTGAGTGGTAGAGAGCTCAGTCAACTGCCAATTCCATTTGAAGCATGGAAAAGAAAATGTCCAAGAGATCACTCCACCAAATTTTCTTTGGTCATTTTGCATGTTGCCTGTTCAGTGGAGACCTTAATGAAAACAGGAAACTGTCCAAACCTTATAAGAACATGAATATGGAATTACATAAGACCAAATGTCGCAGAAGTGCAGTAATTTGGATCTGACAGTAACTGGTAGCAGGTATGCAGGGAAGAGTGTAAAGAACAGGGCATGGACTGATATTTAGCCTCTAGGAAATAGCAGTATAGAGACTAAGCAGAATGGGTGTCTGTGTCCCTTGTCCTTTAGACATATCAGGGCACAGTAGAGAACCTACTCCTAAAACTGCAAAAAAAAAAAAAAAAAAAAAAAAATTCATCAGGGAACCGTGCTCAGTGGCAGTGAAGAAAATGTTATAAATGACTTGGAGCCTGCCTCCCACTAACCACAGGGCAAGACATTTCATCTAGCCCGTGCCTCAGTTGCCACCATGAGATAGAGATGTTGTATCACCACAGGATGGAGACAATGAAACCATGTTATGACTGAAAAGTCCTGAGGTGTGAGGGATGAGGACCAGATGGGACACTTAGATGGATAGGCTGTATGGGTGTCCCCTTTTAGTCACTTTCCCTTTGGTGTCTGGATTTAATTCCCAGTGTCATGGAAGCATTCCAAAGACATTGTTCATTATACAAATAACTTATGATTGCCATCCACTGTATATTATTACCTCTTCCTTACATGCTATTTCTTCTTTTCAAGAAAGATTCAAAGAGCTGTCCTCATCCAGGCAAGAGGACACAAGACTTGCAGCATTCAGTCAAACTAGTGAGCCCTGTTTGGACTCAAGTTATTATTAGTCTGGGACTGAAACTCGTTTGGAGGAATGATTCAAACAAGTGTTGCACAGGGATAAATTTAGGAAGTTCCTCAAAGCACCTAAGCACGTAAAGGGAAAAGACATCTAATAAATGATCTCCCATAAACATTTCACTGAGCTGTAATATCAAACGTGATTAAATAACACAGGAACCTGGGCTCTCCATGCCCAGCTCTTACTTAGTGCATAATGAGAGTCGGGTGTGCTGCAGATAGGAAAAGAGTATTTTTCTTCCTCACAGCTCAATAAAACTGGAGTTTATATACACAGCATACCAGACTTGAGCATCTTACACTTAAATGCAATACCCAAGGCATATGGAATGAGTGCCAGGCTCTGCACAAATTGCTTATAAGCTGAGTAAGAAAGGCAAAGGGAGAAGTGTTGCTAAGTGAAGAGCTGAGGCATAAGTGGGGCTTCAGGGTTTTCAGCAAAGTTCAAGGGAGGTTTGGGAGTCCCACACCCACGCCCTCACCACCACGACGAGAGCACTGACCACCCTACCAGTCACTGAGATCGCTGCAGCCATCCACCTGGATGGTGCTGTTGGGTCTACAGGCCCCTTTCTCTCTATGGAAAAGCATCATGACTAAATAAATCTATTGATTTGCTTTTGATGTCAGAAGCTGAGCTGTGAACACCTTGCTGATAGATGGGGAGGAATTGTAACGCCTTAAGAGCCAAACCGTTTCCTAAACTGTGACCAATCTGCATCACTGCTGGACCCTTTTTTTCCCCAAGAGGAAAAGGGGCACTAGAATAAATTCATACAGGTTTTAGAGGAATCTCAGCTCTGCTATAGATAAAACCAAACATCACTTTCTGGTTTTAGGTGGACTATTCTAAGCACTCCTAAAGCAGCCTGCCTCAACATCCCAAAATGCATCCTCTCTGCTGAGCATACCAAGGTTAGCAAGCCAACCTTGTGGTGACTGTGCAGGGGAGGACCAGAGCCAAGACCCCCAGACAATAGTTTCTCTGTCTGAAAATACTCCTGCACTCAAGAACTGAATGTGTGTCTTTGTTGAAGATGTTGTGGACAATCTCAGTATATTTGGCTCAATACAGATGAATTAAAAGAAGTCTGAAGGTTGTTATAGATAAGGTCAGACATTTTAGTGGATTTAAACCCTATGAACTTATAGGAAGTGGGTATGAAGAAACATAAGAGAACACTCTGTTGACTGTTCCATCTCTCTTGGTGGGATATGCTCCAACAAAGACAATATTAATCTGTACTGGATGCTTTCACGTGCCTTGTTTCTTGAATTCTCCCTGAGTTTCAGTATGTAGCAACATAAATAGCAGCAATTCTCAAAGAGGACAGAGTCTAAGTTATTTTGATAGTGTAGCAAGAACCGTCATATTTCCTACTTTTCAGAAGTTTAAATTTGCATTGATTTTTCACATCCTTCTGAGGATTAATTCTCTATGCATTCTGGAACAATAAAAGAGACCATTAGCCAATGTTAACTCCGTGCTGAAGTTTTTGGCATAAGGTGCTGCATGCTCTAATCTATTTGCAAATCAAAAGCCAACGCTTTGCACACTTCAATGAAAAGCCTGAGGCAGCCTGCCCCACTAGAAAGGTCACCAGATTAGGACACAAGGGAACTCTTCGAAGTTTTGCCACTGATTTACTGTTCAATCTTGGCCAAGTAATCTCTTTTCTTTGTGCCTCTAGTTTTCCTCCCATTCTTTGTGTTTTCTATTCAGGCTGTGAGTTTAGGGCAGGAGCAGCCATCTCATTTTGTGCTGGTCCTGTGCCTCATACAGCAAGCCTCCCTCTCCAGCATAGCTGGAATATGCCTACTAGATGCCACCAAAACACATAAAGTTCAGAGCCTTAACAGTTTAAAAGTTTGGCTTTCACTCACAGGATCTTCAGTCTCTCTCACTTGCTTCCTTAGCACAAAGCTTTTCAGAAGAGGTAGCAGCCACCCACTGAGTAAATTCCAAGTTAAAGAGTTAAAATAACAAACTCTATTGAATAAAGAGGAGAAAGGTGTTTAAGAGGAGCTCAGATCATATGGTAAACTAGCTACTAGTTAATCAATAGTACTCAAAGGTGAAGGCCATATGGAGGAGCCAGAAATCATTGCACAAGTTAAGCAAAGTTTAGCAAGCCTGATTAAGTAAAGCCTTAACTATTTTCTGTGAAAAGTTTCACCTTTCCTCTAACCTAGCTCTGGAATATATACCTAACTTCTCTGTGACTGACTCATGCACTACAGGGTTCAGTGGAAGTTTTGAGACCAACCTGTGGACAATACTTCTTTATTGCCCAAACATTTTATAGACTACATGTTACGTATAATTCTCCTATTCACTGGACTTTCAATCCAAACTCTTCTGGTAAAAGGGCTTGTGGGCAGTTTACTTTCTGTCCAATGACTTCACTGCAAAGGATTTTTCTTCTCTGTTGAGCTGGCCATATGCAAGCTTTCCTTCCTCTTGTTTCCCAGTTTCTGGAAATAATTTGTGGTTTGGAAATGGAAATGTCCTTGTAGGCTTCAAACTGCTTAAAGCCTGCCATACCAGATCAGTTCATTGGATCCATCTAATCTACTCTCCTCTTGCCAGACATGACCAATACCTGGTGCTTCAGAAGACAACACAACTTCACAGTAGCAACAGGACACTTCAGCTTTAGACAGAGTCCCTTCTCTGTGAGGAGCTGATAAAGTATCATTCCCACTTCCACCCTGAACTACCCAGATTTTCTGAGAGGTTTCCTCAAGGAATCAGCTAAAAGGCAGAGATCCCCTACAAGGATAAAGAGACTTAAGGGGGGCAAAGTACATTGACACATATCAAAAGAGGGTTTCCCAAAACATAGCACAACAAACACAGCTCAACCCCTTCCAGGACTGGCTTGGCTCACTTCCCCTCTTCAAAGAAATTGGCAAGCAAATCTTTATTGTAAGAGACAGAACAGAAGCTGGAGGCGAGGTACTGAAATCTGGGGATAATTCACAAAATCCTGGCCTGTGGTGTAGAAGGAAGTTAGTGTTATGTATCTATCATTTGTATTTCTTTTGTTACTGCTGATATATTTAAGCATATATAAGCAACCTAACAATGATCACATCTTGTTTTCCACTAACATCTTTCTTGTCTGCTTTGAAACTAATGGGAAGCAGGTATAAGCTAGAACAGACTTTTTTTTGGCTTGCTGATTCATGTCAAGGTTGTCTTGCACTTCACAGATATCCTACATATTGTAGCAGGATTAGTTTTTCAATTAAGTACAATTTAGTATTACAAAGATATCAGATTTGATCTGTATAAAGTCTGCCATTTTGCTCAAAGCACCACCATACTTCCCCAAGCCTGCTGACTCCATATGTTCATGCCTTGTCTTTTCCCGTGGCTAACCAGTAGTGGCAAAGCCACATAGTTGGACTTTGTCTCTGAAGACGTGGCAGAGAACCATCAGGAAGACCACCTGTACTCACCTCAGTCTGAGTTGGGCTTGCATTCATGCCTGTGACAGATGCACAGAACCAAGGCACCGCTCTTGGGATGAGGGAAACTTCAACCAGAGGTCATCTGCCAGAGGAAATGGTGGGATGTGTGGTGTTACATTGCCACCTTGTGGAGAGCTCCCACTGGAGAGGAATGACAAAAGATGGCTGACTAATGGGTTGCGGGCTACCTATGAGGCAAGAACGTCTCCCATTGCTGTATGCCCATGGATGGCTAAGCACTTGTGCCCTTGCTGTGACTGAATGGGCCACTACATGTTGCTATTTCTCCACCAAGTGGTGAAGAACAGGAGTTCCATGCAAGTCCTGGAGGTCCTATGCATGGGCAACATCCCATTGCTCCAGTGCTGGCATTTGCAGACTTGGTATTGAAGTTTTGTATAAATGCCACCAGTGTGAACCAAGAGTCTGGTCCTAGCTCAGCGTTCAGAGGGTAGGAGTCTGAGTTATCACAGTTGCCACTAGCTCTTGCAGTGCTGCTATTTACAAAAGAAGAACATAGCTACACGCTGTGAGTCCAAACCCCCACAAACTCAAGGAGAGAATGAAGGAAAATGTATTTTCTTTCATTAAGTGCAGAAGAAGCTTCTGGTGGCAATGCTTTTTATATTAGTGATGTCCCCAGAGAGGTTCAAATACACGAATCCACAACATGCTTCTCCTGTTTGTGTGATGGAGTACTGTGTTGACAGACTGGAAGAGAATTACTGACAAATGCTACCATGTGGACTCTCACAGTGATGCCATGTATTGATTTCCATCTGGTGATGATGTGCACTTTTGCGATTACATTGACACTATTCTCTCTCTTAAGAATCTGCAGGCTGAGATTTTGGAGTGAAAAGAATTAACATTGTTTATTATTTACTCAGTACTAGAGGAGGTCTGCAACTTTATGGGCCATGACAATTACAATGAGAAAAAAAAAAATCACAGGTCCCAGCCCCAAGGCCCTTAGCAAGAGAAATTGAACATGACAGAGAGAGGCAGGCAAACCCTGAGAAGATGGGAAGATGGGTTCCAAGATCAACCATATACAAAAAGTGACACATAGATAACTCCTTATTGCCTGAGCATCAATTTGAAGAACAGTAATGGCTCTACAGTAGGTAAAATATATCCAACACTGATTAGAGGAAGCAAGCTGTCCTCTCAGGTTGTCCTCTGCCAACCCGTCCTGCACTGAATATCGGGAAGTAAATAAGAAAATCCCTCAGCTATGGGAATTGTGGTAGATCACACAAGTGGGCTGAAGTTTTCTAGACCTTGAGAGAGGAACAGTCTTTGATTTCAAAGAAATATGATACCTCCTCAAAGAAGGGATCACATTCTTTGAAATGCAAGATATGGACAACTATGGAGATATTGGCCAACAACAACAGGACATAAATGCCAACATGCCCTGAGGGGAATAAAGGCAGTAAATCTGAGCTCCAGAGGTTTGCCATAGGATTTTTTTCTAAACCTCAGTTACCAGTAAATTCAATGTCTCTTAGAAACAGACCTCCAGAGTCAGAAATTGCTCTGCTACTCGTGAGAAACACAGTCACCTTTCTTTGGACAAAGGTCTATCTTAATAAAGGCAATGGCAGTAGTAGAGTATATTTGTTTTGCTCCAAGGCATATAATTTGGTATGTTTTGAGATCTTAGTTAAGAAACAAATACTTTGCAGTGTATTGAAATAGTAAGGCATGTATTAGACTTACCAACATGTGTTTCAGTGACAGCTTTCAACCCTCAGTTATTAACAGGGAGACATTATCATAAGTGGGACCATTATTAGCAAGATGCTTTAGAACACTGATTGCTAGTCAAATAAGGTTTCATATTTTCAGTAGTTATGTAGATGACACAAAATCTCTGATAGTGGGATTTGCACATAGTGTATAAATTACTGAGATAGTAAAGAAGAAAAAAGACAGATTGAATTGTGGAGGAGAGCACAAGAATTACCTCCTTTAATTATCACAATCCAACATGTACATTTTACTAGAGTCGAGTGAAATGTGTTACACCTGACAATAAAGGCTGAGATTCAACCCCATTTGTCTCCTGCTTCTAATACAGGCATTTAAGATAGGAGCAGAGTTGGCTTAGGCTTCCTCTACCATAAATGAAGAAGAGATGGCACCTCTGTGGGGGAAATCTGACTGAAGTTTGAAGGGCTGAAGGCAAGGCCCTACATTTAAGGTGAAAACTTCTGTTTTACAAAGCTGTGCATAAAGAACATCAATATTAACCTCCTCAGCATCAGGTCCCAGTTCAGTGTTTGATCACTAATAAGATATTCAGGTGTATAAAAAAGGGATTACCAAGTAGAAACAGGGAAGTGGTTTTGTCCCTGAGTTGGTCACTATTAAACTCCTTAGACAAATGGTATCTTCAGTCTTGGCATCCTCAATTTAGGAAGAATATGGACATCTTAGAGTTCAGAGTAAAGCCACAAAAAATGATCCTGCCAAGAGAAAACAGGTCTTGCAACCCTATGACTATAAGCTTTTAATCTACTTTGATTAGCAAAATATGACTTGATATTTTCATATGTAGGTACTTTTGCACGGAAAAGACTCCTTGCAGACCTTTTAAGTATTTCAGCAAGAGACATAAAAAGATTCAGGGAGAATTCAGGCTGGTGTTAGACAAATGCAACTGTGAAGCAGGATATAATTTCCTCACTGTGAGGATAGTTTAATACTAGACATGTAATTAAATCACAAAACATTTGGAGTTTGTCAGATGCAAATTGACATTTTAGCACTTTGGCACACATGATTACATGGGAATACTTAGGTTTAAAAGCATGTGCTTGGACAGTTATTGCAGAGCAGCTGATGCATAGTAACTCATCAGTCTGAGTTAACCTGCTCTTGGATCAATATATTTCATAAAACATTCACTCCATAGCAGCTCCTACAAAAACATTTTGCAGTCTAACTATATCCAAGGGGAAAAATACAGTCTGTTCTTACCTAGGAATTAAAAAGAGAAGCTTACACTGGAAATAATGGGATACTAAGAAGAAGAGAAAAATAAAGCCATACATCTTTATATCCAAGCAGCAAAAGTCACATATGGAGGGTGAGAGTGGACAGCTCCGTTACTTCAGGCTCAATCTTTTGCACCACAGGAAGTTCTACACTCTTCTTAAAAACCCAGACTTAATTTTGTGATCTTAGATATCCTCATAAGTACTGAACTAGTGTCAGCCTGAAGAAGCAACTCTGATGAATGGGATCTCTCTTTTGTTTGAACCAGTGGTCTGGCAAAACCAAAAGGCATTAGTTTCAATGGCATTTGGTGCATCCTTACAATTACTACAGCAATGAATGCCAGTTTTACACACTTCCCTCTGTTCTTGGTCTGCTTCTTAAGCCCCACAAGTCCTACAGACCCTTTTTATTCTCTTCTTCCAAGACTGAGCCTCCAGCTTTATTTCAGATCATCTCAACAAAACAGTTCCACATTCACTACACATAAATCTGTGCAAGTCAATCATGCAGGGATAGAATAAAATAAATGGAATTGAATACCAAGATGACACAGAGATTGTACTTGAGTGTATTATTCATTTCCATATTTAATTCATTACGTTTCTCCTTTTTATTCTTTTTCTTTCCCCCCCGCCTTCAATTTATACGGAGCTGCAACACATTTTCCAGCCTGCTGTGCTGGAATGCTGCAGTGTCAAGGGACTTTGCAGTTAAATGTAAGACCTTGTTGTTGTATTGTGCACTGGGCCTTCGTCCTCAGGAAACCGACAGCTCCAAGTTAGATAACAACTGGTAAAATATCATCTTTGCTAAGTGTTTGCAAAGGCAGGTAGGGGGGTAGGAAGGAGGTTTCTTTAGAGTAGGAAAAGAAAGAAATATCTCTCCTAAGGGATTAAGAACTTGTCTGACCATCTGTCTCCTCCTAAATCTTTGTTTTTTCTGATATCTATATTTCTTGACCTGTTTTTTTGAGCTGGGAGAAGGGATCTGTCTGAGGGCTCCCCACTTAGGGTGAAGGGCAGAGGAGACATGGATCAGAAAAAGTAGAAAATTTTCAGGGGAGTGAGGGGGAAGAACTCCAGAAACCAGTTTCATTTTGCACTTCAACAATGATCATTCATTATTCTCTAAGGGTTAACCTTGCCTGGAAAGCCCATGGGAGGAAGCATTCACTGGTTGGTTGCAGGGACCGGATGGAATGACTTAATACAACATGTTTTCTTTTCTAGTCCTGATTCCCATGATTTTGTAATAAGCCAACCTTGAATCAGCTAGTGAAATTTCCCTTCCCTATTCTCTAACTCTTCTCTAAATTCACCCTTGCATTTCTGAAATGCTCTGAAGCTTTATGTTCTCCCCCAACAAGCAGAAAAAACTGCTGATTTCTCCCCTCTGCCTAGGAGACAATGCTCTGCTTTTCACACCTCTGCTTCAGCCCGGAGCAGTTTCTACCTCAACCCAGCTGATGTTCCACTTGAGGACTGGTAACTCTTTTTTCTTATTTTTGTTCATCTGTGTATGAAGTAATACAGTCCCATGGTGGCATGTTGATGCATGTAGAAGAGAAAAACAAAATACTTAATACTAGCCAGATGAAAGGAAGGGAAAAAACAAAACAACCACCCCGAGTTCCTCCACACTCCTGCTTGGTACATTTTTCTTCTGAAGCCAGCTGTTTGACAGATGGCTTTAAAAGTGAAGTTGTGTTCACTGCTCTTAGATAGGCTGAGGGCCCCATTCTGTTTGTTCTTTTTTAATCTGGAAAACTGCAGAGACAACTGGATGGAAGTCACTGTTCCTCAGGTTCACAACTTCACTGTACAGCAAAAAAGCCCACTGCAGTGACATAAGGTGAACTGAGAATAGAGTAGTCCAAATCTGAAAGCAAATTAGGATAGGGAGGAGAAGCAAGTCTGAACAGGACTTTTTCAATTGCCTTTCCTGCCCTTACAATGTTCACAAGCTTGACTTTTGCATGGTGGGAGCTCAGTGAGAACAAAGATTTCTGTGACCTTAAAAACTGGTGTTACTCTCTGAGATCAGTGGGTTGCGGTTTGTTTTTTTTTTCCAGTATCTCTGATTTCTCCACCCCTCCTCCACCCTCCCTCCCACTTATAGGAGAGAGAATTGCTAAATCTCCAAACATTTTTTTAAGCCAGCAAATCTAGTTAGATCAGTTACTGTACTTTATTTCAATAATTCCAGGATGTTCTGCTTTGGTCTTGGGACTTAATCTCACCAGGGTCCCAGATGCTGTCAGTCTCTGTTCTCTGCCCCTTCCATGACTTCCACACAGTTGGTCAAGCTCCTTACCCTCTTCATGGCCTTCTCCCATTCCTAAATGTCCTCCTAACAGCTCTATTTCTGATGGAAGCTCTGCATAACCTTCTATCTCTATACCTTCCCTTGATCTTCTCCTCCTCAACAGATCCCCACAATTTTAGTTGAAGGAACAATTAACCCTAACCATCCATAATACCACCAACAGCTACTTGCTCTTTCCTTGCTCTTGGAGGCCACTCTGCTCCCCACCCCAGTGCCTGTGGTTCACCTGATGACATCACCAGCTACTCAAGGTCAGTATCAGATTCATATGTATGCTCAACACACCATGAAGGTGCAAGGGGCTGGCCCCAGGGGTCAGAATCGATTAGATTCATATTTCTACTGACCACAGTAAGGTGAAGCATCACTTGAGTAAATATAAAACAAGGGGACTGAGAAGAAAGAAGGTGACCATATCACTGGTTTTGGCTTCTCTCTTCATTCAATCTGCCATTTAGTCCTGAACAGGCATCTTTCTGAATCTGATAAATTTTCTCCACCTTTCTAGTCTTTTTAGAGCAAGGGCTATTATTTTGTGCTTGCGTGTCATCTGTGCTATCCAAAATGTGGTTCTGGGTCAGTAAATGTCAGTGTAGTACTATCACTCATTATGGAGACAGGAGGGATAGAAAGCCAGAGAGGGAAAAATGATGGTACAGATAGTGAGTGTCTGTGGGATTAAGAATAGACAAGGGAGAATAATGGAAAAGAGAAGGTGGAAAATTCTCTCAGCACAGCCTGAATGGGTCTGTTTACATGGTGTCACACAGGGACAGATAAGAATTGCCATATGGCCAGCCAAGAGCAATTGCTACCCTCCAAGGAAAGATGATACATGGTATAATGGAAGAATACGGACCTGAGACCTCTCTGCCTTTCACTGCACACAGGATTTTTTAAATTGAAAGATATGTCTTATTTTTTTGCCACTGGGATCAAGAGGACAGTGAAGTGAGACACCCCACACCTACGCATTTTCATTATATTTCTTCACTCTAATTCCAAAAGTCTCTCTTAACTATGGGGAAAGAAACTATAAATCTGTTTCTAAATAGCAGTTATTACACCTTTAAACTTATCCCCAGTACTTGTGTACTCTTACAGGGCAAACATGGAGTAACCCTGACCAATGAATCCTGTTTTTCCTTTAATTGACCTATATACAGTTCACCAGCTGAAAGTCTGTTGCAAAGCAATACAAAAGTTATATGGGATCAGCCATGCTTAAAAGTTTTGTGGAAGAAGTGTATTTTCCAGGAAGTGCTTGACAGGTGAGATGAAAGTTGTTTAGTGTGCAAAGAATTTGCTCCAAGGCCCACTGAAACTGGTGAAAGGACTTTAGTTGATTCCAATGGTCTTCGGATCAGAACCAAGGAGGGAAGAACTGGCACCAGGCATAGAGAGCAACGTAAAAGAAGGCATAGAAAACAAACTTCAAATTTATGTACAGTGGAGGAAGTCCTAGCCATACTGCAGATTGTTAAAAGATATTTTTAAGGATATATTGCTCAAATGGTTCACAGTGGTGAAATGTCCCAGATCCAAACCTTGTCCATCACACCATGATTCATACAGTGATACTACCAGTCATAACACATGTTCCTCAACCAAGAGATAAGAGACTATACCTCATAAGGAGAAAAATCATCTCTTGTGCCTATGACATGGTGTCTCCGCTGAGATAGCCCATGTACACCAGCTGTTATGTTTTTCATCTCCTGTACTTCACTGACATACTTATTTATTACAGACGACTGCCATCCGATGCCAACAGCTGCAGCTCATCGGCCCACGGTTGTTTCTGGTGAAGTGCTTTTCAGATCAGAATATGCCAATCCGTCAAACCCAAGACTTTTGATGGGGGAAGGGAGTTCAACCAACTCCCTCCAGTTTTAAATTCCACTTTTGTTTTTAAAATTAAACCACTGGTAATAAAAGAGTAAAACACAAAGAAGAAGTCAATATTGAAATCAAATGTTTTAGCTGATGTTAGAGGAAAAGGATTCAGAAGTTGGGTTTTCATTTTGCAAAAATTTTTAAAATTCTGGCTGTTGGCCCACGTTTTAAACCCAGGTTTGGTTAAAAAAAAAAAAATCCTGAAAATGTTCACAGGATAGGAAAGTCATTTCCTGCCAACTCTATATTGGCTTACAGTTCTGACGCATGCAAGCTGGATTTGAATTAGTAGATTAGGCCCAGATCCAAAAAGGGACCTAGGCACTTAAAGTGGGACTGAGGTATGTGAGGCCCAGACAAAGGTCCTCCTCAGTCCCTGGAAACGGAGTTTTCAAAATTAGTAATTCTGCTTTGGAGCATGCCCAAAAGCACCTCGGTTTCAACAAGCTGTTCCATGCCCACCTCCCCTCTTCACCTTCAGCCACACCTTCTCAGGTCCCCCTGGAGCATGCCCACCAGTGCCAGGGCCCTTCAGACATGCAATGGCAACTTCACTTTCTTCCAAAACACAAAAAGAGGAAGAGGTGGTACCACCTTATCATACAATAGCTCAGCACTTGGAGCACACACCCAGGCAGAGCTGGTTTCCCCTCAGCCTGAGGACTCAGCCCCGCACTGCAGAAGGTGCTCTGGCCAGAGCCCTCCCTCTTCTTCCCCCTGTACTTCAGTTGCATGCAAAAAAAAGTTCTTCTTGGCCCTGGTTTCTTCTGCTAAGTTTTGTTTAAATACCTGGTCTTGCTATTTTCAATGTATGAAAATATAAAGGACTGTCTGAGGAAAACAGACCTAAAAGCCATATGCTTTCTTTTCAAGAGAGCCTTTCAGATTTAAGACATCCCCTTGCCCTCAGCATTGCCTTTGCCTGTCTCAGGCATCTCCACAATCAGCATTGGCCTTTCTGTTTTCTATCTTTTCCCACATTTTGTGCATCAGGATCAGGCTCTGTGGGTCTCAACCTTTGCACCCTATGACACACACAGGGCGGTTCAGCCCTCCATCACTTCTGCTGGCTGCCAGCTCTGCTAGGAGGACACAGCCTGCTGTCAGGCCTCTGAGGCATGCAACCCCACTGTGCTGTTATTCCTGCCTGTGCATATACAGAGTGGGGAATCAGGCTTCCTTGTTTACATCTTCTCTTTTCTCTTTCACCCCCTCCTTTTTTCTCCTCTTCTTAATAATGTTTTTAAAAAACAAGTGCCTGCATTTGAGCTCCTGCGAACTCTAGTTTCCTTGGAGAAATGTTTGTGCTCTTTAACTTAAAGAATTTCCGAAACATATAGGAAAGGAATTTCATAAACTGCTCATTGAAAAACATTCCATACATTCCCTTCTCATCCAGAGACACCCGTGTGTGGTCTCCGACAAGGTCAGGTTTGGGGCTACGTAACGGGGACAAAGATTCCAGCACTTGGAAAACAAGAGATACCACAGACCATGGGACGGGGGGGAAAGGACCTCGTGACTCCCATTGCTGGAGGCAGGGAGACCACCGGAAAGGCAACAGACAGTAAACACTGTGCGTTATCCCAGGAAGGAAAATCCCAGCGCGAACCTTCCACATATCTGTTGAGAGGGTGACACCAGGCTCTGCAGTGCTAAGGAATGGAGAAAGGAGGGGGGAAATAATTAAAAAGAAACTGAAAAAAAAAAAAAAACAGAAGAAGAAAACAAAGAGGAAAACAGTATTTCCCACCTTTTCATCTAAGAAAGATGAAGAGATTGAAGGAGGCCCTTTAGAGGCGGACTGGATGCCTATTGCAAATGGTGGGCAGTCAGACTGGGAGATGGTTATGGATGGGAAGAGCACCCTGGGTTTAGATTGCCTCCTCCCTGTTTTGAAATCAAGGAGGCATATTTGTAAGCCCTGCCATCCCTTGGGGCACTCTGAAGCTCTAGGAATGAGCGCTCTGCACATCTTCAGTCTACACTGTTTGCAGAAACCCTAACGTTACTTCCAAACCAAGTACTCTGAAACATGCCAAAGGCACCATTCCTAATCCACTACGATGGACATGACTCACAGCAGGTCTTAAAACAAAATTATCCAAAGTGAGGGAAAAAAAGCACCAGGGAAATAGTCTCTTGGATAAAGTCCTTCTTCAGTACCTGGTGAAATGTCACAAGATGTGTTTTCTTACAAAATTTTCCACTAAAATCTACATGATAGAATTGATTTCTGAGTTTAGATCAACTGGAAACATGTCAATTCACATGAAATCTTTGCATAAATAAGCCTGAATTGGAAAGCTTCTTTTTGTGGAAACTGGAAAACAAGTCCACACCTGGATCATCCACTCATGTTGTCCTGCTTATCTTGTATCCCCATTCATATTAGCAGGGATTATAAACCACCACTGGCACTGTAAAGTGCAATTATTTCAATTTGGTGAGGTATTGCTAATGTTTTTAGAGCTCCCTAATGATGACACCAACTCAATGCAATCAGAATCCAAAGCTTTTCATCCATTTCTCATGTCACTCCTTTTTGTAGGCAAATCCTTCATCCTCAGCAGTCACTACCACACTAGAAAGACTTGAACCTAGGCTATTCTTCCTTGGACGTAGCTCCATTAATGAGCAGGGGGAAAAATAAGCTTCAACTAGAGATGTCAGACCTTTAGTCACCTTTACAAAAGTATCACGTTGCAATAAACTAACCACAAACAACAGCCTGTCCAGATTTCTGTAGCAAACCACAAGGAATGGAAAATGGCTGACAACAAATACACACTCTTAACATTACAGTTGCTTAACCCTTTAAATCTGGGATCTTGAGTCAGGAAACAAAAGAAGTGCAAGGCATAATTACAAATACCTGACTTCATCTTGTGCATCGTCTTGAATAGATGAAACAGCTGGCACAAATAAAGCTCTGCTAGCAAAGCACAACAGATTGCCTTCATTGCTGCTGCTGAAGGTTGTCTCTGCTTTCCTGTTTGTTCTCTCCTAACTCTTTATAAATTCAATCCAGATATTAACAATATCCATTAACTTCTCCAGAAGATTATCTCAGCTTTAGTGACTGGAATGCAGGGATTAGGAAAAAAAAATCGGTTTTGTTTTTAATAAAAGTATATGTGCATTTAAACTGATGGCTTTTAACATCTGTTGTGCAAGTCTTTGTGGTAATAACCCTCAGAGATTGTTGGAGAGGGAGATCATTTAGTAGGTAATAAACATCAGTGATTTCATTAATCAAATATTCTAGCATAGACATTACAAATGGGAAGAAGCAAGGCTTCCACCTGCTTAATGATTTCATTACTGAGGCTAAAACTGATTGCTGTTGGCAGGGCAGGAGATGCCCTAGTACCTCTTTTCCCAACTGTGGGCATGACTACATCAAGGCATATTTGGTGGAAGAAGAGTTGCATCAGGGACCTGTCAGGAAGCTTCTGACTACCAACATATGAAGTATAGACTTCAAAATGCCTTACCAATAAGGAGTTGTCCTTAGTTCCTGACATTGCTGCAACCCAGTTGACAACTCTTTCTGGAAGTACTGTTAGCCTGTTAGCTGAAAAACAGTGGCACAGATTGAGCAGGGAGTGCAGGAAGCTGTTTTGCCAGCTGATGGGTCACTCAAGTGGGCTCAAAGAACTACAGTTCCTGGCAGATGAGGTGAAAACCTTCTGTAGGAATCTTTTTTTATTCCTTCACAGAGAGGGGTTTTGAATGCAATTTCCAGCCAAAACCAAATTTCCTCTGGAGGTCTTTTTATTGATCATTTGTGCGAACGTGGAGGGAAGACCCTTCAGAGACCAGTTTTACAAACAACAAAGCTGAAACCTTCAAAGACAAAATGAAGATGGGGTAGAAGAGAGAAGTTCTTTCCCACCTTGCAGACCTTAAGAGAGCCAGACACAGACCGAATGATGGGGAAATGCCTGAGCCTGCATGAGGGAGCAGGTTGCCCAGCAACCCATAGCATGTTCTGCTGCCTGTTCACACCAGTTATCCTTTCCCTGCACACAAAAGATCAGGGCATGAGAGAGAAGAGTGTGTATTTGGATACCAGCTCTTCATGGGGCTTTAGGCACAGAAAAAGAGGATCAGTAACTTTTCTCCCTTGAAGTTGGCTAGCACGCTGCTGTCCTACATGAGATACTTGTATCTCAAGCCATCTAAGGAAGCATTCAATCCTGATTCTGAACCCTCAGTGAGGAGAAAGGGGGCTTTGGGGTGCCTTTCTCCAGCCTTGGCACTGCCACAGAGGTCAGTCCCGCATGTGCAGTGCCAGGGCAGGCTCTACACACTGGGGAGGAGTTCAGTGCTCCTCTGGAAAAAGCACATGTAGGGAGTGTGATTTGGATCACAGCATGCTGAATCAAAAGCATCTGAAAGGTTGTCCTCCCCTGTGGCTTTGCGGTGAGCTCAGGAAATCCTTTTTGAGCTGTGCTGAGGGATCCCTTTGAAGCTTCCTGGCTTCCTGCAGCCTTTTCCTCCCTGTCAGCCAGCTAAGAGGAAACTGCTGATGCTGGCTTCCCCCAAGAATTCAACTGCTTTCTATTATTTGGGGGCACAGGTTTCCCCACTTTTTGGTGATCAGGACCTAACACAGGGTTTCCTACAAAACTGCTGTGGTGCAGAGGAAAGAGCTGCTCAGGTCTGCAGGGAGAAGGATCACCTGCATGCCCACCTTTATCCATGGTCTCTCTGTCTGCAGCCTCCAGCCAGAAGGACAAAAGACACTGATTTTTGCTAGGAGGAGGAAGAGCATTACTTAGGATTAATGAAAACAAGATAGTGTGGGTGAGACCAAGTAAATGCCTTGGGAAGACAGGATGGTTTACACATTTTCAGATGAGCGAACAGGCCAGCCTAAATCCAGTGTTTTCTTGTTCTGGAAAATGAGGCAAAAAGTTCAATTCCTATGACTTCTCTGGAATTACAGCCTTAGTTTGGTTTTACCTGTTACTTAGCACAAGTTCAGCATGTGCCGTCCCATTTTTTCCCAGTGAAGACAAAGTCAGCTCTTGCCCTCAAGGCTACAGTTATGGAAGGGGTGAGAAAGAAAAAGAGAAAAGGATCATTCATTTTCTTTGTTTAATAAGATCTGACAAACTGTCAGTTGTCCCAGCCATTGAGGAAACTGTTACCCAACATGTTTCATGCACTGGGTCTGTGACCTTTTTGTCACACAATATTCAGAAAGAACAGACTGTCCCTTGACTCAGAGGTGGGTGTATTGAAGCTAAACTCCATTGCAGACTCCTGCCACGATGTAGGCTGAGGTCATTGTCACCAGAGACATCCAGGACAGAGGACATGACTGAAGTAGGACTAGCCCATGTGCACAGGTTTCTTTCCCATACCATTAGGACATGTGGAGGCAAAGAGAAAGATGCCCCAACATGAAGTCAGGGAGCTGAGGCACAGTCACAAATCTTCTAGTTAAGAGAGACTTATCTGGATACATCATTTACATGCAGTATCTTCTCGAGGACCACTCATGACCTTACCTCCCTGTCCGTCCTAGTCAAGTTCTAGAGATCCCAGGAGGTCCCACAGAGCAACCATAGCCCTACTGTGATATTTTTCACTTTCGCTGAACAGGCAGCTTTAGCACATATCAACTAGCAGAAATACTCTTGATTCACCAAAGCCAAATCTACTTGATGATAGACTCAGTGTTATTAATAGAGCTGTCAAGAATTTTCCCAGGTTTTATCAGGTTTTCTGAACTGGACAAATCACTCCTGAATGTATTTGGAAATCCTCATTTTTCTGTCTGACAATAGGGAATTGTCACGTTTCAAGATGTGGGAAAAACTGCCACCAGTTTCAACAGCGACTACAAAAATCAATATTTGTTAAAAGATGTGAGTTTGTTTGTGGGTTTGGAAATTTTTTTTTATTCTCTCTAGAAGACCTAACCATTATTTAAGGGTCTACACTATACATAAAATATTGGTAAATATTAACAAGGTTACATTATTTTCTGCTAATTCTGCCAGCAGCTAACTGCAAGGGCAGATTTTGCCATGAATGACAATGGGAACCATATGCAATGTTGCCACCCAAGTCCTGGTTTCTCCTGTGCTCAGTGGCATGTTAAGCAATGGTACACAATTCAAAGAGATCTGCCATTTTCATAAGCCATTGACAGGGGATACTTGAATGCAATGTTTCATCATGCAAAGTTGCAATCAATCTGCTGATTTTCTCTCTTGATACCTATAGCTTAGCAATTATTGTTTTGTTCCTGTTCCCAGAAGAGTGACCCTGACCAAGGGGCAGCTGTAGACACTCCAAGGAAAGGATGCTGCAGGGACAATGCCTGTTGCCTCAGCTTTGCAGCAAGAAATTCATGTTGATCATAAACTGCAGAAAGAAGAAAGGGGACCAGGACAATGAGGTGAAATAGTGAAAAAGCAGCTAGTAACAAAGGGAAGTGCACAAAAAACCCACATTTTCTCTTCCTCGGGGACTGGCTAAAGCCCTTTGATCCAATCATGGCTCTAATGAGAAGGATGCTTCAGCTGTCCCTAAGCACACACCACCACTGGTGATGGTGGACTAAGATACCCAGGGACCCAGGCCACAAAAGAGAGAAGTATCCTCAGCAAACAACAATTGAGGAGGACATACAGTTTTGCTGCTTCTTTTATCTCTTCTTAACAGCCTAATTGGAGTGTAATGAATTTAGGGTTGGCACTCGCTGCCAGACGTGCTGCTTTGATGTGTTTTTGGCCTCTGTGCTACAAAAATGCAACGGGAACCAAAACCAAGATATTACACCTCCATAAAGTGTCTCTGGGTTTACCATGAGATTCCAATGTCTGTGCCAAGTGGCCAAAGCCACTAACAGGCCCATGCTCGCCAAGATGTTTGGGTAATGAATAAGAAGCAGAGAGAGATGTCACCGTGAATCAGAGCAAGGAATGTGCACTAATGGCAACAGAGATGGATCCCGGGCTGTAATGTGGAACAGAAGGGTGCTGTGCTCCTCTGTGGCTGCAGCTAACAGGAGCTGCTGGTGGTGTCTGAAAGCCTGTGGCAGGCAAGAGGATTTTAGAAGGTAGGAGAAGTACCAGCAGGACAGGGACACCCCAACACAGCACCATGAGCTGCTCATACTGCCAACAACCAGGTCACTCTCAGGCCTGAGGGTCTTTCCCCACCCTGTGTTAACCATTCCTGAATTAGCTCTTTGCTGACGTCTCTTTCCCACATGACCCTACCATGTTTCACTTGGCTCTCAGCACGGTATCCCTACTGGCAAATAGTAGCTGCTACATGACATGTGAGTCTCCAGAACACAAACAGTACACACTTAAGAGGCCATCACCCACCACTGACTGCTGTATCTCCTGCCAGGGCCACCATCCCACCAGTAGGGATGGCAGAATCAGCAGGCTGTGCATGCAAGCGGCAAGCAAAACTTGGGGGACACCCAACCCTGCAGAGTAGAGAGGGACTCCCACCACCTCACCTAGACCCCCCAGGTCAGTGATAAGCTGCCCTTGGGCACACATGAAAAACCCAGTGATGCTTACCAATTGAAATACCCAACAGCCCCACATACAATTTACTTTTAGAGCCAAGTAGGTAAATTATGAGAGGTTGGTCCTGAAAAGGCTCCATTAAGTATGGATGTTATCTGTTTCTATTCAAACATCAGCCTACCAAGCTCATGTTAGATGAACCAATGCATCTACTCCAAACATCCCAGCCCAAAGGAAAATCCAACTACTTATCTGTTTCCCTGTTGGCAATGATCTTGTTCATAAAAAATGATGTGTCTCCTTTGAAAAGTCTTGGCCATTGATGGTTCATGTACTTGCAGAATATCCAGGGTTAAATTCCCACCCTCCTTAAATTATTACATCTACATCCATTTTAGGGAAGCTACTCCCAACTGACAGATGCTGGGAACCTGGCCCTGAGTCTCTGACTAAAACAGCCTTTACCCAGTGACTGCATGTTAGAGACACAGACTGCTGATAAGATACACTTCTAGTTAAATGCAGCCCTCCTTTAACAGTGATTCATGTCTAAGAGCAGTTAAGAGCAAAGTTTAAGACCACATTGGTGCAGCTGTTCTGGACACAAGCCTTCCCTCTACAAGAAAAGAACTTTTTGGAATAGGTGTACTCACATAGCTTTGGTGGTAAGCAGTAATATACCCAAATACCAGGGACTGTGCTCCCAAAGCCTGATGCTAGAAGCAGGGACAAACTCTCTTTCTGCCTTGCAGTGGTGACTGTCACCTTAGCTCCATCACATGTGAGTGGAGAGCTGCTTTCCACCTTGCTCATTACTCAGGGGAGGAAGCAAGAAGTCCATAACTGAGCCTCTCTGAGCCTTAGGCATCCACATCAGCCCTGTGTGGGTAGCATTTAGTAGGCCAGTAGTAAATTAGTGTCCCACAGGACTAGAAAGGCAGCCCGTGTGACCAAGAGGCATGCCTAAGTTGCAGTGTCCTCAGGACATGGATGCTGTCGGGCTTCCCTGCCCTGCCAGTTTAGGCTGTAGCTTTGGAAATAGCTTTTGTGATCAGAAAGAATCCTCATCCTCTCAGTGAAATACATCTGTGTCAAAGCAAAATAGAAATGGGACACAGTTTGGTCACTAACCCTGTGGTTCCCCCAAGTTCCTCCAGGGACTCAGTGCTCCATTTGCTGCTCCTGGGGACCATTGTTTGGCTGGTGTCACAAGCACATCAGATCATACACGTGCAAGCAGACATACTCAGCTGAAGGGCTGGAACAGCTCCTTCTACTGAACATCTGGACTTACACATATAAACTACTCAACACTCTCTTCCAGAATTACAGAGTCTTTCATATCTTATCTCTCACAAACCACTTATCAGCCCATGGCTTTCAGACTGCAGTCTCTCCCATCTGCCAAAGTGGAACCTAGCCATGTAAAAACATGAATAACAGCAGCCCCTCTCTCCTCTCCCACGCTGATGGCTGCAGCTCCTCTGATGGGGGCTTGAACTTTGGGGCAGCAGGAATAGCTCCATCTATCCCACTGCTGTGGACTTGCAGAGGAAGTTTAGCAGAGTTTAACCACAGGGCAATAGATCACCGGAGCACAAATGCCTCTTCACATCCCAAGCTGAGGAAGGTGACAAAATAAATGCACATATTTATTCTCTTAATTATGATGACAGACAATAAGGAAACATTTGTAAGCTCATACTGTGGCAAGTCATCCATGCTGCTGCAGCACTCAGAGCCTTGGTCACACCCTAGACTCTCCACATCAAAAGTAGAAAAAAAGACAGGGTTGTGCTCATAAGTGAACATTTAATAATGGGTACTACTCTGGATTTTTTGTCAAATAAAGATTTCTTTCTAACTAATATCCCTTTTGTTTTTAGCTCTAACAAAATTCTCAAGAGAAAGTTTCATTCATGGGTTGATATTTTAAAACCTTTGTCCAGGAAGGGGAAGAATCCTTTTTATTGTCCACTTCTGTTTTTTCTTTCCCTGTCCCTTTTAAAGAAAAGAAAGGTACACAGGAAGAAACATAGGAAAGGCTTTTGAGCTTGTGAGCCATGAAAATAATTTGGGTTTCAGATTCATTGGTCATCAAATCTTTCACCCTCCTTCACACTTTTCAAATCTTTCCATAAAAATTCTGAAATGAAATGGAGATTTCTTACTCTCAGCCATAAGAGATGACATCATTAGACTTCAATATGGTGCTAAAAACATGCATACATACTGCAGAACCAGATACCAGTCTAGACATCACAGTAACAAGATCCAAAGCGGACTGAGGGGGCTGTCAGCAAGTTGAGGGGACTGTTTCTGCATCAGAAGGGAGGTGGAAAGGGATGAGGCTGGGAGAAGGATGGCAGTGATGTTACAGCAGAGGAAAACTTAACATAAAACAGGATCATCACTAGCTTTGGATTAGCCTAGCTAATGTATTTCTTGATTGTATGGACCGCACATGGGTTGTACATGTTCAGTCCAAAAGAGGTCTGTTGCAAGAACAACTGTCTCTACTTTTCTTATGAAACCGAAGTTCAGGCACAAATCTCAGCTGATGGGTCTCATTCCAGCAGCCAATTATACAATCCAGGAAATAAACATGATCATCAGGTACTTATTGGGAAATGGTAGGAATAAGATCCCTAATAAAAGTGGCAGGAAGGGAGGGTACAGGTGCCTTCCCTTCTCTTCCCCGAGAGTCCCCCCAACACACATGCACTTTGGCCCCCATCAGCCAGTCCTCTCTGGCAAAAAAACGTGCTTTCAGATGCTGCTGCCAAACCTCAGAAATGTATATTGCTGTTCTGGCTATGTTCAGGAAGAAGGGGAAGGGAAAGCAGTGTGCAATTTTCAACAGTTTCTCCTCAGAGAGGGGCCCCCTAATTTTCTGAAAGGGGCCATGGAGGAGGGGGGAGAAAAAGCAAGAGGCTCTGTCCCATTTTAATCTCTTTTCCCAAATTAGTTATACATGGGGAATTCATGATGGAGTTCCCTTTTTGGGCTCTGAGCCGCAAAACATTTCATAACACGCAGAGCCCTTTTGAAACCTTTTGATCACATCCCTTCTGAGGTTGCTGTGTTTATGTGCAGAGCTGTGCGCTTGGGCAGATGCTAAAGGGAAAGACAGGGAGCAGAGAAATCCTGTGCTCATGGCACTGCAGGTAGGGTTCGCAGCACAACATTGGAAAGGGAAAAAAATCCAACAATAAACCACAAAACAGAGAAAAAAATCAACTGTGGAACAAAGACCACTGAGGCTGCTGTGAGAGCTCAGCAACATCAGCTGCCAATCTCTTCCATGCTGCTGTCAGGACAAACTACCTGGAAACTTGTAGCTGGCTCTTTGCCGTGTTGAAACCTAGACCAAGGAATGCAGAGTGCTTTTTATTCAAAGGGAGATTACCCAGTCTACACAGAAACAACACAAAATAAGGATATTCACTCAACCTGATGGGCTGCATTGATCAAACAGTTTTGACAACAACCAAGGACCACTAAGCACCAAGGCCAGAGATGATTCCTACAAGCCCATGAGAGGCTGGAGAGTTTGGGGTTACAGACCATCTCCCTGCCCTATGTGTTTTGATTACAGTACTTCACAGCCTGGAAACCTAAAAGACAGAATAAATTGCTACTGGGCTTAAGTCATTTAGGGACCTGAAGTCCAGTCACAGTTTTTCAGCTGACCAAGAAGGGCAAAAACCTCCCCTCAGATTAATGAGAATGAAGTCTGTGAGCCAAGATCCTCAAAGGCATTAGATCCTCTTCGAAAGCAATGGTGCTTAGACTTTTCAGTAAGTGTGCTCAAGGAACTGGACTGAAATACCAATGCCCACCTCCCTAAAAAAATATGTTAAGTGTCTGGGAAAGTTTACAAAGGTAACTGAGAGACTCTCCACATTTCTGGAAGTCTAAGGAGGAGTAACAGTATTTTGCTAAATTTTGCTCACTGATGCTTATTAAACCAGAGCTCAACTGGTTTAATTAAAATTCATGGTAAATAGATTTACTTTCTCCAGTGCCAGTGCTCTGTAAGCACACATTCAAAGTCATTTACTTCCATTTGGTTAAACTTCATAACTGACTCTTCTAAATGTTTCCACATGGTGGCTTGAATTTTTTTCTTTTTTTTCTTCTTTTCTTTTTTTTTTTTTTTTAAAAAACTAAATCAATTTTAAACCAATTTTCATTACATTGGTGGTTTTGCATGTCCACAAGGCCTGTGGGCCTCTTGGATTTTAAAACTTGGCGTGAAATTCAGCCCAAAATGCCAAGTGCTGAAACCCAATGAAAATGAAACCACTGCAATCTATAGGGGAAGCTGCCTGCCACTCAGCCCAGCCCACGCTGCCAGCGAGGCTGAGAGCACTTTTGCTGGGGCACCACTCCTGCACAGGACTGGGTGCTAGGCATGGCTGAAAGTTTCCTCTGGACACTGCCATTGCTCCATCCCAAGCAAGTCTGGGATTTGGCAGCAGTGAGCTCAAATCCTGGCTGGGGGAAATTGCTTGAAGCACAGCCTGTGGGAAGATCAAAATCCTGATCAGGAGCCTCTTTAAAACCGTGGCTTCAAAGCTAACTGGAAACCTGGCCCTGGGCTTCCCTGCAATTCAGCTTGGGTTTGCAAACTTGGCTGGTGTTAGGTTTATTGCACCTAGTTTGGGGCTGCGAACATTTTGTGGAGATTCAGTTCTTGAAATTAAATGGGCCCTGGTGTTCAGAGCCTGGATCCATGTCTATAACATCCATAAATTCCACACCAATCTATGTATCTTCATGAATAAAGTAAATGAGGGTTTGATGCTTTAATTTCATGGGAGGAGTCATTGCTGTGTATTATCAAACCGTTAAAATCAATGGATGGATGGATGGATGGATGGATGTGAAGAAGACTACTACTTCATACTGGAGGGCTTTGTCTTACCAAAGCAACGTTTTAAACTGCTGAGGAGACAGGTTTCTTATCGTCTTGTTTTCCCACCACTGTATCTATAGTAACCATACCAAAAAGGCAAAAGAAGTTTTGTAGAAGCCCCCAGCACTTTGGATGCTTCAAAGCAGAGGCCATTGCTTTAGAAGAGGCACCAGCAGAGATGAAGATTTTCTGCCTCCTGGTAGGTTTGGGGAAATGAAAAAAAACAATAACGCTTTTGGTTTTCCAAGGCTACTGCTTTCAGTTCCTCTAGAAGTAGAAAAGAATGGGTTTATTTACTGTTGAACTCCTATTCTTCCCCCACACATAAAACCCTCAAAAATGGTGACCATTCAAAGCAGAGTGAAGATGGTTCTTGGCAAAGGTTCAGTGTGGCTCTTATTACTGAGGGGAATGTGGTCATGTTGCTAAGATAGTGGCCTGGGAGTCAGGCCACTGTTCTTGGCTATGCTGCCACCCCACCATGTAACCTTGGAAAGTCACGTCTCCCCTCCATGGTTCCACATTCCTTGCCATTCTGTGCCTCTTGGCTATTTAGACTGCCAGCTTTATGGTCCAATGTCTGTGTCCTACTGTTCTAGCTACCATCATAATTATGAGAATTTGATACACACTGCATTCCAGCACCCCTTCCCACAGAGCTTTATTGGAGCAGCTCTGTCTCCCTGAGCAGCAGAGCAGAGGTGGCAGTTCAGATATGAACTCCATGGGGATTTTTCTCACCCCCATCTCATCCTGTCCATGTACTCACCCTGCACCCAGGGACATCATCATCATCCCTTTCACCTTTCCATTTAGTATGTTCACATGCTTTTTGCTTCATTATGTGTCCTCGACTGGGACACCGTGCCAGCTTCTACCATCCCTTCCTAGGGCATACATGCACTGTGAGGGACAGCATGTCCCCATCATGCAGCAGAAGCACCCCAACATCCAGCCCCTAAGGGCCTATGACCCAGAGAGGCACTGTAGCAGCGACAATGCAAAGGTATGCTCTTGAAGCACAAGAAACATGAGGTTTGTGCTCTGAGGTGAACCTCTACCCTGGCATGCATTTGTCACGACTCATTGTGACCTGACCTCAGAGGGCTGTTGAGCTTTCTAGCAATCCCGTGGACTTTGCAGCATGTACCCCTTTGCAAGTGGTACTGCATTGCCTACAGTCATGGGGTCCTTTGTGACTGAATGGTGCAGCTTCAAGCATCAAGAGAAAGTCTGGGTGTGACACCAGCACCTCTTTTTACTGGGGCTAAAACTCTGCTGTGCCAAAGGCAGGACTTTTGCAATGAATTAGTGAGGGCTTTTTCTTCACTGTTTTGCTCTAAGGATCCTTAACTTCAGGGGCCTCTGCATGGCTAGGAGAGTGGGTCCTCCTTCTACCCCAAAATATCTTTAGAGTCTGTACCCCAAGATGCCTTCAGGCACCAACACGGTCAGTAGCTGCTAACTTATCTCTGGTCAGGGCCTCCCATGCTGGGCACTGGGCACACACACATGAAGGGCAGTCTCTGTAAAGACTTTTAGTCTCAACACAGAAGTGGCACAGGTAAATAAGTTAAACACTATTTAGTGAGATCATCCTGCAGGGAAGTGGTAAAGTTGGGATTAAAACTCAGAGAGCACCAGCTAGCTGCCCTGCACACCAGGGCACTTTGCCTTCACTCCTTACACGGCACTTCCATGCATGTACATAGACATACACATACACATACATATATATGTACATATGTGTACATTATACACATATGTGTGCAAAGACTGCTTAAACAACTGGACACACATGGTATGGTGGCAAAGACTAAATGTGCATACATGTGCACATGACAACTGCAAGTGGCATGTCATGATTTGCCTGTGCTACCTGTCAAGTGTTCCCAGCCCCTCATGGAACATCCCTCCTGATCTCACCCAGCAGGAACTGTGCCCCATTTCAACTCCTCCAGGCTACGACAGCACAACAAGTGGGATTTCTGAAGGTGCAGGCGGGACACGCAAATGATCACACTGAGATACCATCTATCTCAGCTCCCTCTCAGATTTTGGTGTTGTGTGTTTTATCAACAAATAACATGTCTTTACTACTGCCAGCCCTGCTGAACCACTGTAGCTGCAGACAAGCAAGCTGTGTTTGCTTCTCTTTCATTTGTCAGCAACACAATGGCCAGCCAAGTTCTCATTCCAGCATCTTACTTGTTCATAACAACAAACACAGGCAAAAAGAGAAAAGCAGATTTTTGGCTGGCTGTGAGGACACAGAAGGGTAGGTTTGGATAGGTAAAGTGAAAAGGCCCTAATGTGAAAATCAGTGGGAAAAAGAAGCATCAAGAAAAAGAAGCAAGCTAGAGCTTTAAAATAAAAAAGTAGACTGGTCCAGGTTTTCAGATTCCCCTATTTCTGCTCTCTGAGATGGTGTTGTGTATTACTGTTCTCCGTTCTCCAACATGTGACCAAGTCCAGTTTGCAGGTCCAACAAACAGATGGGATTTGCAAGTAGTTATGAAGATGCTCACCCATTTGTTCTCAGACAGCAATAATCTTTCTCTTTCCCACCTCTCTTTCTCCTGCCAGTCCCTAAAAGCTGTGAGGAGAAAGCTTACACCCACGTCACATCCAGGACCACCCTGAGGTTTGTTGGCACTTGAGAAGCAAAGATATTCAGAGAGTAAGGGAAACTGGAGTCATTCCCTCTCTGCAGTTACCAGCTTGGATTTTGCTTCTGTCTGACGCAGGAAAGGAGAAGAGGATGGAAAAAACATCTGAAATGTGACATAGAGAGAGGACTGCAGCACAGAAGAGTAAGGCAGCTTCACCCCTACACCCAAACCACTCACCATGCCATGCCTTCCTCCCTGAACAAGCTCAGGAAAAGCAGTAAGAGCTGGGCAAAGCTGGTGAGAGGGAAGGGGAAGTTGCCTACAGACTCCTGCATTCCCCTCATCCTATCTTCCTAGTCCTGCTTCTGAGCCCAAACACGTTCCCATTTGCAATCACAAAACCAGAGTTGGGACCATCTGTCTGTGGTGAGGTGCTGATGGACTGGGGAGCTCTGGACCTAGGTGAGAGTCAAGACAAGGGAGTTCCCAAGAAAAGAACCTTTTCTAATCAGTACCTCTAGACAGGAGGTGTCTTCTGGGCTGAAATATTAGAAAACAAGATGAGAACATTCTACAGTCAGAAGCTATCTCACTCCCCTGGTAGCTGTTCTTTGCCAGACGCTTTGCCAGGCCCAGAAGGGAAAAAAAGGCAGGGGTATGGATTGTTACAGACACAAGAGGAGAGCACAAACAGCACACCATGGACACAATCACGATGCTTAATGTATTTATCAAATATTTTGGGGCCAGTGAAAGAACAGCATACACAGTACAGTGCAAGAGCAGAAGAGGGGCTCAGATTTATGTGACAACTGAACTTGGTCAGAAGGAGACCAAGAAACCTGCAAGTGTTTCACTTCCCAAGGGCTGCATTCAGGGACCATTCCATATCTGAATCACAGTCCCACTTTTATAGGATGCAGAGCTCAGGGCAGGGAAAACACACAGAAGTACTGCGACAGACACTACTGAAGGAATATCTCTGGAGTACATCAGTGAATTGCTGAAAGGGAGGAGCAGTTTTGAAACATGAGCACAGAGATAAAAATCTATTCTAAGGTGAGGATGAGCTAAATACGTCAAAGGCCTTTCACCACAATCTGGGCACATGTGAAACCATCTAAATAGTAAACAGCACATTTACTACTAATAGCCTCCTAATTTATTTATGGAGCCCCATCACATTGCAAATCTCTGTCATCTCCTTTGCTCAGCAATCATCTGGCACCGGAGGAGGCTGCGGGAGCTCTGCTCTGCCCAGGCTTTGCTACCTGTTTTTGGAGATAAACACTAAATAACAGAGCCCTGCAAAACATGATAAGGCCCACGCTTCAAGATGGTTGACTGAAAATATTCATTTTCCAACTTGAGGACACTTCACAAGCTGTCTTATTGCCTCAGAGCACCTCGAGCACGGGAAGGAAGGGGAAATACAACCACAGAAGCCAACACAATCAACCCCTGGGTTGGGGAATCCCTCCTCATGTATAGATGTGCATACATATATATATCTCCATGATAGTCGCTGCTATGGCAACTAAGACAACAAAGATATCCTTTTAAAGGCCCTGTGGTAAGGAGGAAAAATATTTTGCTATATATATCATTGCCTATTGACGTCACAAAATAACTTAAAATAAACTAACTTGTAAGTTTGGATCATGCTGGTCCTTTTTTCTTCACTGTAGATATTGAAATAATGTTCACGTCACAATGAGCATCTGTTACCTTTCATGGAAAAAGTGACTGAAAAGAGCTGAGCTAGAAAGTTTTCTATCAAACCCTCATACACACCCTCACTGAACCAACATTAAAAAAAACCCTTTCTTCACTGAAGTAACATAAAAAAACCCTCTTCTAAAACCTATGGAGCACTGTATCCGAAGTGCATGGGTCTCATTTACCCATTCCTCAGACAAAGTCCACACTGACATCAGAGGGAAACTTCCAATATTGACAATTAATAAAAAATAAGAACCTGAGGTCATCTGTGGCAATTAATTCAGCTGACCATCTAAAGAGCTCAGTGGAAAAAGGCAAGCTGACAGAGATGCGTCTGGGCTGAATAGTAAAAATAAAACATTCCATATGAAAGTGATTTTAGGAAGTTTGTTTCCACAGCCAAGATCTTACAGATCAGGGCATCCCTACCTCTTGCACATGTATATGAAACAGTGCACAGTGAGACTTCGACATGACTTGTGCTCTTTCCACTAATGTCACCAGTGCAACTATCTTAATGGCACTAATAAATAAGTTGCTGCTATATGACTAAGAAATACAGGTAGATGAAGTTAAGAGAGGGAATTTAGGACCTTCGTTTGCACTAGGCTGTGCCAATACAACTGTATTGATATAGACATAATGGAAGAGCCCCTAGTCAAAGTCCAATGTAATCAAGCAAAAACAGTGCAATAGAGCATCAACCCTGCAGGGGACCAGGCTGGACATTGATTATGGTTCACATATGCAAGGCACGGGGACACCTTTGGCATGGGACAGCTCGACAACTCCTTGCCCAGTGCTCAGAATCAACAAATGCAGCATTTCCCACCTTTGGCTAGCAGGAACAGGTGAAAAATACACATCAACTTACTATGTTCCTACCCAAAATCATCTATTTAGCTCTCCTCAGGAAGATCTAGGGGAGCTCTCTGAAGTCCCTTTTGGCTCAATGTGTTTTTTATCTGGCTTGAAGGATGCTGATCTGCCTGCATATTCTACCGGAGACCCACAGAGTGGGTTGAGATGTTCTCAGAGCATGAGATATGCCATGATTCTCTCAAAAGTGCCATGGGTATTTCAAAGCAACAGAATTTATTAGAGGTTTTTTGAAGTCAAATGTCTCTTACTCAATATGGTGAGTTTGAACAGATATAGCAAATGCAATGAGTCACTGGAGCATTGTGGGCCGTTATATACTATTAAGTCATCTGCAATGCCATGGTGAACTCATTTGCAATGTGTTATTACATGGCCACTTGATGTGTTGTGGGTTTGGGTCTGTTCCTCCTCTCCTTGGGGTTTTTGCCTTTTTTTATTTTTTTTCTGGTAAGCCAAGCTGCAGTGTACAAATAAGAGCTAACACAATTTAAGCATGTTTGACAGAGAATCATCAATCACATACTTTAGGCTTAGAACTTTGCCTTCTCTGGGGGGGGGGGGGGGGGGGGGGGGGGGGGGGGGGGGGGGGGGGGGGGGGGGGGGGGGGGGGGGGGGGGGGGGG
>JAWWEE010000158.1:15508630-15540023 GCA_035221455.1 Xenops minutus
TTTAGGCTTAGAACTTTGCCTTCTAGGCCCCCCCCCCAGCCCCCGCCCTGCAACTTCTCCCAGGTCACTTGTTCTCAGAACTTCTGGTACTTCAGGTAGGCGCAGCATCTTCCTATTACTTAACTCCCAACTGGTGTTCATTAGGATACACATCTGACTTTTGTCACATCTTCTGTTATCACCCAAGTTCTTCTGTGGGCTCTTATGTCATCATCCACTTCATTTCTCCTCTACAACAATTTCCTGAAGTATTTTTTTCTAGAGTTTGCCTTCTGTGGCCCAGTCCACAAGCCTTCACCTTGCAGACTTTCATAAAGGACATAATGGAAGAGCCCCTGCTCATTTTAAATTCTTTACATTACCCAGTCTCCCTATATATTTTCTCGCACAACAGAGGAAGACAGAAAGCAGATAGGTGTCTTTGTGAAGATCTCATCCTTACCTTTTCTCACCTGTCTGTATGAATTTAGGAAGACAACATACTAATATTTCTACTAACTATAATCTTCTTCAGCCCTGATTTATGGAAGCTTTCAGAGAAACATCTCTGCCACAGTACCACTCTTCATCCTTTTCTGAGCAAACACCATCCTTTGCTTTCTTCCTCTACCCGCAATCATAACACTCTGCTTCACTGGAGATCATGCAGACATCCAAACACCCTTCTTACTGCTTCATTCTCCTTTTATTAATGCCAGGTGTCAGCCTTTCCCACCACCCTCACCAGGTCCAGATGGGATGTGCCAGGCTCCCAAAGGGGCTCTCACCTCTCTTTTCAAAGAGCTGCCCTTGCAAGGTCTGTTGTTTTTTCTGGAGAAGATGTAGCTGAGACAGGTTTATCTAAAGACTGTGCAAGTGCCAGGTGGTTGCTGAACAGCGGAATAAGATAAAAAAAATCTATATATGGTGGCTGAACAAAGTAGTTGTATCTTTTACCAAGGCTGAAGTACTAAAAATATGGAAGATTTTTACAGTACTCCATGCTGTACCTAGAAAGCTCTAGGATCACTGTGGGACGAGTCAGACTGGCAGCCTTATGTCTGACAGCTGCTAGTCCTGAGGTGCTTGATCTACTTGGCAGGAAGAAAAGCTAACTCTGATACCACAGGCCAGAAATCAGAGGAATGCCTTTTTCTCTACCCACAAAGTAGAAACATATAAGTAATATGCTCTAAAGCAGAGATTGCATAAAAAAGGCTGGCCACAGAATAACTCACAACTGATCTCAAGATGAATATAGAAACAGGTTGCTTTGAAGATGTCTGTCAAAGCCCCTGGTTGCACTCCCAATTGTGGTTAAGATCCAAGAGAAAGAGAAACAGAGAGGGAATATACGGAGCTCTAGATTGAACAGAGTCATTTGTCAAGAGAATTGAAGAAGAAAAATAATGTGGAGTTCAAAGTCAGTGTCCAGTGGCGGGGGGGGGGGGTTGGGGCGGGTGGGTGGAGGAAGTGTATATAGCTACAAACACGGCCAAAACAAGCCAGAAGAAAAAGTTGGTGGGAAAATGGTACAGCACAACCCATGTTGTGCTTGGTCAATGTGAACAGCAGCTCCCTTACCTTGATGAGTTCCAGCTTGGCTGCAGCAGAAGCAACTTGCCGGTGGAGGGAAGCACTAGGGGAGACAGGCAGGCTTGGGTGGGATGGAGACAAGGAGACAACTATGCACACACATGGTCTGACATTCTCAATCTTGGAAAAATCCAAAATGGGCAGTTTTGTTCTTCTCTTTGGAAAAACTTACCCAAGTCAAGCTGTTTGGGATTTTTACTCTCTTTGGTGTAAACCTGGACTTGGCTGTTGACATTTTCGAGGGCTAGCATGCTGTGGCTTTCTCAGCCCACAAGCAGTACTTCTTATCTTTCTGACTCTAATTCTCAACTTTACAGCAGGGCACCACCTGCTTCATTTAAAAGCAAATACCATTTGTCCTATCTAAAATTGGCAACACTATTTTCTTAGACACCAGGGTCCAGAAGACAGTGGGTTATGATAGTAAGGGTATTTCTTTTAAAGCTGAGTAGACTAAATGCGTATGAAAGTACAAAGTACCTGTAGCTGTACTGGGGAAGGGATGCTCACTGAAGGACTGAGTGCTTGTCATGCACTTCGTGAAAAAGTATTCAAGAAATTGAGGAAAACGTTGAGACTTGCCTTTAGTAGATAAGAAAGCCCTAAACGGAGGTTGGATGAGTCCTAAAGTCATCACAAACAGCACATTCAGAAAAGCTCCCCTTGCCTAAAGGCACAAAGGATAGGAACTGAATAGGTTCTGTCTGTCGACTAAAAGAGAATTAGAAGGACTAAGTGGTTTCTCATAAAACACAAAAAGATGGAGCCTTCTCCATCTGCATGCTAAAGCATTAAATATGTTAGAGGAGGATTATCCAGAAACTAGCATATGCTGATTCTTTTCTTATGCTGGATATGTCGGCAAGGTCTTGGCAGACTGTAGGGAAAAAAAAACAGTGTCTATAAGATTTGAAGGTTGTCACAGATCAGTAACCTCAACTGAGGCCTGTTATAGTCATTCAGCAATGACCCCATCTCTTCTTTCATCTTAGAGATTCCACTAGTTTCATCCACTTGCTTGCTTTTCTTCCTTTTTTCTGTTTTTCTGCAAAACAAAACACCGCTGCCATGTTCCTTCACTGGAGTTTCTCCAAGATTGGACCTTCTCAGTGGAGCTTTGCCAGAAAAGTGACAAAGTCATACAATGCATTGTTGTGAAGAAAATGTCATGTAACACAATGCTGAGGACGTGACATAAAGGTGAGTCACTTTAAGCAGGTTGGTTTAGAAAATACGGGTGAAGCTTGCAAAACCAAGTCCTCCTGGGTGGGTATCACTCGAGTTGGCCACATTCTCAGTGGATATAAATTGTCATAGTTCTATGCAAATCATCTGGAAAATGATACCACAGTTGGCAAGCTGCTAAGGTAACAAGTATACCATAGGGCAGTGCCAACTAATGCTGGCTGTGGATCTGCCCATTAGCTGTACTGGTAGTATCAGCTTATGTGAACATATTTGTGGCTCTGGTAAACCTGGAAAAAATGACATTTCCATGGGTTTGATGAGAAGTGAAACATTTGATGCTTTGGTCTCAAATTTTCTGCTGTCTTCCATAAGAAACAAAGGGCAAGGTTTTACGAATGGCCTTCTCCTTTTTCCCTCTTATGGGGCAAATGTAGGAAAAAGTGTTATCTATGGAATTTCAGAACTTGTTCTTTAACACAAAACACCAAAACCACGAGAAATAACATTCTCCTGGAAAATGTAAGCTTTAACTTTGCCCTAAGCCAAAAATGCATACTGATTGCTATTCATCATTCTGCTCTCTTCCTATGTGCTCTATATGTCTCCAAAAGTCTTACCATGTCATTCAAGGTTCAAGGAGTAGCTGGATGAAGCCAGTCTTTCCAAAACAGGTACTCCCCACATCTCTGCTCAAAAACATCCTTCTTGAGAAGAGACTAGACAGCTGTCCTTTGTTGATATCCAGTCTCCCAGGACATTCAGCAAACACATTCAGGAACCTGGATACAGTCTAGGATAACATTTGCTTCCAGATTTGTCAGAATATGACAGGTTTTTTCCAAGTTACTAGTGCATGCATGCAACCTGAAGTCCAAAGCACAACTGCATAGCCCTTGTGCTGTTTGTTGAGCCTGCAGCTCACCATATCTAGGCAGCTGCGGGACAATCTACCCAACGATGATGCTCCCCTACACGTAGCTTTCCGGAGCTGTGAAAACCTCTAAAATTTTTGGGAAATACAGAATGTTATCAGCTCCTTCTCCCCATCCTGGCAGTAGGAAACTTCAAAAGGCAGGTGTGCATTATGGATTTCTCTACCAGTTTCCGCCAACCGGGCTTTACTCTGTCCCACTCTCCTTCTACTTCAACTTTCATAAAATGGGAGCAGGATTATCTGTCTCCCTTAAGAAGATCAGATTAATTAGGGCTCTCCTCCCATATCTTAAGTCTCATTCACCCCCTGTGAAAGGAGTTCTACAGATGTCACTATAGCTTGAGTATCAAGGAAGGGCCATGCACAGCTTTATAGGTGTGTCCTATAGCATCATTATTTACCCAAGCAAGGTCTGAAAGCGGTTCTTGCTCAAGGCTTGGCTGAAATAAACTGTGGATCTGTGTGCTTTGCATAACAGGACATCACAAAGGGCTGCCAAGGTCCAACTTACTCAGAGTACATTATATCAGCACAGCCCTGCACCACTGGGCCTCTGTCCTCTGAGCCCTACACCATTCACAGGGCACTAGAGGCATTCTGCATTGCACTGGGCTCAGTTGTCCTCTCAGTGTTCAGCACCAATTGAGGACAGATCTATGCATCACTTTGTTTTCCTCTCCCTTTGTCTATTCCCAAGCCAACCAAAACACTCTTTGTGCTGGAGACCAAGTCACCTATGACATGGGACCCTATTTTTGAGCTAGAGGTGAACTGAAGGCATGAGTCTGCCAGATGATCTGTTGAGCATGCTGGTGGCAGATGGTATATAAACATTTGTTTTCTTATTACTCAAGAAGGGAAAGCAGTTGGGAAAGCAAAAGTTTCTTCATTTTTTTGCAAAAATTTAAGTTAATGAATGGAAAAAGTCAACAAACTTCTGAAATTCTTTTAGATAAACAGGATTTTGTCTTCAAAAAAAAAAAAAAGAGGGACTTGGCAGGGCTGAAGGCTGCTATTTTTCATTAGGACAAGATGATGGTATGGCAGGAATGCAGGACAGAGGGGTGCAGATGTGTGAAAGCATTTAGGAAAAGGCACCCAGGGATTAGAGAAGTGCCTGTTCCCAAAATGGGTTGATCTGAGGTAAAGGAAACCTTTGGGATAGAAAGATAGTAAACCCCTCCCCCACCCCTTTTATAGTGGATATAAACAGTTTTACGGTATTTCCACCAAACAGAAGAAGAAGAAGAAGAAAAAAAGATTTCTGCAACACACACATGTTCCCCATTAATTAGGACTGCTGTTAACAACACGTTGCACCAGAGCTGCCAAGAACTGTCAGACGAAGGACAGGGAAGCCCACAGCAGAGGCTCTGCTGCCTCCCGGGGGGGCCAGCTGCCCGACCAGCAACCCAGTCCCAGCTTTTCAGCTGGGTCAGCCCCCCACCACGGCAGGATGGTGGAGGGTACGGCAGGCAGCCAGGCTGGGGGCAAGGCGAAATGCCCAACTGCGCGGGCAGCCCCTGTTTGAATTCCTCCCCCCCACACTCCCCTTCAGCTACAGACATTTTCCACAGAAATTCTGGCTGTGTTCGCTTTTGGTTGAGACTTTGGGACTATTTCTGGCTTTTTTAAAACATTCTTAGGGGAGGCGCCTGCTACTTTTATTCACATAAAGGATCCTTATTTTTATGTATTAAGGGATGCAAAAAAAGGAAGAGAGGCAAGGGAGGGAAGAGCTGCTTTATGCTTTCATTCAACTGTACAACAACAACACAAATCTACATCCAAACTACCTTTCCTCCTTAGCAGGCTACAAATAAACACTTTGCTGTAGATTTTGCTCTAGCAGAGACCACCCCTAGCATCCTGGTTTTCTCCAGCCATCACTGGGACAGAGTGCTGACTCCCAGCTTTTAAGCATCTCTCACCTTGGTGCCTCCTTGCAGCTGCTCCAAAGGTTGGGAGTAGCTTTGTCCTTCTCCTATCAGATCCTCTCCTCAGCTCTCTCCTGAACTACTCCCTTTCTTCAGGCTCCCTGAGTGCTGGTCTGGATTCACCACTGGATGTGACCAAGTTTGCACACTGATGCGTGCACAGGACTCACTCACATTAGGTTTAAAGCAGAGTCCTGAACAATCTTTTCTTCTATAAACAAATACAGGAAATAATGTTGCAAAAATGCAGCGAAGTTCATTGCAGATCTTGCAGGAGAGGCATTCCATATTAAAATAAAAATTATTTCCCCACACTCGTACACTCACAGGCAGCATGCCCAAGGAGTCAAGCCATCAGCAGGCATCAAGATGTGTGTCTCCAAGTGGCCAGTCCAGGATCCCTTGTGAGGACATGAAGGATGAGAGGCATCAGCAATCCACCAGCATGTCTCCTACACTCCTCAGAGGTTGGTGATGATCTGCCTGTTTTGGATCTTCCTTTTTGTACTCTTTAGGAGCAGACAAGGGATTCACCTCTCCACCTTGTCCCACTTCTGTGAGTCATCCAAATGTACTCACTGTCTTTAGTCTCTCAATCTGGCCATTCCAACAAGTTGCACTACGTATGTTGAGATCCCAATGACCTGCTAATAGAGGCGTTTTTTTGCAGCCCTTCTGCTTTTGCCTCCACACCAGACACCTGCTTTGGCCTCACTCAGACCAAAGACCACCTCTGCTTACAGGTATCCACAGCAGGAGCAGTCAGAGAAGAGAAAGCTAAAGACTGTTGTCCTTTCCAATAACTGTCTCACAGATGCCCATGATAGTGGCATTTCTGTACAAACTCCAGCCCTCTGACTAGATGCAGGAGTGTAAGGCTGTGTACCTCTGTTTCACAAACTGGGCCAAGCAAAACATCTAAAGCACACCTCTCATTTGTGGTAAAAAGTTTGGGATAGTGGAACATTTTGCCATTCTCACTCTTCCTTTCCAATCCATAAAGCACTGCTGTTGGAACTGCAGCCCTGAAGTTTTGTGAGGTTTTATAGCTACAATGGTGCACATGGTTTTATGCCAAAAAAAAGCACTGGTCCATTAAACACATGCATTCAACATCATCTCTACAAATATTGTGAGGAAATCCCTGTAGCTGCTGGCCAAAGCATTGGTGACTTATTCTTCAAAGGAAAATCCTTTCAGACATGCAGAAAACATTCTGGCCTAAAGTTTCAAGAGCAGATAGTGATTTGAGTGGGTTCCCTCTTACACATTCAAGGCAAGGACATTCAAAAGGCGTTAGAATTTGCTGAGTGCCCCTCTGCTCACTGCTTTCATCCTAGATGCCTTGAACCAAGAGTGGAAAAAACCACCAGAAACACAAGGACTTCTGAAGTACTGGAGCAGACTCGACATTTTTCTAGGGTGTAAGTTAGCAGGGTGAATTTAGAAGCAGTGGATCTTGGTGCACTTTGGGAGAGCGCCTCAGATCACCTATTCAGATCCATGTGCCATAAGGGGAATGTTCAGACTGAACTCCAAAAGGGCACCACAGTGCTGTTTTGCAGAACATATACTAAGGGTTTTGGTTAAAATACTTCAGTTTGGGAGAGTTTATATATTTTTAAAATATAAACAATTTCTGTAGAAAGCTAACCATTTTTCTCTTATATACACTTAATCCATTTATTAAAAACTGTTTTCTTTTTTAATAAAGAAAGGAACCTATGTGAAGACTCAAATATCTCTTCAAATACCTCTTCTAATGACATTTGAAAATCTAATTCCCCATTTGGGACACGTTGCAAGAATCAACAATAGTAACAGTTTGATGTCTGTCTTGTTTAAATCCAGCGGGGGGAGGAAGGTTTGGCAGAAAGTACTATTGTCATGTGGGAGTCTCAGAAATGAGTTGTCTCCTGGCTGATATTCTTCCACTGCAATGGTAAGTCAAATAGGCTAGTAGCCACGGCAACAGCCCAGAATTCTTGCCTATTTCTATGGTTATTTCACACCACTTTGGGGCTACCCCAGTTCATACCATTATCACTCAAGACATTATTTCATAGTGATTTCATTAATTGAGTGCAATTTGATATATGAATAACACCCACATTTGTTTTAACAGAGGTCATGTTAGCTGCACTTCTGCTTGAAAATGTAGACAAGTCAAGCTAAAACAATGTCACAGTTTTAAAACAAATACACAGACTATAGTTCATAGGTGCAGAACAGCTGTGTGACTTCTCTCATTTTTCTTACCTACAGTACCTATCCTTCTAAGGAAGCTTTGGGGAAAAAAGCAGGGGCTACAACATCCCTAACCCTACAAATCTTTTGTAGCCTGCAAGGAAGGCTGCCCTGGGCAACAGAATGACATGTGAACAGTCAGTGAGAATATTACCTGACAAAATGAGGAGCAGCAGAAGAGGTCTGTGGCTCCTCTGTCAGCCTAACTACCACCTTTAACAAAGCCATCAGCTTACTAAGTCTCATAATTTTATTTGAAGAAGTTACAAAACACTACTAGCCTGAACAAACAGTTTAGGAACCCTTTCTGGTCACACAGTGCAAAGAAAGGACAGAGGTAACCATGCCCATAGCTGATGGGGTAACTGGACCATGGACAGAGAAAAGACCTGGAGCAAAAGGACAAAAAGAGCCCAAGTTTTCAGGACACCATATTGCAGTGGCTCAGCATTGATTTGCTGGAGGCCTAGCACTGTCTCCTATATGGTATTGGCAAGACAACAAATTCAAAAGGCCTACATGGCGTGTCTTGAAGATGTTTCCAGTCAGAGTTTGCTTTTCTGTATAATAACACTGATACCTAAGAAAGCCACAACACTCCTGAGCTGGTGTTTTGTGCCAGTGCTGCACAGCTGATCAAACAACAGGAGATTCCTAGTTTATCTGCTATGCGAATTTGTATTGCCATTCGTTACTTTTTAAAAATGTAGACCAGGTTTCCCAAAGCAAACCCTTGGAGGACCATGTGTCACCCTCCAGTGTCAAGTTACATAATTTGGCTAATATCTGGGCCTTCTCTGACCAAGAAAGCAAAATAACCCACCCAACAAAAAAAAACCAGTAACAAACAACAACAAGTTCAAAAGAGTTCAAAAGACCCATTTTTCAGAAAATTGAATAATGATGTGTTCTGCAAAGGCAAACCCTTTAAAGTGTTTCTAGTTTCAGAAATATTTAAAAAAACCCAGTGTTCTTCATGCTTTCCAGAGTTATCTGAATTCCTTCAAAAGCCCACTCAAGGTTAAAGAAGAAAAACAATGTTATTCTAATGGAACAAAGCATTACATTTTTTTATTACAAGATTTGAAATACAGTTGCAAAAAAAGAGCTAGAAAACCAGAAAGATTCAAGTTTAGAGTTTATCTTGTTAATTTTTTGCTTTTTTGTTACCTGGGATTTTTTGTTCAATGTTCCTCCTCCAGCGAGGTGCTTCAAAGCATCTCTCAAAACCCCCCATTGTTTCTCTACTACTGCAAGGAACCCCATTTATTCTGCAGCCTTGCTTTAGCTGCTTGAGAATATGCAGCACAGTGATTTTTCTACCTAAGCCCATCATTTCCTTTAGGAAGTCACAGAAATTGCAGGTTGCAGATCAAATTATAAACATCCTAACTGTATGCTCTAGAGATCATTTCTGTGTACAAACAATTTCAGTCCAGTGTCAGCTACTGCAATTTCCCTGATAACAACTTGCTATGTTTACATTCATCTGAAACATTAAAACTCACTGGGGAACAGCGTGGGATCTGTTTGATCAACCTGAACAACCTACTCAGGATATTTTCAAAAGACTAACTTCTAGGCATCTAAGAACACTGGGGGTTTTTGGTATTACTTGTCTTTTTCCCTTGGCTGCCTAATCTCCCTTCCTGCTCCTTAGTGAAGATGTTAATTCAGAGCAGAGCTGGCAGCAGTCCCCCTGCCACCCCAGGGGGTTCCTCCTAGCAGTATGCAGGCAGTCATTAGTCTCTGACTATAGTCTGTCAGGCAGTCCAAGCCACTGGTCCCCTGCTCAAGCCAAACAGGGATGTCACATCATGCCAAGTCATGCCATAAAATAACAGTAGAAATAGCTTACGTTTTAAATCCCTGAGGGCAGCTACCCCATCAGGCTGGGGGATCAGAAAACAGACGCTAAAGCGTAAGGAATAGTACTGGGATCACAGGAGTGAGATGGTTTAACAGCAAACAACAGAAGAACAAAAGAGCCACGTTCAGCCTAAGTCATTTTACGCACCCAACTGATCTGCCTAATTGAGGATCTTTTCTAAGCAGGTTAATATGCCACCTTAGTTATCAGAAGGTGAGACAGCTACAGACAAGAGTCATCTGGATCCTGGGGCAGGAAGAATCACTTTCTAGGAATACACCTCTCTTTTCAGTGACTATAGAGATCCTTGGGCATTCTTTGGAATGTAGGTTGTAGGGTTAACCATTAGAGTACTTCAGCCATTCTAACAATTTGGAAAAATAGCTTGCATTTAGTACAAGGACATACCCATAAACTTCAATGTGCTACTGCTATGAGCAGAGGCACAGAGAAAGACATACTCTTTATAAAAGGAATACATGACAGTAAGAGGAAAATAGGAAAAGAAATGTAACTTGAAACAAGAGCAAAAAAAAAATCCAACAAAATAGCATTTTTCGCCTCAAAATGAATTTTTCCAAAGTCTATAGTATTTACAAAGCTAACTGAGTACTCCTGAAAAGAGATTTTTCTGGTAGCAAACAATTTCTGTAAAAATGTGGACACAGCTCTCTCAGGGATCAGGATGATTCAGTGCTGTTGGAAATATTTAGTAGTTATCTGTAGTGAGATGGTAATATTTTGGTTATTTAGACTTCTGACAAATATGGATCATTACAAATAGCTCATTATGGAGCATATAAAATGAGGTGGTAACTGGATAACTTGACAACAAATTATTTTCACTATACATAACTGCATGACAGTCTATATTGGAAAATGATAAATGACATCATTCATGTGCCCTGAATTCACTGTAATCTCTCAAGGGGGGTGGGGAAATCTAGGTTAAATAATGGGCAACTAAACAGAGACATATGTTCAATGCACACCACAGATCAGAAAGGCAACAAGACACTGGAAATCCTGCAACAATAGGTTTTCTTGAGCTGGAGCTGCCAGTTGAAACTGAGAAATGCAGACTCTTGTATTTCTCTGATAAATCCTTTAAAAGATCCATCTCTCCTTCCACTCCACTTAGGCAAGTTGGTAGCACCATGCAGCGCTGGAGGAAGCGTTGTTTTGATTTTTGTGCTACCATGCATGGCACTGGCAGTTCAAAGCCATTTGACGTACCCAGCTATGACTCCAGCCATTCATCTGAGGCTGCACTGCAAACTGCCAGGTACTCACAGGTGAGAAAGCAGGTATGTGATCACCATTGATGAAACCATCCATATCACTTGTGCACGCTACTTGCATTTGTAAGGAAGGGATGCGGAGCTGACCCATGAAGAAAGGCTTTTTGCTGCCCATGGAGACAGTACTGCAGGATGATGCTACAGACAGATGCCATCCAGATTGTTGTGAAAGCAAGGGGAGAGGTGGTGTGTCCAAAAACAACCCAAGCTAATGGAACACCTCCCAGTTTTTAATCTCTCTGCCTTCTTGCTGGGTGCACCTCTGGGTTGTCCATCCAGATGGAGGGGGGGCTCCAGAAGGGAAAGGCATGGGCAGAGGTGGCTGTCTGAGGGGCAGTCTGGGCAGTGGGGGGACAGGGTCAGGCCGGCCCTGAGATGCATGCGTGGCTCTGGCCCGGCATTTAGTCTGTGCAGGAGGGGGGCTGGCGGCAGCAGGCGAGCCAAGTCAGAGCATAGCCAAGTGAGAATGTTCTGGCAGCCCTTCCTGGCAGCCTAAGCAAAGTTATTTATCACTTTGTGCATTTTCCTTCTCATCTGTGTACAGCCGGCTCCAATGGCTCAGCTTGCATTTTGCCTTCCAGAGCCAAGCCAGTCCCTTGGCTCTGCTCGGTCTTGGCTGTCCATTCACGCCTTCTGTCTCCTCCAGCTCTGCCTGGAGCAGTGCAGGATCACAAAATAGGAGTAGGTGTCTATAGTCAGGGAAGAGATTGAAGCATCAACAACCTACACCAATGGCAAAGACCACACCTCTTCTCTGGATGGGCTAATGCCAAGCTGCTGTTTACTGCGGCTGTGGAGCTGTGCACAGTTGTTTCTGCTGCTCCCAGGCAGCCTCTGCTGGGGAGCTTCAGTGCCTGCCGGCAGCTATGAGACATTTTCTTTCATTTATTTTAGGGATTGTGCCTTTGTACTGATTTCTTCCAAACTAGTGGACGTAACAACAGTGAATTTACAGCAAATTTTTCCAGTTCTATGGACTCTTTTCCATACTGCTGGTGTATTTTGCCAAAATGTCTAACAAGGGTGCCTAAAGTGGGCTTGAAAATAATACCAGCTGCGTTCAGATATTTATAAGGCTCACATTTGCTCTTGATAAGGACACACCACATTCTTCTAAACACTGAACATTACAAAAGCAGATCAGCACTAACTGTATTACACTTTTCATCATCAAAAGTCTGTGCCATAGTTTGTCCTAGATTTCAGGGCTTTGCCTAAAGGGAAAACCCCTGAATTAAGCTGTCATTTGTCTCCTACTCCCTCAGCTGCCCGGGCAGTTTTGTCTGGGGCTGCTAGGTTTGGTGACAAAGTAAACAGCAAGATTGCATTTGACCTTGCCAGGTTTTGGGCAGCATACATAAAGATTTATGTTTTCCTACTGGATGACACACTCTAGAAGGTGCTGGATAACTCCCAGCTATGCAAAGCCAGATCTTGACTGCCTTCTAGCCAGCTTAGTCCCAGCTGGGTAAAATCTCTTATCATTCTGATCAGATGATGGAAGAATATAAAACAGGACAAAGTGAGGCTGAAGGGGGCACCTGGTCTGCAGTAGATTCCCAGAAGCACGCATGACAACAAAGTGCATTGAATAGCAGCTTCCCATCATGAGCCTTTAATTTTCGCATCCTGAGAAGTTTCCAAAACCAGGCTGCAATTTCTCAGATTTTGTCTCTGCCTGAAGGTAGAAGAGGAAGTTGAGTAAAATCCCTTCAGACCTTCTGAAATGAGGAGAGAATGAAAAATTGCATTTTCTTATTGTAATAAAAATTCTAACCATTTTTTTCTCTGTAAAGGGCCACATCAAAGTGCTTGGAATTTGAAACTTGGTGTGGGTATAGTTCTCATTGCAGGCCAGATTGAAAGCAAGCTGAGGTCAATAACTGTGCCTCCTTTGATTTTGCCTGACACTGAAGAAGACCCTACAGCTAGGTAAACAAATCATAGAGAAGATCGTTCGGAACAGTTGTGCCTATTTTCTACTTGGGAGTTGCCTGGGAACAAGCTCAGTTTGTTTGCAATGTGTCTAGGGTTTAGATGTATTCACCAAAGCCCAGCTTTGCTCCATCCTCCTCAATTTTTATTTTAGAAGCTTGCTCCATGAATAATCTCCTCAAAGAAAATATCCAACAGCACATAAAAGGACATCTTTACTTAAAGAGTTTGTAACTAAATCATTTCTACACCTTTTTTTTATAGGTGTGGGGGGGTCACAAGCAGATTATTTGTCAGTATTATGTATCATTTGTACATACCCCAGTGTATCTGAGGTCCTGAAAGCTGTTAACATTTCAGTGTACTGCCACGTAGAGAGCTCCTACATGAGAAGTTGAAGGGTAGCACTCCTGACTTCCCCCCCGCAGCAAAGCCCTTGGTGGACCAAGGACTGACCTCCACATCTCCCTGCAGCTCCAACTTCTGGACCATCCACTCTCTTGACACTGGAACTCAAAGGTCTTTCTTTGTTAAATTCTACTTCAGTTGGTTTAATTCTCTTTTCTTGCTGGAAGAGGATTTAGTAAAACAAACAAAACATTTTACCAATGTGAATATTCACAATTAATGACAAAACTCTTAAACAGGAAGGTCATTTCTTGGGGAGGGAGACTGGTATTATTTTGAATGAAGGGAAGAGTGCAAAGATCTTGCAATATTTGCTGTAAATGGGTTGTTATGGTGAACATTCCTGTCAGCAAGTTCATTAGCTCAGAGATCCACGAGTGAACAGAGACCAAAAAATATGTTTAAAAATTCAAGAACAGATTAATGGACAATATTTTGCAATCTTTGTTTAGCTCTGCTTCTCACTGAGAATTAGTAACTTTACTCCAGGCCAGATTCAAATAGTCTTACTCATGCAGAGCATCATCATGTTTTATGAATAACCCCAGTGATATTTAGGGCTATATTTTGGAATAGGACTGGAATCAGAGAAAGTCAGTGGGAGGCATGGGCTGAATCACCTTGATTAATAAGTTTAAGATTGTTAGTTTTATATGTGTCTATATAAATAAGGGGAATAAGGAGGATGTCTGGATTGACAGGCATGTGACAGAATTTATAAACATCTTTTTGCAACATACAGCAGATTCCTCTTTTAACAGAAGAGAATAACACCCAAAAGTTACTTAATATCAGGAAAAGAGGAATTCGCACCTTCAGAAACAATAGAAGATCAGGCCATTTTGCGGGTTATACTCTCAACAGTTCTGGCTGTTGCCTGTGATATTACATAAGACCTATGCTGCTCTTCATAGAAGTGATGGATGAAGTTTTCAGAGCTGCTCAAATGTCGTGAAAGCATGTGGTCCATTTTCCAAAATAATGGGGTCCTTGGGATTCTAAATCCCATTGAATTTCAGCACTTCTGGGAATGGTTTCATTAACTTCTAAATCAATATGCATTTTCCAGTTTGTTATGTTCCCCATTTCATTTTATCTCTGGGTTCCAGCCAACACCATACATCAATAACAAGATCATCAAAAGGCAGGATTAAAAAGGAAAGCACAGTTGTGCCCGACTGCTCTGTCAAAATGTCTCCAAGACCCATCGCAGACTCCTGACGTTACCAGTGAGTGAGGAAGGAACCAATTCAAAGTTCGCTGATGTAAAGGAAAGTCCACTCATTTCTATGGATTTCAATGGGGCTTGGATCAGGCCCTGGAAGAATAAGGATGACATAAAAATAACATGACATCTGCCAGATTCACCAATATGCTCTGATGTTTTGCCCGGCTCAATGATGCAAAGCAGATGGAGAGTACTGACAATCCTGGCCCTCTTCAATCACTTACTCCGTCTATCGGATTAGTTTTCATCAGGCGTTTTATTCATGACATAAATACATTTATCTCATTAGTGCTTTTGCAACAGTATTTCAGAAGAAAATTCACCAGTTTTTAGCTTTATCAGAGTAAAATTTTCTGTATTTTGTCATTTAGTGGCTCCCAATTTTCAACAAAGTTTCCAAGGAGCTTATTATTGAGTCCCTGAGTTTTGCAGATTTTACTTACGCAGGGCTTGTAATTAGTTGAGTTTAAGTGCCTTTTTCTTCCATACTGCCAAGCAGAGTGCACAATTGTGCCATTTGACTGCTGAACCCTCAAATAAGGCATTAGGACAATTATTCTGCAAAATACAAAGCTTGCCTTTAAGTTCAAGCAGATGCTTAAATCATTTCAAAGCTATCACAAATAACTATGTATACAATTTGCTGAATCAGTGCCAGAAGACGCATTTGAAAGAAACTAGTCCACTTTGAAAATTACCTTGCTCTGTCCCTGCCCTCTCCTGCCTACTGCTACACAAAAAGGAGCTAAAATCAATTGGGAAATACTTATATATGAGAAGTCTGTGCACTGTGTCTCAGAAAAAAAGAGAAGACATTGCTATGTCTAACATTATATGCCAGGAATAAGCAAGAAAGATGTAATGCAGGTTGGGCTTTTAGTATGCATGGTTACAATAAATATAGGCATTAATAGACATTAAAAGTTGCTGAATGACTGAGAAGTTGAGTAGATTGGATGATGTCCCTCAAAATGAAATAATGTATAGTTGGTTGGCAATTCATTTCTTCCGAGATGCTTTTTTGCCTGACTCTGCATATATTCCTCATTGTGGAAATAACTTGGGAGATTGCAGTCTGGCTCCAGCCTCAAGCCAGCACTAGTGCTGAAAGGCAAGAGCCGAGTTTCCATATTCGCACCAGACACATCTCTACAAAAATGTCCCAAACTATTTGGTTAACAGCTGTGTTGCTCAGAGCTTGCTCCCTGGCATAAGGACTTGACCGCATTGACATCACATAAGGACCAAATTGGCCCTGAACACTTTTGCCGTATTTCAAAGGCATTTCCAGAACATGTCCTGCTCATCAGAGTTGAGTGTGGCTTGGGGTGTCTACACCCTGGAGCGACAATCTCCTGCCAGCTATAGCACATCTATGAGTTTTGGCCCACAGTGGCACATGTATGACCATGCTTGAGCATACAAAGGGATAACAGACAACATACAAATGCACAAGATCAAGCACAACACTCATGCACAAGCCTGGGTTACTATATTTTAGAGGTATCTTTACCTTACAATGATCCATCACATTTTAGAGGTGAAAATCGGACTGCATGCAGAAGGATGGGTAAGGCACTGAGGCAAACCTGCCACATACACTTTGGCCAAATGACTTACAGTGAAACTCTATTCCTAGCTGCAGCAAAGATCCTGCTGACTTACAAAGAAAAAAAAAATTAACCCTGTGCACCCAATTTTCCCTCTGAAAAGAAAGGATTGCTTGTTGTATCTTTCTTGTCCTCTCCCTGGACTATAAGTGATTCAAGGCAGGAACTGTCTCTCTATGGGCACAGCTCCAGCACAGTCAAGTCCTAGGCATGGGTGAAGTGTTACGCGTCACAACTCTTCTTCTTTTAAATTGAACTGCAATTTTGCCATGTCTAATTTTGTCTTATTGCTCCTAACATTATAGCACTTGGCCATACTTCCTCCCCCCTCCATTCTGTTTATTTGTAGAAAGGAAGAAATGCCACAGAAAAATGGTTTTGTGCTGTTACATAAAGGCTTAATCAAAATCAAGATATTACTGGAACAAATAGCGAGACAGAGCTGAGATGTTTATTTTCCTGTTGGGGCATAGTGATGATGAGATCATGTCCTATCACAGTGCACTTTAACTCTGCTTCACCAGTACCACACCTAGACCCAATCAATCAGTAGAAGTCCAGTTCCCTGGTCTTTTGGGCAGACTTGAAAGTCCTGGTCATGGGTATTTCATACCAGATACAATGTAGGTGAAAAAAAATCACTGAAATACAATGAAGCTGCCCTAAATAGATGACCAGAGAGCCACTTTAATATATGAACAGCAGACTGTTGGCAAGGGACCAGGATGCAGTATCTCTGTGTAAGCTACCAGCATGATTGTGACTCTAGGAACTTACCAATTCTGAGGGCACCCAGCTGGGAAAATGATTTCCCATCTGATCTCCTACAGAAATCTCTCTTTTGGCTTCCATCCACCATAATTGGTCCCAATCTTGTGCACAGTGGAGAAACAAGAAATCTTCAGGAAAACATCTCCATGTGACAACTGCACTGCAAGCTCTGTTCAATTTGAAAGCAAGTCCTTGGCCCCAGATGCCTCAGTGACTCCTGCTTGATCCCCATGCCCAGCCATATGCATCTATCTTGTTTATTTTTGGAGGCAGAATATATTTTACATGTTTTGAGTGACCCTGGGTGAAGCAGTTTTGCACCAAGGTTTCTCCATCCAGACAGGACTATAAAACAACTGTCCTGTTTTCAGTGACAACTCTGTCCGATGGCAAGTAAAGCACAATCAAGAGATCATTCAGAAGGTCTCAGGAATGGTCGCTGGAGTAGATTTCACAGGCAGCGACATCAAGACTGTAAAACATTTTTGATGGAACATTTTACATTGCTTTAAATTTGGAATTCTTTGGAGAGCATCTGAGGACTTTTCAAGAAACAAACACAACCCTCATCCTCCATGCACAGGCACGTACACACAGAAAGCCCCTTCATGTCATGGGGAGCCAGCATCCTGAGGCTCCAACCTCAGCTCACTCCTCAACATTATCAGTCATACTATATAATCAGTGTAGATTGAACAGCACTTGCAAAGTGGGTTGGGCTGGGTTTTTTCTAACTCTTTTTTTTTTAATTCTCCTCCCCTCCATCGAGGGTATTCAAGGAAGAGAGCCTGTAGTTCAGACGTGGCTTGGGAAGCATCTAATGAGAGTCCTTAGCTTGTTAAAATGAGGTACTGTGGTGGCATCTTAATAAGAGGTTTGGAGATTTCCTTCCCCTAGGGGAGATTCTCAGAATATTTTGAGGTTGTCTCTTTGGAACTGAAAATGAAAAGGTAGCTTTGCTGCTTCACAGATTCTTTGCGTCCTTTCCTCTCAGCAATCAAGTGAGAGCTAAAACCACCATGCAGGATAAACCCCCAAAAGGATAGTCCAAGATACAATAGCACTAACTGGCAAGAGTGTCAGCATGGGGGGGTAGGGCCTTGGAAGGCACAGTCTCTAAAATCCTGCTGCTGAGAGGAGCAAGCCCCACCACTTCCACTTTCACCTCTGGCTCCGTGGAGTTACCAAACCCAAACCCCCACACTCCTTGCTGGAGAAGCCAGCAGCCAAATGTCCTTTCCCTACCCCCATGACATTTTCACAGAAAAACCAAAATAAATTGGCTGAAGACAAGAGACGTTTGAGACTAATTTTCACAGCTCACCCTCACTTCATCCTTCCGCTGCACATCCATCCTCAGCCTCTTTGAAGCCTTCTTAAACCTCATCACTCAGCTTCCTTTACTTTCCACACTCACGGCTTGGTACAACATTTCTCACACACTCTCCCTGCACTCCAAAAACACACTTTGCTTGAAGTTCAGTGCTCAAGCCTTGTCAATGGCAAGGAGACTAATCACATCTCAGCATTCAGTGCTTCATTAGCAGCTCTCCTAAACCAGGGATCCCCTTCACTGTGAGCAAAGTGCTCACAGTTTTAATCTGGTGACAGCTGCCTCAAATTATGTATTGCTGTATTAAAACTTAGTGCGAGTTGATTTTTCTGCTTCACTTAACTCACCACACATTAATACACAAACTAACAACCAATACTTAAAATGTGCCCTCTCCATCAAGCCACCACTATTACTGTCAGTGTGGGCAGCTGGAGTGTTGCTTGCTGCAGAGCAACACAGAGCTCTAGCAATCCCCCTTAGATCTTGTAGTTTATTACAGAGTTAGAGATATGTGACTACTGCAGACAAAACAAAATCATAGCCAAAACTTCACTTAAAATCTCCAAAAATCCAAATCTTTATTATGCGTCAAAGAAGTTCAACTAATTCCATTGATTTTAAACACATTCTTTGTTACTTCCTCTCAGCTGGAAGCAGATACACAGAGGGAAAAACCCTTGTGATATACTCACAGCCTGACCCAAGTTTTTCTTACAAGATTTCCAATTTCTGTTCTGCATCAAAAACTTGTATTATCCATGAGCCATTGGCAGGACAGAACCCAAGACTTCCAGCAATAAAAACCACAGGGTTTGTTTTTGGGTGGTTTTCTTTGCTATTGGAGTTAAAGGGCTCAAAACTGGGGTAAATCCTTACAGCTTCCTCTAGGTGCTAGAAATAAAAACCTAACCACTAGCAATATGTTCAACTATAGGGGAACTTGATTTATTTAATTAATAGATTCAGTCACTGTATTACATCAGTCATTCTTATTAGCAAATGGACTTTGCACTCAGGTCACTGGGAGTAGTCCAAGATCATCTACTTGTATAAAACTGGACCCTTAAACCACACACAGCCCCTGTGAGGTCACACTACTGTCCTCAGTTTATAGGTGAGGAAAGGCAAGTACCCATTTGCAATTACAGTTTTGGATATACTTCTCTGGACCAAGGTGAAAATTTCACCCTTTCAACTGGATTTATTGTCACAAATCCCCAACAAAGTGGTCTTTTTGTTTGGTGGTTCTGATTTCTTTCCATCTTTGCATACTCAGCGGCTTCCCAGAAGTACCCCCTTCACACCTAACACAGCACCCATTTTGGCAGCAGCTCTGCCTCCACCACCAGGCCTCCAAGTCCCCTTCTGCCAGCAGGGAGTTGATAAGCAGTCACCCAGCTGACAATCTGCTCAGAGCCAGGGGGACCTAAGGCCTTTTCTCACGGCAGCCATTTCACTCTCCTTCTCTTCCAGTGGGACCTCTGTGCTTCAGCTGTATGGACAAGATAGTCCTTCGATTCTCCTGCTTTTCACAGTGCCCATCTAAATGACAAACTCTTCAATTCCCTGCTTTTGTACAACAGCAGATGAAATGTAACTTTAATGTCAGCTGGAACCCCTGGGCGCTATTAATAAAAACAATGATAATAACAAGGGAGGTTTGCAAATTAGCAACCCTTGCTACAAACAGTGATACACCCAATTTAGCACAAATCATTGCAGGCTCTTGCCTGCTCAGTGGCTATTTTAATCACTGGTGACTAATGCCTGTGAGGGCTATTCCAGGGTTTGACGTGCCTTAAACACAAGAAAATAGGGAGATCTTGTAGAGAGAGAGGAGAGAGAAAGAGGGTGATAGAAGGAATTGGCCAAACCCAAAGGTGCACCACCAAAAAGCATTCAGCTTGCACCATCCATTTTGCTGCTGTTGCTACTGCATTTGCTGGGGTCACTGACCAATTCCTCCTCTGAATAATAGTATCATTTCTCTTCTTTTGGTGCGAATCTAGGAAAAACAGTCATGCTCTGGAACACAAACAAAGGCTACCTGTCCCTTCCTTGGTTATGGAAATGGGGGTCAGCCTTTTTATTTTCAAAGGGGACAGAGCTGGAATGCTCCTTGGCACACCACCAGAAAGGAAATATCTGCTTAAATATTTGACGGGAAGAGAAAAAAGAGAGGAGAGGAAACAAAGCAAAGGGGGATGGGGAGAGGGAACTTTTGTTTCATGCAGGGGAAAAGGGCTGCATGGAAAACAGAGTCTCAACTCACCTCTGCACTGGGCAATGCTACGCTTCACCTTCATGAAATGAGCACCTTTCTGTTAGACCACTGTGCTTAATTTTCTCCATCTTAACTTTCTAAGGACTAAAAAATTTTCCTAGTTGAGTAAAGCTGAACAAAGAGCCACTAAGCACCACAACCCTCAGCTAGACATGTGTGTTTACCTAAGCCACACTGATCTTTTTTCCTACAGTAGGTTAAGTCTTACAAGCACTTGAATCCACCTGACAACATACAGATCACATTAAGCAACATTCTGGAAAATACAAACTAACTAACTAACTAACCAACTAACTAACTCTCAATAAAAGTTTTGGAAAAAAATTCGGATTTAAAAAAAAATAAAAATCACAGGGGACCAAAAAAGCATTCTTTGGAGCTAAAGCATAAGACAGTGTTCGATAACACAAGTGACCAAAGCAGATTTGGCTAACATCATCCAACTAGCATTATTTATCTAAAGGACATCAAAATCACAGAATGGTTTGGATTATAAGGGGCCTGAAAGATCATCTAGTTACAAACCCTCTGCCATGGACAGGGATACCTTCCACTAAAACAGGTTGCTCAAAGCCCCATCCAGCCTGAGCTTCAACACTTCCAGGGATGGGGCATCCACAACTTCTCTGGGCAACCTGTTCCAGTGTCTCACTATCCTCACAGTAAAGAATTTATTGCTAATATTGGATTAAAATCTACCCCCTTTCAGCTCAAAACCTTTATCCCTCATAATGCTCCCTGATGAAGCGTTCTCCCCCATCTTTCCCACAGATTGCCTTTAAGTATCCGAAGGTTGTATAGGGTCTCCCCAGAGGCCTAACTTCCCTTTTCCAGGCTAAATAACCCCAAATGTCTCAGCCTGTCCTCACAGGAGAGGTGCTCCAGCCCTCTGATCATCTTCATTGCCTCCGGACTCACTCCAACAGGCCCACGTCTTTCTTACGCTGGGGGCCCCAGAACTGAACACGGTTCTTCACGTGGGGTCTCATGAAAGTGGAGTACAGAGGGGAATAACCTTCCTCCACCTACTGGCCATGCTTCTTTTAATGTAGCCCAGAATGTGGTTGGTTTTCTTGGCTGAAATTACACATTGCTGGTCATGCCCAGTTTTTCATCCACCAACACTCCCAAGTCGTTCTCTGCAAAGCTGCTCACAATCCACTCATCACCCAGCCTGCTTGCATGTTTGGCACTGCCCTGACCCAGATGCAGGATCTTACACTGGGCCTTGAGGTTCACATGGTCCCACCTCTCTAGTCTGACAAGGTCCCTCTGCATGGCATCCCTTCCCTCTAGGGTACCAGTAGGTGACAATTTGGTGTCATCAAAGATGACAAGAATGTGAGACCAGGTCTTCTGCTTTCTCTGGTGTACTCCATCTGACCAACCAGCACCATAAAATTCCTTTACTCATGTCATGCCTGGGTAAAAAGCCACACCTGAGTACTCAAGACCATTTGCTCAGCACTTGCTAATTTCATGGCAGCTGAGGAAATCTGTGAATTCTCCAGAGCTAAGGGGGCAGAGATATAACAAAGTAAAAAGCCTGGCAGACAAATATTGCAAATAGTAGGAAAAGAGTTCAAAAAATGCAGCATTCCATTCCTGTTCTTTGAGGGCTAATGTGCAGCTTAACTTTTGAACAGAAGATGTGGGGAGACTGGTTCAAATCCTCCAGTTGGCTTCTCCTCTCTATTACAGCATTGCAAACACGCATATACTTTGTGGGCCCATAAAATCTTTACATTCACTTAGGTCACTGCAGGTTTAGTTTTACAGTGTTGGAGGCTCCAAACAGGACTGATCATAAACAGCTGCTTCTGTTTTTAACTAAGAGGGGAATCTTTTTGGTTTATTGCTCTTGTGGCCACTGAGTACTGACACTGGAAAGCTAGTCATCCAAGTTGCCTTGGACCTATTTCTCAAAATATGTTGGGTTTTTGGGTTTTTTTCAGTACATGTTTGTTTACCAATGTGGCTCCAGATTGTTGACTAAGATTTGTAGACCCCTGGTGTAGCTACAGGAAATATTTCTAGAGTGTTTCTTTTCTGAGAAGTCTGCAGCTTAAATAACCAATCTCTTTTCATGAAGCTTCTGCAACAGCTAATTGCACTAATGTGGCTTCTCTTTCCTTTCCTTCCTCTCCACCTCTCTGTTATCTTAAGCCATAATTTGGCTATAGTGAAAGTATCACCTCTGTAGATGCTGGTAGCAAGGAGAATGTCATGTGGTACATAGTGCAAGTCCAACTTTCATTCTTGCAGTTCTTGAGCTGTTTCACTCGGATCTTTTATTTGTTACTCCCTGTATATTTTATCTTTAAACAGTAGATATGACAGGCTGTCTGCCTGTACTTGTACTTCACAGATCAGACAAGAAGCTCCTAATTGACAAGAGGAGGAACTGGAAGTTCTGGGGGTGGCCACAGTTGGCAAAGTTCACACATTCACTGATAAGCTCTCCAGGAAAACGTACCCTACAGCTTGTTCTGGCCTGCAACTTGCTAGGTACTCCTGAGTACAGAGTCTTCTGCAGTCACTCCATCCTTGACCAGATTTTCAGTGCCCTGAGATGCAACATTTGTGGTCTCATAAAAGGATCCTTTGGAAACCGGGCCTGTATTTGGTTGCAAAGAGGGGCTGTCTTGGAAATCTGGTCTTAACAATTATGAAGAACTCTGGAAAAATTACTTTTGCTTCTTTTAACACACAGTGTAGCTTTTGCAGGTTCTGCAAGCTCCAATGTAACTATTTCAGTGAGGCCCATGCTCTGCAAGATGATGACAAAAACTCAAAATATCTTTTTTTTTTCATCCAGAGATGCAGGGGTTCCACATACAGAACTGCATCAAAACCAAAAAGGTTCCAGTTCTAACTCAGCTGAACTTTCAAAGCTGCTTGGAAACCTAGTTCACATTAAACTTTATGGGAACTGGACATCCAAATTCCCTAGGTGGCTTTGCAACACACAGCTGTAACTAATTGCTGTGCAGAAAGGTTTGGGGAAAAGATTTTGATCTAGAAAAAGAGAGAGATGTTTTGATGCCAAAAAAGCTTTTGCAATAGATTCTCACATGATATCCACACTACTGATTCTGGGCTATCTCATCAATGAAGTAAATGGAGCCATTTTATAATAGCTAATCCTCTCTCTGTAACTCTTCATGCACCTGCAGAGGTTATAAACTAAGTGGGAGAAAGAATTTCTTTTGCTGAGTTTCTAGTAATCCCTGCCACTGCAAACTATGGGGCTGAAAGGTCGAATAAATCAAAACGACTGATGAACAATTCACGCCCAACTCATTCCCATTGAAGAAATTGTCACATTCCATCAGTGAGGCTGGTAAAATCTGTGACCATCTCAACCCTTATCAAGCCTTAATTTCTTCTTCCTGTTTTGGCAATAATTTAACGTTAAAGGTCACAGAGTGAAATGCTCAGAGTCAGGAAGCTGAGGAGTTCTGATTTGATAACAACATTATTTAGCCCCACGAAGCCCCACTTGGTATTTTCTGCTCCTTTGTTCCTTTTCAAGACCATGATCCATCTCCCACTGAAGACAATGGAAGCATTTCCACTGAATTTAATGAGACTTGGATCAGGCCTAAATGTCAGTATTACTCTATTAATATTTATGCTGTTGGAAGTATGTCAGAAAATATACAGGATGTGCAGAGTGGCTGAGTGAGTGATGAGAATCATAAATTTTCCTGACAGTCACTTCTTTGCAAATCCTTAACATTTCTAATCTTACCATGGCAGTAATAAAATAGCAGGATTCTAACCTTCTCTTCTTACTGTACAAACCTTTCTCCACTGTAATCCGTCTGAGTTGGCTCCAGAGTTGAAAAATCATCTGCGTTGCAACTCCCTATCTAGCTCATGTCTAGTCTCTTTTTCTCTCTCACACACATATATAAGAAATTGAAACTGTTATTTTAGAAGTTGCACATTAAGTGGTCAAAATTAAAAGGTTCTCAAAACCGACAAGCTGCATGATTTACAGTGTTTAAAGATCCTTAGCTTAGCAGTCTTCACAGCCCTCAAAGCGGAGGAGCTGGGGAACCAAACCTGTTACTGCAAGGCTCCCACAAACATGACAAGTGGCAACTGCTCTGAGAAGGTTTCTCCAGGCTGTTTTTCCTGCTGTTTTCTCTCAACATGAGGAAAGGGCCATGTAGTGTGGCAACAAGCAGACCCTGCTGCCTTGCCATGGAATGCCTGCCACCTCAGGGTGTGTGGCAACCACAGTGGTCAGACCCTCTTTGTGCAGCTGCTCCAACCTCCCTGTTTCTGGAGAAGTGATGGGCAAAACAGTCCCAGTGGCCAGAAATTTTTGTTTCCCTTGAATAAGTCTCCAGACGGTCGGATTCCTCCCTGCCTCACCGCCCCTTCCCAGTGAGCAGTGCTTGCCTGAGTGGGTGGAGGAATGCGGGCAAGCTCGCAGCATAATAGTCAACTGACCACCAGAGCTGTAGAGTAAGGTCACTGGGGAAAAACAGTCATTGAAGAATGCAGCTGAGCTATGTCCAAGCTATGCGGGAGGAGGCTTTTTCTCCTTTGGCATGCTGAGCCTGACCAGGGCCACAGACAGGATGGCAAGGACCTGGGAGGCACTGAGAAACCAGCAGGAGCCACTCTAAAGAGATGACCTGGAAGGGGTGGCTGTTGGATGTGTTTGCAGGACATTGCCTTCTAACTCTCCTTAGCTACCTACAGGCTGGTCTAGACTGTATGAGAGAATATGGAAATAGAGTACCAGTAGAACATAAAAAGGTTAATACAAGGTAATTCTGTGGTTCTGTTGGAGATATGCTGCTTCTTGCAGACTAAGAAATACACTCCAAGTTAAGAGGCTAAATCACAGCATGGCTGAGGTGGAAAAGGACCTTCTGAGGTTATCTTGTCCAATCTGTCCTGCTCAAGCAGAGTCACTTAGAGCTGGTGGCCCAGGACAATATAGTGCACTTGAAGAGACAGCTCTTCAAAGTGCCTAGTTTCTTTTGTATCTCAGTGGTGATCTGATCTTAGGGACAGTTTCCTTTGCTTCTGTGAAGCCAGCAGTCCAACTTCTCAGCTCGAGCCTATCAATCCAAAACCCCAAATCTGAAGGATCCATTCACTGAGGGACATTTTTGTCCATGCAAACATCACAGTCCCATGTTGCTAAACAGAAAAAAAGAAGTGTTTGCAAAACAAGAATCTAGGAATAGAGGTTGGGATTTTCAACAAAGCATAAAAGACACCAAAAGTCCTGAGGTACTGGGCAGCTCGAGTCATTATGATCCCTTTCAAATTCCCACAAAACCAGCTTTTGCCAAATTACTTTTAATTTCTGAAAACATAACAGAGCAGTCAGTTCCACAGTGCCTTCAGATGGGTGTTTTATCACTCTGATGATGGGTGAAAGGGCAGGAAGCAGAGGGACAGGATGGAATTTTGAGCATGACCCAAGTCCTGCCAGGACACTGGGGAGTGACGCTTTCCGAAAAAAAGAGAAGCTTTGCCATGAGGGAAGTGGACTGCCTTGCCTCCATATCCTGTGGATCCAAACTTCCCCCTGAGCGTGACATGTCTTATGAAAATATGCATGCAGACTTCTCCAAACTGCTTCCCGCTCCACTCTGGCAGAAGGGCCAGTTCTTGACAGCCTGAGATTTTAGCAAAAAATAGCCCTGCCACTCAGACCGTGTTAGTGCAGTGGAAATGAGGGAAGAATCATGCCTAATATTACGTTTTGGCTGGAGATTTCCTGTGGAAATCTTTGACAGGAAGAAAATAAAGTGTTTGATGAGATGAGATGTGTCACCAAAAGTATCAGCTCTCCTCTGTTTGAAAGTGAAGATTCAAATAATGGCAAAAAACCCCCCACAATGGTTTATATCATCTGGGCATGAAGTTTTTCCCTCTTTCCTCTACAGAGCCAGCATTTCCTTAAGAAGAAGGATCCCAGACCAGTCCTCCTCACAGTATATCTCTTAAAAGATATTGGTGCTTCACAGAAGCAGTTTTTGGTCTTTTTCCTTCCCATGGAAAATTGTAGTTTTATGGATCTCACTTTGGAGCATCTTACAAGGGCTTGACTCAGAAAACATTACAAGCCTTTTGGCAGTTTTGGCTAAAACTAATTTAAATTTTGACAAGTGGTTATGTGACTAGGGTTAGCATTTCATGTCCTACAACAGTTTATTGCTTATGAAAATTATCATTCTCCTTGAAGTGTTCAATTTAATTGAAACTGGTTTTATTCAGCAGAAATAGTTTGGAATTGTCCACTGTAGCACTGAAGGCCAGAAAAACAATTTATTTCTTAGTTGTTTTGGAGCCCTCTCTCTCTAGCCATTTACTATTTTCATTCAATGAACCCCCACAAAGTCCTTATGAGGCCTGAAATTACAGTAAAACTTTAAATTTGAGGATTTTTTGCCCAGTTCTCAAATCTATGTTGAGACAAACTCAACATTCACAATCACTCTGGGCTACCAGTAGTTCTTTCAAGCACTTTTTCGTTAGAAAACATAACATGCTAGGAATCTAAACACAGGTGATGTATCAGCAAATGACTCTCAGACAGTGTGATCTCATCTCCCAGCCACGCAACATTTGGGAACAGGAATGAAGTTTGCTGCCCTTTAGCAACAGACCAACAAAGCAGACAATAGTTAAAATATCCATAGCATTTAAAACACAAATGTATCATCTCAAACCTGCCACATCCCTTCCTTTCCCACCCCACAGAAGATAGAAATGGACTATTTGTCATCTAAAAAAAGTTCTGTGAAGCAAGAGGAGGGATGTAGGCAATTATTTTTGGTTTAGACAAGGAGGTAGATAGCACCTAATTTTTCAAGCATTAACTGAATGAGAGTATCACAAGCACCATCATAAGCTCAGTTACAATCTGAATGAAACTTTGGGGAGTTCTTATGAGGGGAGAGGGAACCATAAGAGGCCTCAAGGACTCTTGATCAGGAGCAGAAAGCCAGCTCAAAGCCCTGAAGCCAGGATGTAAACCTGGAGTGTGAGCTGATGACCCTGTTTCACTCCTCAGACTGCAATTGAAGTTTTAAACCCTTCAGACCAGAGATTGTCTCTTATTGTGTATGAGATGGAAAGCATCCAAGAATAAAGGGATAGTGATCTCTGGGCTTCTCAGATTTATTGTAATACCAGTACCAAAAAAAAAAATAAAAAATTAAAAATGTTTTCCTGCTTTTTCTGAGATTCTGCTTCCATTTGGGACTTGAACCAGGATAAGCAGAGGTTCAGGGCAATAACACAAATAAGAAAAAAAGCAGAACATCTAATGAAACTTGGTATCCTTGGTATGCTTGCTGAGCCCAGGAAGCCTTTCCCATGGCTTTTTTCCTAACATCTCCCTGTGCGAATTTTTGTGTCTGAGTGAGTTCTGGGATTTACACCCATTAGTGGGACAGCTCTAAATTGCATTTTATCTGTAGAAATTGGATTATCTTTCAAATCTCTACTGCCTTCACAAATTAGGTTGAAACCAGATTAAAAGTCCTAAGGAAGGAAATGGAAGGACAAGCAGGCGCACAACTTCGTATACAATATACATTCACATAAAGCTTATTTCCTTAGAAAATTGGCTAGGAAAAAAAAAAAGCAAAATACTTTCTCGGTTCTTGGGTGTTATAATTGGACCTGCCCTGGTGTGCCTACATCCACCAGCCATGGCAAAAGGGCTATGAATACGCCCACTAATGCACACTGCAGTAAGTTGTGCCTGGTTGTCTCCTTCAGAACGGAGATCAGACCACAGAAAGCTGAAGCAGATGTAGAAAATAAAGAGTGACCTCACTGAGATAGACTGAAAGTTCATCTAACTGGATATCTTGTCTCTAGCAGTGGCCACAACAGACACCTATGGAGGAATAAAGTTCAGCAGACATGCTTTGTACTTTCCTCCAGTGTTCTCTTCACTTCCAATAATTTTTACTCAGCAACTTCTTAAGAATGACATCACTGCACATTTAGCAATCCCTACAGATTATTCTTCAATGAATTTATGTTAGTTTCTAATTCAGAGAAGTTTTCTGAGATATGAAGTTTTGCTGTTTCCTGATGACATGGGCCAGTTTTGAAACATAGTTTTTCAGCTTGCTCACTTCTGAAGTTTGGCAAAGAGGCAGTGGCTACCATGCAACATCCCAAAACATTCATCCTCTCCTGCAACACACCAGGGGAGAAAAATCTTAGAGGCAGCACAGTGCAAAGCAGCTTTAACAACCCTCAAGCTGGACTGGGCTAGAAAACATTAAATGCACACAGTCTTTCAGAAACTAGACAATTTATGAAGATAAGAAGAGGTGCTGTCCTTTTGCATTTAAACTCTTTCCTTGGATTAGACAAACTAAAGCAGTTAAAGGATTCTCATTCCAGTGTAGGCTGCACCTACAAAGGGTTTTCCTGACACAATCGAGTTTGCCAAGACTGCAACTCCACACTGTACTTGAACTCACGTAACTAAGCACGTAAACCTCTGGAGCAGAGACCTGGCTGTGATTCAGCCAAAAAGCAGACATAAGCTCTGAGCACCTACGTTTGCTTTTTGCTTGTTTTCCATAAGCCTGTCCCCAGACAGGGCTCTGACCCAATTCTCACTGAAGTCCACAAAGGCAGCCGACTGACTTTTGGAGCTGGATGGCACCCAGCGCCCAGCTGAGTGAAATGCTATCCACTGTCCCACAGTTCCAGGCCTCCTGCCCCTGCAGCTCAAAGCCACTATGACTTCTGCATTCCCCCCCAGCTTAGCGGGATGACCAGTGCCAGCCCTGGCACAAACAAAGCTGCTCAAATCCAATGCCACCATTCACGCAGGGCATGATTGCCACCATCCCCTGGCACCCTAACCTCTCCCTCCCCATCAGCCACAAGAGCATGACACATTTTGTGCCCACATTTTCTTTCCTAAGAAAGCCCTGAAGGGCTTCTTTGGCACATTTCTCACTGCTAGTGAACAGCTCCCTTTGGCTTCCATGTTTACATCCTTGTGGTTGTTAATTTGAGAGAAGGCTTTTATTTTAGACACACACACACCCCCCAACTCCCTCTGCAGGGGGGGGGGAAATGTGACCTTTAAGATTGTTTATACCAATCAACAAGAAGCCCTCACTGCCAGATTCCAAGAAACACGAGACTGTCTTGGAGTTTGGAAGAGGGAGGGGAGCACGGGTGAGGAGAGGGAGCAATCAAGGTCAGGAGTTCACAGACAGGATAAAGCAGAAGGCAAGATGAGCAGGCAGAGTGGCAGGGCATGCCCTCTCCATTCAGAGAGGCAAGGCAAGCACTGGCAGCTCCATCAACGATGTGCGGCAGACCAGCATCGCAGGGCATGGAGCCGATGTCCCCAGGCGATGGGAGGAATGAGCTGGTTGTGGTGGCCTTGCAAAATGAGGGTGGCCATTTCTTCCTCAGAAATCCCTTACGGGTCTTCTTCCAGCTTTGCAGCATTTCACTGAGGACCAAGAGAGATCCAGGATGATGAGAAATTATTGCAGTCCACTTTTGCACTCTGGTGCTCGCTGTGATGAATAAAGTGTTTTTGACAAGATAAGGAGAAAGATGAAAATATTTTCCCACTGCTGAACACAAAAGTAAATAAATAAGTAAACAGACAAGCATTCAAATCCAGGAATTTCCTTTCATTGCCAGCATCAGCCTTCAAGGGAGTAGCACCACAAATTTTTTCCTACCATTGTACTGAGCCAAATAAGCAAAGGTTGTGGTTTCGGGGATCCAAACTTCATGTGTCCTAAGAGGCAGAGGAAGCACTGACAGCTCCGGACTGGCATGAAACCCATAGGTGTCTTGTGCAGAAAACGTCAGTACCAACAGATAAGAGGACTTGCTTCAACTTCAAAGATGGTAACCCCACCATCTTAGTAGTTTCAAGACTGAGTTATTGAGGGGAGGAAGAAAAAGGGCAAAGCATCAATAAAAACTATGGGAGGACAAATGCGGTGGGATAGACTGAGATGCTGTGATACAGCACACTACTTTTGGGCAGCTGGCCTAGTTCAAGGCAGGGGTTTTTGGGACAGAGGTACATTTCTTCCTTTGAGTCCTCTCCCTAAACAACATATCACAGTGAATGTCAAATTCAGCCCCAAGGTATCTGGAACAGAGTCAGGATTTTGACAATTTCAGTGACTTTTTTGTGGTCAAAGCTCTCTATAATTCTGTACAGTTACAATTATAGGGCTGCGTCTTGTTCTCATTTACACGTATCTTCTGCATTGGGTTACACAATATAACCAGAAGTGGTATTTGGCCTATACATTGCTTTGATTTTTTATGTTGTGTGCTCAGATACATTATTTATGACCCATTAGATGCATTCATTTCTTAACTAATAAACTTCAGAAAATATTTTTAATGAAAGACTGTGTTTTTTAAACAATCATGTTGCTGCTTCTCTATTAGCACTTGAGGATTAAATAAGACTGTGAGTAGCTGTTAACTAACAATTGGTTGCTGAAACACATGAGGTTTTTGTCTTCCCACTACTGAGGCTAAAGAAATGATGCTTCTACAACCACATTGATATTGCCCATCTGAGTTCTCATTTCAAGGCACATGCTGAATTAGAAACCACCACATGGATTTCTCACCCATACCTTCAGCAGCATTGAACATGCTGTGAAGGAGAAAAGCAGACGGATGTCACAGCTGGCCATGGAGACATCAAAAGTAATTATATTTTTTAAGACAGTTATTCTTTCTTTCTCTTTCTTTCTCTCTTTCTT
>JAWWEE010000158.1:15540123-15704880 GCA_035221455.1 Xenops minutus
TTTCTTTCTTTCTTTCTTTCTTTCTTTCTTTCTTTCTTTCTTTCTTTCTTTCTTTCTTTCTTTCTTTCTTTCTCTTTTTCTTCTCCTTTTGTTTTTTTAAGCAGTGCTACTACAGTTTTTCTGTCAGGCAACATGGGGCTTTGACAGCATCTGGGATTTGTGTGCTAGGACAATCACCCTGTGCAAGCCCTGCAAAGCTACACTGCTGGTAAAGTGACAAAAACACTCACTTTCCTTGCTTGAATAAACTACCAGAAGTCCGCTTATGAATATGAGCCTGGAGTAACATTTGTAGGCTAAGACTGGTCATATCATCTCTAATACTTATGTCCACTCATCTGCCAACAGGCTGTTTGCAATCTGAAAGGTGCTTCTGTTTTATTCCTACATTGTCTCATCAATGAAAGAGATTTGCAGGAGAGAGAGCGCCAGTCTACAGAGCCAGTAGTTACTTGCTCTTCCCTGGGTCCTGTTTTCAATATAAGTGCTTGGTTTGGTTATTGTTTCTCCTTTTTCTCCTTCATTCATTCTAGCATTCCGTCTTGCCATGCAACTGAAGCTATTCAACTCAAAGATACAAAGGATTCAAGAAAATGCTTAAAGACCAAACTGGGTTGCTCATCGATGCGGACTGTATGTCTTATTTTATTTGACTTAGAGAATAGTAGTTCCTCTGAGAAATTATTCTCCATTCAGATCCTCAGGAAATGTGTCCTGATGGAATACAAATGAGAGAAATGAAATGCAGATGATTCCTTTTTGGCTTCAGCTCCAAGGAGGCTTTTGCCACATGATTATCTTTGGTCAGATGCCTTCTGGTTACTTCCAACTCAAGCACTGCTCCTACCTGCTCAGGTTTGCAAGCATCACCCATATTTTCTTTGACTACTGCACTGCTAAGACAGACAGCAAAGGAAACCTGGCATCTTCTTCTGGTTTTCAAGGTCTGATTTTCAAAAAACATTGAAAGTCACAGTAGATCAGTTTCAAGAGTCAGCTCATCCTTACAAATGAAAATGCAGATTCAGCCTGCCTAAATATTGCCAAACTCCTTGTATGCAGAGTTTCCCATTTGCTGGCAACAGCTCTTCGGAAGTGTCTGTGAAGTAAGAAATACCAGGCACAGAGATTTAGCTGGAAACCAGCGGCAATCTCATGAACTGTCACTTCTGCTTCTATTACTGTTTTGACTTCTCCTATGGCACTGGAAAAACAAAAGGAAACAACGTAAAGGAAAGAACACTCAAAAAAACCCACAGACATTGACACAGCAAAAATCATGTTCCTCCTTGTTCCCCAAGACAATAAGATACCAAACCCAGAAGTATACTCTTGCTATTCTGACAGAAATGTTTAATGGAAAATATTTCTACATTCCATAGTACTTGTCCATCTTATCATGAGACAGCATGCACCCCCATTAAAGGAAAAATTGTGACAGAAAAATCAAACACTATCTTCTTTTTCATTTGTTACCCCATCCTAGTGATCCCTCTGATTCAGTCATCAGGAGGAAACACCAGAAAATCTCTGCTGTTTAATGGATCTTTTTGTTCTAAAAAAACCCGATGTGTTGCTAACACTCCCTCCTCTATCAAAAAAATTACAATCTTAAATAGGCCTCTTGAAAGAATACAATCTAATCAGAATATATCTTTTAAAAAAAGTAAGAAAAAAAATCAGCATAATAATAAAACCGTCTCCAAAACAGAGTTTAAAATCCTCAAAAGCAGGACCAGACAAGGGACTCGATGGACTACAGTGAGAAGTTCATCCTGCTGTTGAGACTGAAATCATCTCACACACTATAAAGATGGATAGTGGAGTCAAACTAACGTAAAGGTAGATAGATCAGCAGTCTGATCAAGGCCAAATCTGGTTCAACCCCTGGAAACCCAAAACCACAAAGGACTAAAGCAAAAAATCTAATGATAAATCAAAGCTATCTGATACCTCCCAAGGTCTCTAGCTCAATAATCTTCACAGCCCGTAAAGGGGCTCAGAGCTGTAGTTTCTTTGTGGCTATATTCTTAAATATCCAGTTTAGGTAAAAGTGCTTATTATTCCCAGGTTATGATAAATATCCTAGCTGCAACCACAGCTGTAAAGACACAGTCAGGATTATTTTGTGCATCCATCACCCACCTGACTTGAGCCTTGTGTCTCATCACCTAAGTAGGGGGTGCAAATCTCATTATAACCACCAGAGTGAGTCACGCGTTACAACTTCTGTGCATGTCCATTGCATTCAAGAATAACTTCCCAGCTCCTCCAGAGGGGATGGCAGAGATGGATGGACATCTCTCTTTGATCTGGGGAGTTCTTCCTCTACCTCCAGTTTGTCTCCAATTGCTTCCAAGGTCATACTGTCAGGATAGGAACGACATCCCCTCCCATCCTTGCATGTGTATCTCATCTCCTATGCTTAAAAACCACAGGCTACACATGTTTGCTGTTACTTCCAGATGTGTCCACAACTTGAAAGCAGTGATTTCAGAGAAAAAAAAAACTTTAGAGCTAGTGGAGCTGAGTCTTCTCCCTTATCTTCAGCATCTGTCCGGTTGTCTACACAGGCAACACCAAATGGTTCTAGGGGCTCCATACCTCACCATGGAAGTGTCTGCATGTGGACATATTAGAGACACAACATAACTCCTCCTCATTGCGCTTAAAGTCTCTGTCTCAGCTCACTGTCTCAGAATTCACTCCTAGAGATCCTTGGCTGAAGCCCTGCTAAAAGATATCTAACATGAAATAATTTTGGTGTCCTTCCCCACACTGGAATGAAACAGATGTCTGCAGAACAATAGAAGTGATGGCACTGACTGTGACCTGATTGCCTTGACAGATGCAGTAGCACGTACAACACTAATATATCTTAGTCCTAGTGTCCTCACTCATGAAACCCTGGCAAAAGGCTTTGTCCTGCAGACATCTCCAGCCCTGGGTCTTTCTTCAGTAGCCAGACTGAGGATCCCTTTTGGTGGCCAGTCATTGGTACTGTAGTGAGTAAGCACACAATATCAGAGAAAGGAGATAGCCTGACTCACACCAACACCTGGAGCATTTGTTCCACAGCCAGAGTGCTCCTGAAACAAGAAGGGTTTGTCCTGACTTTTGGGAGTCCTTTTCAGAGCAGCTCTCTTCCCCATCAGCTGGTGACAGCCCACCCCCTCCACACCCTGTGCTGTGGGAAGTTAATTTAAAAGCCAACTTTGCCATCTGTGGACTACCCCATGCTGAGAAAACCCTCAGCTGGGGAGATCTGTTGTCTTTCCCAAGTGGCACAAAGAAATTGGAGCGTGGGAGAGAACATGGACCTAAGAATCCTTCTAAGTACTTAACAAATTTCTCCATGCATCCCCCAGATTCCACCTCTTTTACTCAAAGTACCTAAACATGTCCCTATAGTGATGTCTGCTGTTGACATCAGAGAAGACTCACAGCAGCACTCCTGCCGCCACCCTCAGCTGAGTCATGACTCATGAACAAAGGGAATTTTGACCGTTGTTATTTTATTATTTTCATTATTTCATTCATCATGCTAATTTCCTTCTCTCACCCCTGGCCAAAAGAGGAAGAAAGACATACACACACACACACAAAAGAAAAGGAAAAAGAAAAAAAAAAAAAAAAGGAAAAATCCGCCAACATAGCCCACATCTGGAAACTGATTTCTCAACCCCAGAACAAAGAGCTCTGAAATTGTGGCTCCAAATCTCCTGTTTGTATTCTCCCATTATGTAAAAAGTCCTATAACAAAATCTAATGCAGAAGAAGCCCAAGGGCTAGCAAGAATTATTTGTAATTTATTAGTAAACAAGATCGATTCAGAAGTCATTGTACAACTATAGACTGGACTTAAAGAGTTATTAAGCTCAAAAAGCCCAAAAAAACTGTAGAAGCATTTTGGTTCCAGAAAAGTTCTCCCTATAGATCAAGCTTGGCTTAAATCACTTCTTTAATCCCAACTGAACTACTGTGCCATTTCTGTTACTTTCCATGTTCAGAAAGATCACTCTTTCCAAAGTTTAATGCTATACAGGGATGAGAAAAAACTATGGAGACACAAATAGAATGCTAAAGGGAGAAAAGAGGAAAAAAAAGCATTTCCAGAAATCACCATTTTTTCAGCAAGGAAAATGTGAACAAACAGTTCCTAAGAGAGCTTAAGACATTAGTCATTTTTGACAGCAGAAAGTTTCTTAGAATGGGTTAAAAATCTACTACTGACAGTTTCAACAGAAAAAGATTTTGCAAGTCAAAGAAATGTTTGTGTGGGAAAAAATATTCAAACACATTCAGTTTTTAATCTGAAAACTCTAACACCATAGCATTTCAATGGAAACAAAATGCACGCATTGTTGGGAAATGGCACAGTGCACCCCACTGGGACAGAAAGGATTATTAATTGAGAATTGTTGAGGAGAGAATGATCATTTGAAAGCTTCAAAAGAAGACACTTCTCTAACCTGCTTTATCACATACAGAGATGCCCAAAAGCCATGTGTACTTTGGCTGCCATTTCCACCTTGGGTCTCCTGAATGGCAACCCAACGCATGGGCACAACACTGAAAGCCAGGGCTCATGTACAGCATGGATTTGTCTGTTAGCTGAAAGACAAAATTATCTAGGAAGAGACACCACAAATGGATGCACATGCAGGACGTTGTTCAACAACCTCCTCATCATAAACTCTTTCCTCATTCCTCTCTTTTCATTGATATTACTGTGCTTACATTCAATGTTGAATCATTGGACTTCGCCTTACATCTGGACCCTTGGGATGCATTATAGGCATGGAAAGAGAAAGGCACTACTTAATAATACTTTCCAAGTACAAGGAAGAGGAGATTCCTGGAAAATCAGATTAAGACTGTCCAAAAAACTTCTTCGAAGAAACATGGCAAACTGTATGTAGTTATTTATGGTGGAGATGGAAGTCAGACTACTCTTGAAGGCAAGCGGCTGCTGTCCAGACAGAGGTTTTAATCATCATTCCAGTTAGTCACTGAAAACTAAACACATAATAAGTAGATGGGGAGCAAGGGCCATTCCAAATAAAATAGCCTCATTATTCTGCAGGAATTGCTCTAGGTCATGTATGTTTACCTACATCTGTATTTAAGAAGAATCATGGATGCGCAACTTGAATTCTGAATGCAGAACTTGAATTCTGAAATCAATCTTCTTTCTACGTGCAAGGAATTACTCACACAACAACTGAATTGTTCAAGACTTTTTTTTTTTAAATGTGCAGTGTTTTTTCTTCAAAAGAAAATGAATTTATGAGCATTTTCTCCTCTCCTTCCTCAATTTTTTTTAATTTTTAAGTAAAAAAAAAACACATCAAAACCAAGAAACTTTTTGTTTTTCTTCATTCTTCTTCTTTTGCCCCCCTTTGCATGGCAGAACAGAATAAAAGCTAATGAGAAGGTGAGGGGGAAAATAAAGAATACGTTAACAAAGTATTTTCATTTGTGTCTTTTAAAACTGGAAGTTCTCAGAGCTGTTTTCTACTGCTTTTCTGAGATAGTTTTCAATTTTTGCCTTGCTTGCGTTTTACTGTCAAATAAGAAAACTGAATTTTTTTATTTTTTTTTTGAGCTCTGCTCAAAAATGCTTGCAGGAAACACTATCAGATGATCTGTAGTTCTCCTGCCTTCCCTAACACACACACAATCCATGCAAGAAACATTCTTGCTACCTGCAGATAAGCTCAGCTATCAAACCCAGCCCAGATGTGATCCAGCAGCTCATCTCACTGAATACCACACACTATTTGTTTTTCTGTGAAGCATTTTAATGCTGGATCTCAGAGAAACTTTCAGTCTCTGTTACACATAACCACAACCTCCCATTACCAGACCTACCTCTGTCATAGTTACCCTGCTCAGAGCAATGCAACTTTAGCAGAGCACACACTCAGGCTCCAGTCTCAGCACTCTGCAGCCTCCTCTCTAAGGTCATAATTTCTCTCATTTACCAGCAGCTGAAACAAATACTCAGCCCTCTGGTTTCCATCCCAAAGACCCAATCAAGCAGTTGAAGACAAGGTCTTGCATGTCCCCATCACTTCCCTGCATTGCCTGTGTCCCTCCCAGGATGCCAGCTCACCTCACCATATGGCAGCGCTCTCCATTTTACCCCAACTGTTGCAACAGTCAATCCATTTCTCACACTCCAGGTCTTGCAATCAGGTGAAATGTACAATTTTTATTAATAAAAAACATTTTTTAGCCTTTATGCTTTCTTAGGAAAACTTGGAGATGTAACCTGAATGCAATTATGGGCTCACAAATGAGGCAGGAGCTGTAAAGTAGTTACATACTTCAGTCTTGTGATTTTTTCATCCAACATCGTGGTGTGTCAAGACTTGACTCATGATTTTTGAATGCTGACAAGGCCAGTAATACTGACCATGAGCTTTGAGAAGTTTGGATGACTTACTGCACAGGAATTGGAATAGTAATCAAGCTTGTGATGCTGATGCCTTTCAGTACTACAAGCAAGGCAAGTCTGCTGTGTGTTTCAGTACTGTCCCATGGAGATGGCATGCACAAACCCTGCCTCACCCATTCTTGTCCAAGCCAGCCCTCTCCCTCAAAGACTTGAGTGGGTTAGAGCAATCCTTCATGGGTGCAAAAGCAAGACTCAGTCCTGCTCCTCAAAGAAATCCATGAAAATTTTTGCCTTTGGCACATTAATGGAGACAGAGTCTTGCCCAAAGCACATACCAAGGGAATAAATCCCCCAGAAATATGATTTCTCTTTTCGTCATACCAAAACATTCATAGTAAGCCCAGGCGGCACTCCACAGCAAAACATTGTCAAGAGGAAAAGCTAATAAAAAACTTAAGACATTAAAAAACACCAAGAAAAATTTCCCAGAAGAAACAAACATTAGAAGAATATGCTGCCCATTCAGTCAAAAAATGCTAACAAACTAATGCTGTCTCATGATCAAACTGAAATATTTACAGGAAGAGAGCACAGAATTTTGGCTGACAGACACAAAAAGTATCTTCTAGCACAATTCTTTTCTGTGCAAAACAAAGGGGAGATGAAAAAGAGGAAGGAAAGTCGGGGAGTAAGAAAGAAAGGGGACAAAAAAGGAGGAGAGGAATATCGAATAAGAAATTGACATAAAAAAAAAGACGTGAGGGGGCTCTACAGAGAGCAGAACTCACACTAGGAAGTCTTGATGCTCCCTAGTTACCTGCCAGTAGCCAGATTCATTGACATCTCCCTTAGGCAAGCAACAGAGACTCATTTACTTCACCCACATAAGAAGCAGAGTACTAATGAAGCCTGACAAGAGCACACACAAAACTTTAGGCTGCCCAATGGGACAATTGGGGCCAAGTGAGTGGAAAGAACATGTCAGTTATTAATTAATTTGTTCTATATTTGTGTCATTATAGATAATTACACAAGTTGATTCCACAGCCTGAGCGTTCCTCAGTCACTAATCCCCATGATTCATGACCAACAGTTGCACAATGCGGCTGTCAATGACTTCATCATGTTGCATGGAAAATGCTCTCTAGATACATGTGTATCTAGTGACTCACTTTGACACCTTGGGTTGACATTTGCAACCTGGGCCAAGTCTGTCAATAAGACAAAGGCACTTCTTGTGAGGTTTCCAAGCCATTAGGCTGGGTATCAAACAATGGAGCACTCAGGAGAAGTCAGGAAAAGGTAGCCCTCAAATATTCAGTTCATGTGTGCAACAACTGAGTGCATTAGCACAAGAAAATACTTGAGGCAACAGCTCTTCTCTGGCAACACTCAGAAACAGTACTACAGAGCATAAGGCCTATAGTACATTTTCTTGTCATAAGCAAGCAGAAAAAATACTCTGCACTGCACTTAAAGTCCATCAGTAGGAACATTCCAGGAAGCTCTCAGGAACCAAGGAAGGTCTTTGCATTTAGAGAGAATAAGATATTTCAGAATTCACAGTCAGCAAGAACAACAAAGTTCTGTAGAACAGCCTGAATCAGATGAGAAACATTACATAAAATAGCAGTCAGATGTCACTTCGGAAGAATAAGCAAGACCTACCATAAATCCAGGCATATGAGATATAGGAATCTCCATCCATGACTGGACACCAGAGCAGCTCTCTCAATCCATTTCCATCTGGAAGTAACATGAAAAGGGAGCTGTAAACAGAAAATCAAATAAATTATTTCTCCTCTCAACTGGAGAAACTAAGACTGGAACTGAGAAGGTGTTTATCTGTTCTCCCAACTCCTTTCACAGTCCTTTCTAAATTTTTTAAGAAAATTCAAAACCAAAAGAAGGATCTTAGAAGCAGTGTGTAGCATGAGCCCAGTATTGCAGCCTGCATGAAGAAAGCATGATGCACATAGAGATGCTCAGAGGGAGCATAAGGGAAATGTTTTCACTGACCAGTGGTTTTAAACAACGAATGAAAACAACCATCCTAGTGGTTCTGGTGACTTGGATCTTTCTGTAAGAAAATAAGCATAAGCACATAAAAATCAAGCCATTTTGGTTAAGAAAAGTCGAATTTTCCTTTCAAAAGGAGATTTTCTCTTGCTATATATTTTTTTTATTTGTGTTAAGTATAGAGCCTTGAGTGGTTCATTCTACATGGAAAAAAATTTTTCACAGTTCTAGTTCAGCAAGAAAGCAAAGAAAAAGTTGCTTGGTTCCTCTAGTCCTGGAATTGAGGCACCCAAAGAAGCCTCTCAATCACTAGATAAAAAAAGCCTGCAGGTAGCACCATGACCCAGAGTTAATGCTGGGAAAAGAGGCACAAGCAAGGCCTGTTGTAGCTGCTAGGGTTTGCTGCTGCTTTTGTTGTACCATCACACATGGTCTCCAGCAGAGGAGAGAGGACAACCTGATGGAGAACACACAACTCCTAAGTGAGGCTATCCAGGTATCCTGCTGCTCCTTCATAGGCCTGCTGTTGGTAGCAACTGAACTTGCAGTTCTCCTCATCTCATTATAACTACAAGAAAATACCTTTTTCATCTGACTATGAAGCCCCCCAGCTGGCCTTGACCTCATGGGGAGAGAAATCCCAGGTGTTGATCATGGCACCTATTTCTTCACATTTTGCCAAGCTAATAGTGAGCCAAGGGCAATATGTGGTCATGTCAAGGAGACTTACTTGGCACTTTAAGGCTCTCACACATTCCTAAGGGCACAAGAGAAGGCATGACAGAGCCAGATCTCCCCACTGCTCTCCAGAGAGTACTCTACTCACCACAGCCATGCCCATTTCTTTCTGCATCCATCTGGCCCTGCTTCAATAAAGTGACACCCATTCACATGCCAGGCAAGCCATGCTGCTGTTCCCCTGGCTGGAGCTACTTGTCACCCTAGATCAATACTAAAAAAAAATAAAAAGTTCTCCCTTGGGCATCATGCAGTGCATTCCAGTTCCTTCCCAATCAGTGTTTGTGCAGTGGTTTAAATACATGAAGAGTTACATAAATGCTAACTATTATTATAATGTTCCCCTCCTTCCAGTCAACTCCCCCCACAGACTCACAGAAACATTCCCCACCTCCCATTTTAGCATGCCCATGGCATCAGAAATTACCCTGTTTTCATTTACCCTGCCCTTTGCCATATGATCCTGGCCCTCAGAAGCTTTAAATAGTCTGCATTATTATGAAGGCTTGTTAGGACTTGTCCCTAATCACTCCAGGAATAATCCTTGATGGCTTGTTTCAGACTGTGCGTGTGAATATTTGTATAACCACAGGGCTCTGGCTTGCTTATGTCCTTGCTGGAAGGGGAATTATAGCTTCATGTTCAGTACAGAATGAATGGCACATAGTGGGGGCCATGCGTGGCAATGACCCCATTGTTGTGTCTGCATATGCTAAAGTTCTTTCTCTGTAGTGAAGATCTGAAATGAAAAGGTACGTTTCAGAAGAGTATGGGAGGACCATATTTGTTGATAGATGTCAAGCAGCAGAAATCAACCTGCCCTTCAAATGCATGAACACTAAAAATGGAGCAGTCAATGCTTCCCAGAACTGTGCTTGTTACAGATGGTCCCAGAGCTTGCACTGTTTGTCTGGTGCACAAGAATTCCAGCATTAGATTCTGAAATATAAGCTTTCTGCTGGGGTTACAACCCCTGTTGTCTACTTTATGATGGTGATATAAATTGAGAAAAGAAATAGAGAAATCTGCTGATTAATAAATGTGTTTATCAAAGGCTGGCAGTCATGATTTCAATGTCATCTGCAGGAGAAAATCCAAGGCAGAGATCTATCTGCTTTTCTGGCTTGGTTTCCAGCAGCAAACTTGAAGAAAAACAAATCACACAATAGCACGACAATACAAAGACTCATGCCATGTAGGCTGCAATGTATATCAGGCAGGGCAAACAGATTACCAGACCTTTGTTTACCTGGGGTCACACTAGTCCACCAAGATAAAACTTCTGGTGTTTGTAATTTTGCAGTCAAACTATGCACTGACAATAGTATCTCACCCACTACATTCTCATGACACCATACATACCAAAATGGTAAGCAAGAAGCAGCTGAGAGACTCCTGCTAAAATAATATAATGATAGAATGCCTTTGCACCACAGATCAGCATCCAGTCTGCCCAACCATGTGGTCTTCATGTATTCAGATGATCTTTGAACATTTTGCTGAGCATCTCACCATCTCTAGGACACTAGAAGAGGTATCTGAAGGAACTAAGATCAAGAGAGGAGGATTTGATGCTTGTCTTTTCATCTCTTAAACTTTTCACAAGTATCAAAGAAGAGAAAGACTATACAAAATCTTTTGGAACCACAAGATGCTGATGTGATCATCAGCACGATGGTTTGGAGATTTTATCTGGCATTAATATCTTGTAGTTTAGTGCATGGTCAAAAAAAACACCCCCAAAACCCCTGAAGGAAAGCTATTTGCAGCACTTCTATTTATTATGCGGGCTACCAAGATGAAATCAGCGCTTAACAAAAAGGGAACAAGGGAAGCTGCCTAAATGCCTGGGTGGAAAAAGGGCAACAAATGGAAGGAAGTGCTATATGAAACCACGCAGACTGAAACTGAGATAGGTGTTAAGCCTTGAGTCCCTGGGCGCCAGGGGTGCCCCTGCTGTGGGTATATTGAGGGGATCACAAGCTGCCAAACAAAGATATTTGGAAAAGCTTCCAGCCATGCTGAACAAGGCCCATTTTCTTGATGGGGACTTGGCTTACTCACAGAAGTGTTCACCTTCTAATATGGACATAACAGGCAAAGCTATGAAATGATGTTAAGAACATTCTCTAAAGGGAAAATTCCTGTATTGCTGTAGTCCATGGAGGATTTTGCAAAGGAAATGTCATGGTTTTGCACTGCAGGCAGCCACACAGAGTAAGGCAGAGATTAATTCATCTTACCCAAGAGCACACAGCAAAACCAATGACAGAGCCAACAATGATGGAGTTTTGATATTTTGATCATGGAGCAAAACATGGTTTTTCAGTTCCATGGCATCCTAGGCCACAAATCTAGGGTCACAAAAGTGGGAATACTCCAACTCTTTAGGAAGCTATGAATTTGTGCTGTAATAAAAAGTCAGGCTCAAACCAAGTAGTTGCAGAAGATGGACTTGGTTTCCTCATGGGCAGAACCTACTGAGGGCCAGCATTGTCTGCCCTCCTTAAATAGAGGTATTGGCAAGCAGGGAAGAAACTCAAGCACACTTGGCACTAAAGCATGAGACATTTCTTCAAGGTGCAAAGTCAAATTTTGCACAAGGGTAAACCTGGAGCATGAAGACAATGCTGCAATGAGCAGGCAGTTACAAAAATTATAGCAGGGACACACTGAAGCAAAAAATGTTCTTCAACATATGCTAGGAGAAACAAGTCTGAAGAGGAGACAGAAAAGAGCTACCCCTAAAATAAACAAATACATAAGTAAAAATAAATAGATTTGTGAAAATAGGTCCTACTTTAAAGTTGGAATTCAAGGTGAAAGATTTATTAACAAGAAGTCGTTCCTAGAGAAGCTCCACTCAAACAGGAGCCCGAGGATGCTGTGAGCACAGTATTATTCTAATGGATGTTCAAGTAAACACACAGGGGGGTCCCTACGCTATTTCACCATGTGGACCGCACTGAGATGTCCAAATTAGAAACTGAGACTCCCTGCAAACTCCAGAGAGAGGGGCAGGCATTTTTTGAACATGATTCAGAGCCCAGAGGGTAGGAACCTAGCTCCCGTTCTACTTATGTGGTCCAAACCACCCCCAGAGGTGCCTTCCCTCTTCTCAGTCCACACTCATTGTTTAGGCAGCCTAACATAGGCTCCCTACACTAAATGGTGAATATTACAAAATGACAGCAAATTCCTGAAATCTTCTCTATGTGGGAAGTGTGGTATGAGCCCAGAAGGAAATAACAAAAATTGATGCTGTCTCATAGCCTGGAATAGCAGAGCTGTAACAAACACTATTTTTCTTTATTATTTTTATTTATTTTAGAACTTTGATGAAGTCTGGCACATGCTAAAGATGAGGGATGAAGAATCTACTTTTAACATCTCTAGACATGTGCATAAAACAGAGTCCTGTTCTCAACAGAAAAGGCAGTAAAAGCTCAGCTATTCCAAATGATAAAATCAGGTCTTCTGTAGAGGTGCTATGGAAAGATCGTATAATAACTGCAAACAAGAAACAGAAGACTTTACTGAGCTCAGAAGGACTAAAAGGTGTTGACTAAATTCATACAAACAGTTGTGGTGGACACGGCTGGATTTGAATTTTTAAAAAGAGCAGTTTCAACTCTGGATGCATTGAGCATCTGTCACTACTGCCACACAGCACATTAATTATTTTGCTATAGTTAACTATTGTATTCTTTACAGGTTATCAGCCAGGAACGACACATTCTCTTGAAATATGAAAAAAAAAAAATATACAGGAACAGAGGAGGTAAAACTGCCGAACAGGATTTGGTACATTGGACATTGTAACACCTTATCAGGCCCCAGACGCATGAGATCAGAAATGCCAGCTGGAACGCACAGGGCTTATCTGGGCACTCACAAGCATAGGAAGAATGAGAGCCAGAGAAGTTTTATTCTATATGAATCCCTGAATGCTGCTGCTGTAGATAAGGAGGAAAGTCCCAGGTTCCACTAAGTCAATGTCAAATCTCGGTTTGACTTCATTTGGGCTGGGATTTCCTGCCCAGCATCCAGGGTAAAAACCACACTAAGCACAGGAAAAAGGCAGCAGAAACTACTGAACTTGTGCATGGCTCATGGCTGCAATTGGTTTGCAGCTAGCATGAACCTACCTGTAGTAGATGGGAAAGGTGGCTGATGGGTTGTTTGGGGTTTTTTCCTTTTTTTTTTCTGCTCAGATAGTAACCATCCTGGTTTCCTGAGGTTTAGGGCCAGACTTTTAGAGGGTTTAAGGATAATTTTTGGTATATGAGGATGTTACCCCACACACAAACCAACAAGTTTAACAATTTGCCTGCTGTTGGAGGAGGCTCTTGGATGACTCTCCAGCTCCTGCGGCAGGAACCCCATGTCATGCAAGTAGGGGCAACTTTAAATCTCAGCAATACATCAAGAGGAAAGAGTTGTTGCCAGACTGTCTTCTTCAAGTGAAGGCTTGCAGCATCACCCACAGGCTGGGGCTTGGCCACCCTGTTCTCACTGGGGACAACCCTCTGTCCACCAGGAAACAGAGAAGGTGTTCACACACAAAGGAGAACAAATTCCCTGTCCTTTGAGAGCATTCAGAATGCTTCAGCCTACACTTCCCACGAGTAAGGTGTAGACTGCAAAGGCAATAGGAGAAAAAACCCCATGTTCTATGCCCTAAGTATTAGAATAAAAAACTCACCTCTCATTCAATGCTAATATGCTCTTTGATTGGGGGGCCCTACTTACTGCCACACGAAACAACATGCAACAAACTTCCACCTGCTATTGGTGTTGGGACTGCTTTTGAAAATGGTTCAGATTTCAAGGGAAAGAGAGGCAAGCACATTTTCTTCTGTCTGTTTCTCATGGAACCTTGACTCTCCTGTAATGGCTGTGACAGCAGAAGGAGCAGCGGAAGGAGCACCCACAAGGTTGCTGCCTGCATTGCCCGTGAGCTGTGCCAGCAGAAGCCATGGCAGGGCCAGAAGGGTTCTGGGGAACCTCTCCCACCTCTTTCCAGTCACCAAAGGAACCCTCCAGCCCATGCCAGTCACCTCAACCCAACACTTTGCAGGAACAAGGTCACACTCAGCCGCATCACAGCTGCCCCAGAGTGGTGTAGGACACCCCAGTGCCACCAGGAGAGATAGCAAGGGCTTATTTCCACCCTTTGGTGGTGCCTCTTCTCCCTTGTGCTGGGTGTGTGGGCTTTTTACAGTGCCAATTAAGTGCGGGCTGGGGCTGGGGTGGAGGTGCAGCACGCCGAGCCTCCGTCTCACTGCCTCCATGCTGTCACCTTCCATTAAGCAGCTGGCAGCCAGGAGAAGTGGAGGGAAAAGCCAGCAGCATGTTTGGTTTGCTGTTTTTGTGGGCACTTTACAACTTCAAAGGCTTCCCTCTGGTTCACAAAGGGCAAGGGGCAGAGGTCAGTAGGCACGGTTTGACCTCCCTTTCACCTCCTCCCTGAAAGAGAGAGACACATACACCCACACAGAGGAAGAAAAAAAGGAAGACAAGATCCTGGCAAACACTTTTATCCTCTAATCTTTCTTCGCCTTAGTGCTGTAGAGGCTTTGTCCAGCAGACAAAGTGCTCTTCACCGTGTGACACTTCCATGCTGGACTCTTCCTCCTCTTGTCCAAGTAGAAAAATAAAGCTAAACAGCAACACACGAAAATGGAAAAAAAAAATAAAGATAGAAAATGTTGCTCTTAGGGGCTGGATTTTCTCACTTTTTACTGGGGGGGAGGGGGGGGGGCGAAGACTTTTTGGTTGTTTTTCTTCCCCCTAGCTAAATAGCTATGCATCTATATGTAAGCCCACCAACTGCATGAGGGAGGGAGAAAACAGGCATGATTGCTCAAGATCCAGCTTGAGATGTAAAAAATGCCTTTTCTTGTCTTTAAAGACAACACTGCTGTATTTATTTAATTATTTATTTTTAATGGCAAGGTCACTAGCCTGGGGCACTGAGGAGCATGTTTGAGTTTCAGAAAGCTCTCCACAGCTGGTGATTATATCCCTTGCAGTGCGTACAAAGACATTGAGAAAGCAGCAGAGAAAGTAAACAGTATCACTTCTGGGGATGGAGGGGGAGAGGAGGAGGGGAGGCAGAGGAGGAGGAGAAGAGAGGCAGATGAAATTTAAACTGGCGGTCAGCCCAGGCACCAACTTAAAACAATACAGTGAGAGGAATCCAAAAAAGGGGAAAAAACGCCAAAAAAACAGGGGTGTGTACAGTAACACATTGTGTGTGTGTGCACACGTGTGTGAAAGTGTGTGAAGCAAAGCTACAGCAAGGAAAGGAAGGGATGGGGTTGCAAGCCAGAGTTTCAAGCCATCTCTGGAGGTCCATCACAGAGCAGAACAGCTTGCAAGAGGAGGTTTTGAGGGCAAAGTCATCATCCTCAGTGTAAAGACACCTATGAGCATTTCCAATCAAGATGGCAAAGGATAGCTGTTCACCTCTCTCAAGAATGAGGGAAGGAACCACAGGATCTAGAAACAGCAGGATCTAGAAACAGCAGTCCCAGCCTTGTCTCCTCCTGCATCCTCAAAACCAAAAGGGACAAGAAAGTGGTAGGCAGGTCCAGACCAAAATCTAGTGACTGATGCTCCTCTGGCTGGCACAACACAGACAGGCTACACTTGTCTTTCAGCTGGCTTTGGAAATCAGGCTCCTAATTGACGAGGCAGTTTAATATTAAGTTACTGCCTTTCTCCAGCATTTTGGTTTGACAGTACAGGAGAAGACACAGTCATGACTGGGTGGTGCTTTGGAGAGCAAAATGTTTTGTGTGTTACAGCGCAGGGCACAAACTGGATCCAGTTTGGTCCAAGCCTGTACAAGACCTTCTTAAACAGGCAGGTTTTTGGCGCTGGCTGAAGCTCACCTACCAGAATAGTTCTAGCTGTGTTTGATCTTTTCTGGTCACGTTGACCATGATTTCACTGGATTAAGGTTAGTCATCTTAGTGAGGGGGAAGGGAGAGGCAAGCTTTTTGGAACATCCATCTGCCTGGAAAAGGCTAACAAGCCCTCCTTTATAGATGTCTATATGTGTGCCTCAGCAGAAATGCAGTTGGAAAGCTTCTGGAGAGACAGTGTACCTTAAAAAGATCAGATCAGCCTGTTCTTTGGGCTGCCCATCCAGTTTTCTGCTACCTTTCACACCCAGAGGAGTCAGGCATCCAGCAGGTTGATGTGTTCTCTAAAGCACTCCAGCAATTGCTCTCTCCTCCAAGAAACAACACAAATCTTGAGGCCACAGCTGCAAGCCCTGTCGAACTATGGTGCTCACTTCATATGGGAGAGGACCAATGCAGTGACATTTCTGGCTGAGCTTCAGCACCCTGGGTGGTATTTTACAGGACAGGTTTGTCAAGAGACATGAACTCCAAGTGCTTACTACTAAGTGTGTTGCTTCTTTGAATTAAAACACTTCTGCTAACTCACTGGCCTCCTGTGCAACAAGACTAGCTGGCTCAGTCCTTCTCTGACCAGAAGTTAACCCTTCACTGTCACCAGTTTGGGGAGAGAAGATGCGTAGTAACAGGGACCCTTTTGTGGTATGCTTTTCTACTTCTACATATGGCCTGGACCAGAAAGCAGATTTCACTGACAAATACAGCAAACAGCACTGCACTCTACCAAGGATTTCTCAATTCCCCCACTGCAAGTCCTTGTAAAGATTTGGCATGGATTCAACTGATCTGGTAGCTCCTCCAAGAGCTTCTTGCCCTATCTCCTTGACACATGCTGCATTTAAAATTTGCTACCACAAAAATTTTCAACTGCTACAAATGATGTTTCAAGGTCCAGGGTGATGGTAAATTAGATTCTTAGCATCCAATTCGGAAGGGCAAAAAATTCAACATTACTTTTAGACTTAAGTGACTATGGTACTGAAATGAGATGTTCATTTCATTTCCATCAGACACTCTAAAATTTATGCCCTGGTTACTCACAGGTAGTTTTCTGCTTGAACAATGCCAGTTGCAATAGGAGAAAATCTAGTTAGATATTAGGAAAAAAGATTCATATTTAAAGCTAGGCACTGAAACAGACTATTCAGAGAGGTTGTGGAATCTCCATTCTCAGAGAAGCTCAAAACTGGATTGGACAAGGCCCTGAGCAACCTTAATTCATTCAGCCTTGCTCTGCAAAGCCTTGAACTGATGACCTCTTTCCAACTTATATTAGTCTGTGGCCAAGAAGGCCACATCAGAACCTGCTCAAGACATGTACAGTACCTCATGTCCAAGTACAAACATCAGCATGGAGGCACCCCTGTTGTGGTGTTTCCAATACAAATATTGCCATGGTTACATTTGGATTAAAACAAACTCAGTTCTACTTGTCTGCTTCCCAAGGCTAACTATGCAGTCAAGTCAAAATAAGAGATTCTGAGTGCATTAAATCTCCAGGTGTTGAGTTTGTGAGCCCACAACCACTGTATGAATCCAACGGCAATCAGACCTGCAAAGCGGGAGTCTAGATGGCTGAACCCAGCAGACCAGCACTAGCACATTTCAGGCAACCCTGACACTCCAAATGGGCAGAGTCTGGTTTGCAGATGAAGTATGGGAGCAGATCACCAGGTTCCTCTCCATTCAAACATTGACCGAAAGCAATCTCACTGTCCATTCCTACAGTAAGGGTCATTTGTTTTGGTTTTAACCAAGTGAGTCCACATTCACTTTCTTTGCAGGAAGTGCAATGAGGTCTCTTTGTTGTGGGGGAAAAAAAAAACAAGAAAAGGTTCTGTAAAAAGTAGTGTCTTCGCCTACCTAGGCACGTGGCTAACAAATATAAAGATCACCATCTAGTGGCTTACAGGGAAGATACCATCTGTCATATGTCTGCAAGTTTGATGACCAATAAAGTTGTTGTTACAACATATTAGAAATGATTCTTGCATTTGGCTCTTAAGCAAGGTAGTTACCTACACAACCACAGACATGGACAAGTTTTTGACCTGCAGAAAACTGATGTTCATCCCTCCCCATAACCCAACACTGACCTCTTCCTCCTCTCTTTTTTCTCCTTCTCCCCTGCATAAGATTTGGGTACTTGGTAAGGAGTCTGTGACTTACTTTAAGGCCCAGAAATTAGGTGCCTATTGTAAACCAAGCAAACTCCTATGACAGTTTATATAAGAAGCCAGATACAACCAAAGGTTGATCCATCCCATCATTTTGTATGGAGGAGGAAGATAGCTAGGATGAACCCTATTTATGAGATTCCACAGCCTGGAAAACCAATTACCCAACAAGCCTCTGGAAAGCTTGGCCTGGGAGCAGCCCATGGAATAGTTTATGCCAACTGTTTTCCATTTGCCTCACTGGAAATCATCCAGGTTAAAATATTCCCGAAATACCTCTCAAGGGAAAGACAGGTCTCCAGTTTCTGACAAAAATTTTTTTTCACTGAAGTAGTTCTGATGAGCTCTAGTTCTTGTTCTTTGAGAAAAAATGGGAAGAGGCATAATTATAGGTACCTTTGGAAAGTTCCATTCATCCCAGGGAAGGTCTTATATTAGCATGGCCATGATGCTCCTAGTCCACAGTCTAGCCCAAGTACTTCTTCAAATCTTTGCACTGGGCCACATAGGTCACTCCTAAAATATCACATTCAACCACATACTTCAGAAACACATAAAGGGGTGAAGTACTACCAGTGCATGGGTCACTCATTTCAGCGGCACTGAATGCCACCTGACAAGGCCAGATTTGAAGATAACAGAGGACAGAGTTTAATTCTAGACTGCACTCTCCAGGTACTTCACAGAAGCAGCCCTCCACATTTTTACCAAGCCAATACAATGGTTTAGTAGCAGAACTAAATTATATATCTAAAGTGTCATTTTGGCACATATTCACTTCAGTTCCCAGTTTTCCAGGCTGTCGAAACATGCTGTGTTGTTCTGAGAAATTCTCTACGTACTCTCAAGCACAAAATACAGACTTGTCCACACTTCTGTAAACAAACTCAGTTATATTGCACAGTTCTAATGGCCTCCTTTAAAGCTTACAGGTGGATATCAATCTCTTTTCCCCCATGACAAATGATAGGATGAGAGGATACAGCCTCGGGTTGCACCAGGAGAGGTTTAAATTGGACATTAGGGACAATTTCTTCATCCAAAGGGTTGTCAAACACAGGACACCCAGGGAAGTGGGGGAGACAGCATCCTTGGAAGTATTTAAAAGCCATGTAGATGTGGCACTAAGGGATATGGTTTAATGACGGACTTGGCAGTGTTAGGTTAATGGTTGGACTCAAGGACCTTATGGGTCTTTTCTAACCTAAATGATTCTATTCTATGATTTCTTTGCATCACTCAGGATGAAAATTGAGCCACCTGTTACACATATATGTGGTTATCTGGAGATAAAGAAACCATAGTTTCAAAATCCATCTTCTTCTGTGAAGATACAAGATAAGGAGACCTGTGATCACTGAGACACAAGAGAAGCCACTTATAGAAGCTACCAAAATTGCCTTTGGCATTCATCACTTCTCTCTCTAACTAACAAAAATATACATCTATGCTAATCAGCTAGTCTCTTGTTACAAGCTCTGGAGAAATGAAGTACTATGGAAGGAAAGTAGCTTGGATGCTTCATGTAAGTTGGGGCAAACTAATCCTTGGGGATGCTCATCCCCTTCTCAGATGGCAGACAGCCTAGATAAGTGACTTAAAAGGTTGAGGTTAGAGAGGAACTCCATGCTTTGAACTTGAAAGAGATATGGTATCTCTTTGTGGTCTTGGGATCTGAACAGCAATCAACATGAACAAGAAATTCACCAGCACTCCTAGTGGTTACATTGTCCTCCAGGGGACTTTGCATCCGGCTCAAGTGATGGTCAATTTTCCATAGTCTCAGCAATCGCTTTTGTGGGGTATAAAGGCAGGACCCCTGCAGACCAGAAGCAAGATTTAACTCAGGGGGCCTAGAAACCACTGCATGCCTTTAGCTAAATTTGGCAGCTGAAGGGCAGCTCTAGTGGGGTGAGGCAAAGAAGTGCTATTTTCCCTCAGGAAAGCTAGCTTTATTTTCTAAAGGTTAATGAGAAATAGAAGAAAATTAGGCTAGCCAAAAGAATGAAAATAAATGGTTTTTTTCTTCTTCTTTCCCCCTCGTTTTTCAGAAAAATGCATGGCTTTGGTTTTTCTGCAGGCAGTTGCTTCATATCAGTGTACCATGTGGTGACTCAAGACATGTTGTTATTATAATCCAAGCCAAAGGGGAGATATATTTTACGAGATCCATGACTTCCCCTTGTCTTTCCATATTGTATGGTTTCCTGAGCAAGGAGAAAAACACAGTCAAAACTTTGAGGACAGTTCATAGTGTCTCTTGGCAGGTTGTAGACTACCAAGCTTTCAGTTAGCAAAGCTAAGAGAAACGCAAGCTTGCAGCAGGCTCACGTGTAGCATCAAGGGTGGAATTTGGTTCTAAGTCCCATAAAGCAGCAGGGGGAAGGGCAGGTAGACCAGTAAAGATTTAGAGCTTTTAACACACACCTAAAGGGAACTAAAAGAAAGGAGCTTTGGCAAGAGCTGAGCTAAGGCCTATAGACTCACCATTGGGATTCAGTTACTTTTGCTCAGCTGACAAGTAATAAAGCATTCAGATGCAATAACTCTAGTGCACTCAAACTGCCTGTCCAGAACAGCCAAGACCACCTGTAAATCAGATTGTTTCTCTTATATTTCCCCTTCCTAGCAAAACTTAAACTGTCTTAGTTGCACACCAAAAACAGCAAAAACCAGTTATGCATCCTGAAAATACTTCATGAAGGCCTGCAAAACTTCTCAGTAATTTGAGTGCAAAAGCTAATAACTTGCCCCAGACCCAACCCTCTGGTGTAAATGGACAGTGAGTGACTACTGTGCAAAATTCATCTAAGGTAAGGGGAAAAATCTGGTCCCCAGCTGACAAGTTCTTTTCCTAGACGCAGGTCTGCCTTTTGAACTCCAAAACCTTTGACCATTGTGAAACCACCAGGCCTCAGGGGCACATGAACTAAAAATAAATAAAAGACTTGAGGTGCATCTGGTGGAGCCAGTGGTTTCAGAGAGAGGTTATAGAGGAAACATTTTGACTGTGCTTAAGTGCTGCACAAAGCCAAAAGGGTTAGCAAACCCTCATCCCTCCCATACAGGTGGAATATGAGAGCTTTTAAAGTTTAAAACAATCATCCCATCAGAGGAGATATCAGATGGCTCCAAGTAACAAAGACATATTCTTTAGAGTCAAGTTATGAGAAGTATTCCCTAAGGGAATGCCGTAGAAATCATCTGATCTACTAGATGTTTGTGGCACTCACCACATGTTTTATGCTCCTTCCCAGAGATGATGTTTCTCTGGCACTAAGAACATTGTCATTCTCAGCCTGCTCTGACAGGCCAGATGTAGGCAAATGAAAAGAAAGTTCAATAAAACCTTAGGTTTCAGACTTAGATGCCCAAGTTTTTTGAGGGGAGAGAGAAGCATAAATTCCCATTGCATTTCAGGAGGGCTGGGCATCCCAGCACAGGCCAAAGATTTTGGATAAAGAGCAAAGGAAAAATTTTGAATTATTCTAGAACTCCTTCCACTACCTCACTTCCAGACAGATATGAAGTGACAACACCCTGAAACAAAGCAACACAACGGAGGAGAACATTATCAGATTACTCAGAACAATTCCCATTGTTAGTGACCCAGAATTCGTCACTTAGAACAACCTAGAATTGGGATCTTAGTAAGTGCTCAAAGCCACTTAACCCTTTCAGTGGTGTCTCCACACCACCACAACAGAATGGCTTTATTAAGCAGGAACATAAAAGAAAACATCTCTTATTGCAATTATAGACAGACTAAAAGGAGGAAGTAGATGACTTTTACTAGACATAGCACTTTCACAAAGCAACATCACTGTAATCCAAGACTGAGAAAATGCCAGTGACTACCGGTCTGTCAAATTATTTGGAATTGAATAGGATACCATATCCTGACAATGGATGATAGCATAAAGCTCAAAGACACAGAAAGAAATACTGTATGTTCCATGTAACTAGCAGGAACACATTTCAGTGTTTTGGCAGGAGAATACAGGTTTGTACTGGGAATATGTATTCAAACTTCTCAATGACTTACAGACACAAAGAATTGCTAATGCAACCTTAACATGAGGATAATGGTTAGCAAATTTATCAATAATGCTATTTTTTTCCATCTTTTTGCATAAGCACACATATCCACATTTTCTTTCAGTTCAACTTTCAGCTAGAACTCAAAGGGAAAAAGAAATACTAAGGGCCTTTTCTTTTTTATCTTTAAAAGGCCAAGCATTAATGTGACCATCTGTGAAGCACTAAGGTGAAGGCCAGCAAAACTGCAAATTATGATATTCAAAGCCAAAGAAGAAAAGCAAGGAAGAGAGCTGCAGAAAAAGCAGCCTGTAGTGAGTGACCCAAGAGAATGCTTGAAACAACCTACTTCTGGCAACAGTCTTCTCTTTGCACAAGACAGGGATGTGAAGCATGCTTCTGTACTACTGACCTGTTTAGGAACAAGCTTTGAATTCTAGTCAGGACACCTGGACTTCAGCATTATGATACACGTTGAAAATGAGCACTGGCTGACACAAATAGGCTACATTACCTCATCTAGACTAGCAGCACAAAAATCTAAGTTCCTGTGAGACTTAAAGTCAGTGGATGTATTCATGACCTACTTCTAGGGTACACGACAGTCACAGCTACTAACTGAACATGCTTGTGAAGTAGCATGTTCCCTATTGCACCTACTCAGTTATCTGTACATAAATAACTGTACAGGGGAACTTTGTTCGTATTTAAAGCCAGTAGATCCTACCTGTTTGGAGGTCAATGCACATGCTTGAACACCTTCTCCACTCAAAGTTAAACCAGAAATCTACAAGAGTTTTAGGTACAGTAGGAAAGTTTCACACCAGCCATTCTCCCCATCAATGATTGACTTGGATACAGCTGGATACTTGGCACACATTCTCTATTCACGTCCTAAATGCTTTCCAGGAGAAAAGAAGCTGGACCATGAAATGCCAAGCACTTGCATCAAGGTCTATCCTGCTGAGTCATTGTAGCTACATAATAATGCTACAAGACAATCACAAGATATGTGATACTATGACCTGAGCTCATGAAAACTCCAAAAATAAGATTCTTCCAAGAAATGCCTCCCTATTCTCATAATTCTTTACAACATGCCAATGAGTAGTTTGACTATCATTTAAGCATGCAAAAAACACCTACACAATAGACAGAGATGTTCAAGTCAGAGGAACATGTACTTGACCCAAGCCATGGCAGCCACAAGCAACAGCTCTCCAAAGCAGACCAGCCCTCTGTGACAGATGTATTTGTCACACTCTCCTGCTAACAATTCATGAGAAATGAAGATCTTAAAAGAGAGCAGCTAGAGTCACTCTATGTAGGACTGACTCTGGGTCATGTATTCTATTAAAGCAGTTCCTTGAGGAAGAAAAGAATAGAAACCTCTTAAGAAAGATTAGTGGAAGAAGTTAAAATGCAAACACAGCACAAATGCACAGCAAACTTCTGCTCCTCTCTTGGCACATTCTGCACTCACATGAGTTAGATCTTTCTTCACCCAAAATAAGTTGATATGTGAATAAACAATGACAACAACATGACCACAAGACAAAACAGTGACTGGCCAACAGTTCCCTTTAGTATTCTGCCATCTTACATTGTGCGTCATGTCACATTAAAGGCCTTCTTCAATAAAATCCAGAAGATGACACAACTGCTACTTTGCAGTGATTCATGGAAGACAATTCACCACCTGTTCCTCACAGGAGGCCTGTGTGGACTACCGTCCTAGTCCTCTTACTGAAGGGAAAGTCCCACTGTGGTGAGCAGAGTGGGAACAAACTGCTCTCTGTAAGAAGTGCCTTCATCTTTGTATAATCTGTTGAGAGACTGCCTGACTTCAAACAGCCACAGAGTGTCTAGGGCACTTGCAGATGTTTCAGATGTGGCATGCTGAGTCACACAGAAAACACATACAAAGAGGGCATTTAGAACAAATTTTCTGTGCAGATAGAGTAGAGCTGAGGGCCCCATATATTAATAAAATGGGTGCTAGCCAGGGAGACTTCAGAGCTGCCTCTCTGCCTGCGGCTAGGGAATGATTGCAGCAGGCAATGCTCAGCCGGGACCCCCCAACAGATTTTATTTATGCATGTCTGCTTTCATCTCCCCCCTGGTACACAATAGCCTAAACATTGTCTCCATCCTGAACCATACAACTTGCATATTTGCAAACATTTCTTCATCTTAAGACCACAGACAGACAAATTGGTCTTGGGTCATTGAATTCAGTCTTTTGTATGAAGTCTATTGTATGAACCAACTACCATATAATCCTCCCTACATTTTATTTTCTTTAAAGAACAAATGAAAAACTGGTTTTGGTGTCAACAAACAATCCCAGAATCTGATTTCTTGACTGTTTAGGAAACTCACACATATCCCTTTGTCTTGGGCAAATATTCTTCATAGCTAACCAGCAAGTATTTTTTTCTTGGCTGTTAATTTAAGCACAGAAACCCTTCCTTGGCCCTCTGCCCTTACCTGACACACAAATTCCCAATAGCTGCAGAACCATGTACTTGCAGAACTCCTCCACATCCAAATGGCTGATCCCCTTAACCCATCTGAGCATATTAACCTCTCCGAGAAGTCCATCCTTTTAAAATCAATAAACTGAGCTGCAAAGATAGTTTTATTTAGTCTTTCATTTAGTTTAAAAATTAATCAGCTCATGGTGGGTAGCCATTCTACAGCTTTTTAGCTTGTTTCAAAAAGAAGCAGTACCTAACCTGACTGAAGAAGAAAGAACAATCTGAAAAAATAATTCATCAGCCATTACTGCTAACAATTTCTTCTATTTTTTTAACCTATACTTGTGAAATTAAAACCACCAGAACACATCGATTGAGTCTGGGGTTATGGAAGACTGTCAGTGCTAGAAGCTCATAGCCAAAATTATTTTGACTACCACACATGCAGTTTGCATCCATGCTACCCTAACCAGTTTCTTCAGAGATATATAGCAAGATTTCTACATACACAGACAGAATTATATTCCATCTCTGCCTTTCCTGAGCAAATGATTACATTCAACAATATTTATGTTTCACCATCCATTCTTTTACCTCAAGATGCTCACTTTTGCACCTAGTATGATTAATTCAAGCTCCTACATTTTTTTTACCCCAACTCACAACAATTTACATAGATACGTTTCAGCTGTCTCTTATTGATCCAACTTCATACTTCAAACAGACCAGGCAGTATCTTACTACTAACATATCACCCATGCAAATAAGCATCAGTTGTTTCTTTCTCATATCTATCCACTGATATTTGTCCATTAGCACATTCTTATTTACATGATTTTATTTCCTGAAACTGCAGATATTCTGTTCTGTCTTCAACATTGTGTCATTATTTCTTTAACATCATTCTTCAGCTATCACTCTGGGCTACATTTCTCTTCTTGTGGGGGCTTCTCTTTACTGACATCTCTTTTGGTTTTGTTTCTTTCAACTCTTCAGCAAAGCCAAACTTTATTTTTAGGTCTTCTCCACTAGTAATCTGCTTCCCCCATTCTATCCCCATAATCATGAAAGTACAGGCCACTCACCCTAGGTGGACACCTACCTTTTGTAGTCTCCTGCTTGTCTGAAGAACTTTGTCACACTTATAGCCTCCTTGCTTCTCTAACACATCAGCTAAAGACAAGCAGTCTTAGCTGCAGTTCCAGTCTACAAATCATCTCTCCCTCACACTCCAGCTGTTCCAGGTCTATATGGTCTCTGCCAAAAACCCTCATTAGGATAACATCCATCCACATCACCTTCCTTTGAACTGTCCCAATAACTTTGACTATAATAGTCATCTTCCTTTATTGAAAAGAAAGGTCCAGCCACACCATCCTCTTCCCTATCTAATACTTCCTTAGCCACAAACCCTCAATGAGCCCTTGTTAGTCGGTGGTAAAAGACATTTGCCTGGGTCAATTCTACCACTTAATAAGCTCACCTAGGAGCAGAGGTAGTCCCTCAGTAGTAAGGCTCCTGACCCTCTTCAAAGACCCAGCAGACAACCTGTGACAATGCTGTCTAACCACCTGAACTAGAATGGTCTCCTTGTTCACAAGAGCAGGTCCCACACAGTCCCCTCCCCAAATATTACACCACTTGCTAACCTGCTTGTTGGCTCCCATGCATTGGAGCTTTTCCTACCTCCTACTGCCACAAAGGGACAAGAAAAGCTGAAGTTTGCTTCAATGGTATATGGGAACTATCAGTCCTTTCTTATATGGAAATATCTCTGGTTCATGAGGTGCTCCACAGGTCCTTTGGACAGGGGCAAGGGAGTGGAGGGTACAGGGAGGTGGCACTACCCTTTGTGATAGGGACACCTCTTCCCTGAGCAAACAGGTACAAGTCTGGCATAAGGCATGGCACACCATATCTCTACATGGCCTTCACAGTAGACCCTGTGAATGAATGAGAGCAAGTGTCACCAGCTCTACTTCCACTAACAGCTGCTGTCTGTGGAGGACAGAACATAGCACCCCCATCCAGCATGATCTGATCACAAGCTCAGACCCATCATCAAGCAGTTCAGAGCTAGATTAATTTTCTTGTTTACAGGGATGAAGGAAAATTACTGTTTCCAGCTTCATGGTCTTCCTGACTCATATTTAGCATTCAATACTGTTATCACACCCAGTACTTATTTTCTAGCTTCTCCAGACAGAAAAGGAGAAAGTGATACACCAACTCCAGATTTCTGGCATGGCCCATTACTGTCAGCAGCCTCTTCCAAACAGAGACCTGATACACCGTGGATGGGCACTTAGCCCTGATGGAGAGATAACCACGGTGTTCATTGTTGAATGAAGACCCAGAAGGGAGTCAGAGAAGGAAAACAACAAAAAACAAACCAAGCCAAACAAACAAAAAAAAAAACCACCAAAAAACAAACAAAAACAACAAAACAAAAAACAAACAACACCCCCCACTAAACAACAAAACAAAACAAAAAAAACCCAATACACTCACATGGCAGATCAGAATCAATGTAAAAGTTAACAAGGCAGGTTTTAAGAGGAATTTCACTACAATGTTATCGTCAATTAGGTGCACACAAAAGGTCAGATTCGCCACTGATATCTCTTCATCAACTGTAATGAAACTACTAATTTTCACTGCTGCTGAGATTACACCTGACCTTATATCCACCTACCCTTCCTAAGATTTATGGCAAAGCTCTGTTGAAGTCAATAGATGTGTGCAGCTATGCATTTACACAGGTACCCAGACCAAAGCTTTCCCCCTTTTTCTGGAAATTTTAGAAAATGTGCCACTGTTGATGGTGAAGGGGCAACCTGAGGAAATTTCCACTTTTCTGGTATGGCTGGGTTTTGCTTGATCTCTTCTCTACATCTGGGTAATTGCATTTCAACTGAAGGCTTTCTAGCCAGCAAAAAGAGGCCCTGCAAAATGAGTTAGAGGAAACCACAAGTTTGGCATCAGAGCCAGCATCCTTCTCTGAATCCTCATGCCGAGTCTGGCTGTCTGAAAAGCTCTGCTTGAAAAGGAACGCAAGATTTTTTTGCATGTATGTGACAACAGCTGCAAATGTTTCCATTTGGTACATCACATACGCATGAATCCATCTCCATTGACTGCCAGACATGGGAAAATATAAGCCATGATAATAAGTACCACAAACACCTAGGCACTGAGGAAAGTGTGCAAGTCCATAGAAGCTCCCTGTGAAAACATGCTCATTTCACACACAAAGCTTTCACCTCAGATACAACTGGCTATCCAAAGACTGAGCACAGATGCAGCGACTGTGGACATCAGGCTGGACCCAGTCCCTGCGACCTCTGTTGTGTACTCATGCTGCCCAGATGGAGCAGTCCTCCTTCTGAATGTCAGAGGGGTTCACAAAGGAGGCGCCTGCTACTGCCATAGGAAAGGATTTTAGCTTCCATCTCTAACAATAGAGGCTTGGTCTTTCAGATTCAGAGGCTCCAGGTTCAGTTCCCACAGATGATCCACCCAGAGTGGTTGTCTGAGCAATCCTGGCCTTAGAGGTAGAGACTTACTGGAAATGACTTCATAATCATTTGACTTCATTCATGAGAGCAGTCCAAAATTGTGCATATGCAACCCTCTCCAGAGTGGAGTCAAATGATCTGAAATCCCACCTGGCCACCTGTCTGTACAAGCTTTAATACAGACCAGACCCATAACCAAATTCTGCACGACAAAGCAGGAAATCTTTCCTTGGCATCCTTCCTTCTGCAACCTTCCTCCTCACTGCCTTTACTTCTGAGTGAACATCATGGTGGTGGAACCTGCCAGCGCAGCAGCACTGACATTTTGTGTTTATCCACACCAAGGGGAGCTGACTCTTGCAATCCTCTTCTACCAACATCCAGCCTGTCCAAGTGGAGACAAAGCTGTGTGACGTCTAGGACTAACTGGCCACCCAGCTACCACAAAAATAATGGAAGAAGCTTCATGAGACAAACTGAACTGACTTATGAAACCAATGGACAACCTCTCAAGGGAAATCAAAAAAGCAACAACAAAATCAAAAAGACTGGGGTAAAAAGTCACTTCAAAACCATGCTAGTGCTAAATATGCTGTGTATTTACAGTGTATTTTAATCATGTAACTGATCAGTTACCACATGTTAAGATAGATGCAGCAGACATAAACCCAGTCTGATTTCATACAGCAAAAATGTGTACATGCAAACAAATATAATAAATGCATTTCATACAAAACATTTCTTCTTATAATTTTAAATACATATCTCAATTGTTTTGCCCAGTTTGTATCCCACTTGAATATTCTGGGACTGCCCCAAATCCCATAAGGGTCAAGAGCTCTCTGACTTCAGTGGGTGTTGGATCAAATCCTACCAGATCAAAATTCCTGTAAGTACTAGTGTTTCAATGTGGCTGGGTTTCCATTCCATACAGAATACACTGTAGTTACACCATTCTTACAGTGTAGCTACAGCATAATGTTGCAGCTGAACTGCTACAGACATGGACTGGGAACAAACTTAGCAGTGCAAATGATGAGCAAGTCCAAAATACAATATATCTATTGTCCACCTCTGCCGAGGTTTCTGTGAAACATCACCAGAAAATATTCAGTGTGTTTTGGCCCCTTCTTACCCATTCAAGTCGTTAATCATTCATCTTAATTATCTCGGTGTTATTTTGTGCTACTCCCCCACCCACACCGCCTGTCTGTTTGTGGTATCCATCTGTTGTTCCTAATCATATACTTGGACTGCAGGATCTCTGGAGAAAGGGCCATTTACTCATGACACGTGCACAACACTTCATGCACTTTAGCCTCAGCCACCACTTCAGACCTCATGTTATGCCTCACCACAAATCAGACTAACTAGTGATAATCATCAAATATGCTGTGCCTGCACAGACACACACACACACAAAGACATAAACCTGTGTGTATAGAAGTCTTCTGGAGGCAGGTATGCCTGCAATTAAGGCAGGTGCCACCAACATCAGGGGAAAGAGAAAAGGGAGAGGCAACATGAAAAGTTTTGAACGTGAAATTTTAGCTGGAACTATGTTCTGCCTGCTCACCCCCTCTAGCTGCAGCCCACAGCCTCGCAGAACCAAACAGCACACACCTCTCACTGCATTTGAGTTACAACACAGGTGCCCACTGCATGAAAACACCTTTCTTGAATGGAACTATTGCACTGTGAACATCTAAGGTGTTCTGGGGTCTGGTGCCAAACACACTAACACTTGCATGGACTTCCATGGGAGCAGAGTTAAGGAAATGTGTGCTTTTGCAAAGCTCACCACATGCACTGTGGCATGGAAGGAAAAAGCAATGTCAGTGAGACTGAGCAAGTCTTCCCTGGCTTTAAGCTACTTGTCATTTCATAACTTCCTTTTTGTTTGTTGGATATAGTCAGAAATGGCTTGAAATTATACTGAAATGTATTTTACTGAAATCCCTACCTTAAATGGAATATTTAGCTAGAATGAATTATTAGACAAAAATTTCCAGAACTACTTGTCCTCCACTGATACAATTTTCTTTCATATTCTGCTCACCAAGATGCACATCTCCTGCTTTCCTGTATTCGCAGATACATAAATATCAAAGCAGGCAAAGATAAAGCAATCTTCATCCTTATTACTTACTTTTACTGCAGATCAAACTAAAGCTTACCCATGTATCCTCTGTCAGATCCCAAGACTTAAGTCTGGTCAATATTTCAAGCAAAGACAAGAAAAGTCTAGGATGCATGGAGCATCAACAAAGTTTAAGCCCTTTTGTAAACCCATGTGCACAGAAGAGAAGATATTCCCACAGTCAGAGCTAGGAGTGCTAGCTCCCTCCAAAATCCTGTCCTCTAAACCAGCCATATCTGGGATGTGCACACTCAGAGCTGGTGGGAGAGCCTGTGATTCTGCAATTCAGCAAGCGCTTGCAGCCCAGTCTGGTGGGTCTTCTTCCAGAGCAGGATATTGAGACATTCTCTATCACTTGTGGCACCGTTGCCCATAATGAAAAAGATGACTGGAGGGTCAGTTGAAAAGGACAAGGAATTGGTTCCATTCCATGAATTGACTCCCTGCATGTTTTGGGAACAAGCAGAGGACTTCATTCTGAAGAGCTGTCATTCTCCTGCCAACACTGAAGATGGACCCAGGGACTTAAAAAAAAATAAAAAATTGTCAGGACAGGGCCTATACAATGGGTATGTCTGGTACATTGCTAATGACTATCATCTGGGTGCAACAACGGTAGGATGAGAAACTATTTCTTAGTGTACACAGAGCAAAGGAAACCCCTTAAGCAAACATACCAGTAGAACAATTAGACGGTTAATCACAACGTTGACCATGAGAGGGTTTCTCCATCTTTTCACTTCAAAGGAGCAGTGATTAATAAACAGTGTTGATCTTCTGGGGAGATGAGTCAGCCCCCTGTCCACACTGGGGTTATCCTCACACTGCTGCTGCTGCTGTTCAGAGCATACGAGTGTTCCCTGGGGAGGAGAAATGCTTCATTTAGCTTGCAGTGCTCCACACCAGATCACAGAGGATTGTTCTCCACAGCCTCCCTTTTAGCATTCCAGGGAGGGCACCATGCACGTGGATGGGGAGGAACTCTGGCTGGGATTCTCCTACACAGCAAGTATTCTCCAACTCCAGGTGAAGACAACAGAAGAATAGCCACTGGATGGATCAGAGGAGCTACGATAGAGTTCAGAGATTTTGCTACCTGTATTCAGCTTTGATCTAGGACAGTAGCAGATTGAAATACATCAGTGTTCATCATTAAGTACATGAGGTGAATTGATCACCTGCTTTTTATCCAGGTCAGTTAAAGGTATACAAGTGTTGTGTAACAGAGCAGACTAGGAAATGGAGAGAATCCCTCCTTTGGTTGTTACTAGCCCTGAAGAAATATACCCAAGCCCAGGAGGAGGTAAACTCAAGCAGTTGTGCATGATGGGCACTTTACACAAGTCCTGCCTAGCACTTCAGAGGGAAAGGTCTGATTGTCGATGTGCTGTGATCACAAACTACAGATGTGTCGCACTCTTCATTCCACCATGAAGAACACATGATGGTCCTTGGCCTGTATCAATCTCCACCCTTCTCTCAAAGACAGGTGGATACATCTGTGAGAAGGATGACACCAGAAGCCCAGGCAGCGGCAGCAGAAAAACACACAGAGTGGCTGTTGCCTGTCTTGGGATACACACCAAAGAGCTGAGAAATGGAAAGGGAAGTCTACCTTGAGAGGACCAAGAAATCTGTGTGTGTGCCTGTGGAAATTTAACCACAGGCAGGCATCCTAAAAAGTGAACTCTCTTTTCCATTCATACACCCTTTGCTTCATGCTCTGACACAAGCAGCAGTTACAGAATCTCCTGTCTGGGTTTGTTGATGACCCCCATGTGAGCTCCATTACTGATACACACCTATTCCCGTCTTTGTAAAACTACGTCTACTCATCACTCATCATCCACTGTGCCAAAGGCACTGCCACCAAGATGACACACTCTTCTCAGTCCTGCTCCTGCATTGCCTGTGCTCAGGTGGTCCCACCTGGTCTATGGTGTTCTACAGGGTGCTGCAAACAGCCCAGTCTTCATCCAGTCTCTCTCACCATGAAACTATCACAATCAGTGGAGAAAGACCAATTTACACCAGCTGCAATATTAGTTTTATGTTTTAATGCACTCTATCCCTATTACTACCCACAATAACTGCAAGACAGGCATTAGGTCTGCTGCAAACTTCCTCCCTGTCTCTGCTTTGAGGGCCCTCAGCTTCCCAGGACATCACTGCCTGGAGTGCACTTACCAAGCAGTGCACTCCAGAGGACATTGCACTGCAACGACACTTGTTCCCTTCAGCTGCTCTCATTCTCTTACCAGGGCGTTTCTTTCTCTGCTGGATCTCCGAGTGGGAAGGAGCAGCCACAGAAGAGCTGGCTCTGCTCAACAGGGCCTCTGCTCATTTCCTGAGCACTTTTTGATGCGTTCCGTTTATGATCAGGCTTGGGCTGGGATCCCAGCTAATATTTTAACTTCAGCCTCAACAGATTTCAAACTTCAGCCACTGTAAATAATGCCCTGACATGCACTCCACCTGCATTTTGGCACTTCTGCTTGTGTACAGAGTATTTAATTTTATTTTTTTTTTAAAGTTTCTTAGTGTTCTCTGTGTCAGCTGTCAAGAAGGGGATGGCATCTTGGTGAAACTGCCTGATCCTTGGTGAAGTCTGGAGACAGCAGATTGGTTTAACAATTCCATGCATAATAACAATCACATTCTCTACTTAACAAGAGACAGATAAAGTGGTGTGCCATGTTCATTCTAGGAGATGTTTACAGGACAGAGAATATTGGAACAACCACATGGCTTCAAACCAGGGAGTGATCTACGTGAGGAACCTAGTTTCAGCAGTCATCAAGACCAGAAACTAAGCAGTCTGTAAACAAAAAGGATGTAAAAATTCTCTGTTGTGGTAGTCATTAAGAAATTTTACCCACTCAGGCAGCTTATTTCTAAGACTTCTCACAGTAGACTTATGCCTTAAGACATCCAAATTCCTCACTCAGCCTTGCAAAGCACTGTCAGGGGGTTCTCCTACACAGCAAGTGTAAGTTTATGCATATTTTCACATACGCAGCCAGATCCAATGGGATCATTAGCATGTTAAAAGGTTATAATTCAGTGCTAAGAAATCACCCAGGCTGCATTTTGCTAAACAGAAGTGAGAGAGATCTTGCACCTTTGCTGTGTGTCTTCTGCTTCTATCATGCCTTCCAGACAAGAAGGAATCTTCTCATATGATGTATGGATAGATACAGACCACCTGGTTTCAGCCTTTAGATTCTCCTGTGGTGCAGGTGACAACCATCATTGTGGAAACACAGCACTGGAGACATTAACAGATATTAGCCTTCCCCTCACAACCACCTTTCCTGGCAATCACAAGAAGGATTAAACTCTCTGGAAATGAGGAGTCCAAGGCAAAAAGCCATCAAAAGTGCTGTACATGCCTTTCAATAGGTATCATTGATCCTACTGCCTTAACCTTTCATTAGGGTTCCTTTCACAGGGTATAAGAGCTGTGCAGACATCTAAGGCCTCCTTTCAGCTCCCTCTTCTCCCGGGGCTTGATCTGAGGGCAAAAAGTGGAAATTCGAAACAAATAGTAAACAAAACCAAGCTCTCCTAAGTGTAAGCCACACATTTGTTTGAAAGCTTCTTGACTAATTTTACTTGCTGTTTCCTGCTCACTCTGAATTTTTTTTTCCCTTTTTTTGTTTTCCCTTCCCTGCCTCAGTTACAAGAAAAACAAAGGGGGGTCAGGACAATGCAGAAAAAAATTAAAAGAAAAAAATTTCTCTCTCAAGAATCTGTTGCCCCATGTCAGGGACCTGCCCAACTCTCCAGCCATAAAGTCAATGGACAAGTCAGAGCAGTGTTTTCTCTTACTGGATGCCCATCAGATGTCTGATGACAAACCACTTCAAACACTGCTGCTTCCTCCAGATTCTATAGGTGGATCTGTTTATGGATGGCCCAGGCCGAAGCCTGAAACATCTGTAGAAGTTGGCTCCAAGTCAAGATCTGATCTGAGCTATCCTAGAAATTCCAGTTTTGTCTGGCCCAGAAATTTTTGGCCATCTGCAGAATAGAAATATGAGTGGAAACCTGTCATCACAAGATGGGGGGAGTTGGGAGTGAATTCTAGGCAGGCTACTTTAAGCTTATAAGGATGGCTTCCCAAATGGCAGAAATCTAGCTTAGCTGCAACAATCAGTGAAAACACGTGGGTTCACACCACCCAAGACTCTAGCCTTCTTCAGAAAAATTCACAGCATTCCAGGGTTTAATGGACAGCTGTCAGAAAACTTGACATTTATTAAAACTCAATAGTTTTATGCCTTCAGCTTACAGCAGGATATTCCCTATAACCATGAGAGAACTCCAAGAAGTCCTTCAGCAAGCTCAAACTCCTGACACCTGCATTGCTTGGCTATCCAGGCACATCACCTGGGCACTCAGTCCCTGTTGTGCTTGGTGGCTCAAGCAGACAGCAAATAGATTATCTCCTCCAGAGGTTTTGAAAAACCCAATTTACAGGACACTTCTTTGTATATCATAAAGAAGCAAAGAAACACAAAACCTTCACTCTGGTATCAATGACGTTACTTAAGGGTCTATCAGACAGTCTTTGCCCATGATATTAGACCATTCCCTTAAAAAGATTGTGGAGAGGAAAGGAAGGCTTTTGAGGCAGCTATTTTAAAGCCAGAATGGTGGCCAATCACAGTATGTTTCTTCCAGTTTCAGTCAGTCACAGGTCAAAGCATTTTGATATCACTTTTTTCATATCTCCTGAATCTTGTACTGTCCCAGATAAGGCTGTCACAGCCTTCATGCATCCTAGCCCACATTTTTCCAAAATGGGAAGGATTATTTCAATGAGGATTCTTTGACACTAAAGAAAATATCTAATGGCTGACTTCCTTAAAATAAACAAAGAACAAAGCAACTAACTATACGAGGTGATTCTCCACATATGTTATAGTTGTTTGCACAGTTAAAACATTGTTAATGTACAGAGTCAGAAGAAAAGGTTCCTAGCATTGAACTGTCTTTGAAGCAAAAAGCACAGACAGAACCAGCAGTGTTGAAAATTGAGGGAAATGGAGTGTGCAATGATTTTTTTTTTTTTGGGGGGGGGTGAAGGGCAAGACAGCAACATATCAATGCCACTGTCACAGGTCTTCCAGGAAGTCCTTTACCACATATTCTGTGTCAATAGCTTCTTTTAAAGTTTGGACACCAACAACGAGGTGCATTGGTTTGGTCTGCCTTGGCATTATATTGCTCATGGATTCTGGAGAAGAGTCCTAACTGAAATGCATAAAGTAATTAAGCCCTGCAGAAGTTATCATAAGCTGTTTTTTATTATTCCTGATTCATCAGCAGGGAAACTGAGGCAGCAGGAGGCAATACACAACACAGTGGTAGATAAGAAGGGAATGTCTTTCACCAGACTTCCAGCCGTTTGCCTCTGTCGACCAGACAATGTCGGATCCTGAGTAAATAATGGAGCTGTCACACCCAAATGTTATTTTTAAACTGTGGGTATTGGGTTTGGCACAAACTCTAGAAAAGCACAGCATGACCAAGGGGAGTCCTGAGGAACAAGTGCCCTGCACAGATGGAGCTGCTTTGGGGAAACCTTGTTCTGCTGCATTTATGCAATCGGTTGAATGGGAGCCCAGACCCCAATCTGTCAACTGCACAAGAGCACAGGGAGAGCCTAAACGAGAAGGACATGGCAGGACGGAGAAGTTGGCTCCACCAGCTGCCACATCCTCCACCCTGGTGCCCTGGCCTAAGCCGTGCCAGTCAAATCCATAGGGGGGCAGCAAACCCCTTACAGTCATGGGACTTAATTCCCAAAACGATGCTCTTCCACACTGTCCCTTTGCAGCTGGGTAGCCCCACACACAGAGCACCCTTTGGAACGTCAGCATGGACCCTTCAAGCTCAGGAGAGAGAAGATGGGCCTGCAAAGTATCTTTGGACTAGACATGCGTGGTCAGTCTAGCTCAGCAACAAAGACAGTGGGGCACAATGTGTGTCTGAGCCCTTTAGCAGGGCTGGCAGGGTTTTGGAAAAGTTGTGATTAGGGCAACATACAACTAGTTTCAGGTTTTGTTATGAAAACCTTCACTTTGATCTAAGACTGACAGAACCCTTTTGTAGGTCAATGGATACAGGCTCACTTTGAGGGATTTGGGGCATACAGGGACCAAGATGCTTGGGACTTCTATAACTGCACCAATATGAAACAGTGCAAGGACAGCCACACTGGTTCAGTGCAAAGATCCATCCACCTACACATCCAGTTTCCACGGTGGTCACCAATAGAAATGGAGGAAAGAGCATATGAAAAAAGCACATGTGGACTTACTCCATCCCAGGATGCTCCCCTGCCTCCAGGGATACACAGCTTCAGCCAACTTTGGGGTACCCTATGACCTCATGCTTCCTTCTCACAGCTTCTGCTTTGGCACAAAGCAAACCTTCATTTAAGGAAGGGATCAGAACTGACATTTAATCTCATGTAGACAGAGGTCAGATGCAGAAGCAGGTGAAATTGTATCACAATGACCATGAACTCCTCGTCAATTATAACTAATTAGCCCCTGAGTGACTCTGAATCTCAGGGCACAAACTCTGTTTTGAAATCCATGCTAAACCTCTCCCTCTCGTCTCAGAGATTTCTGGTCAAGCATCTCTTCTCTAGAAACTTGCATTCCTGCTACAGTCACCCAACAAAACTGAAAGCCAGATTTGATCTTTGAACAGGGAAGAGAGAACAGACTGGACAGGCACACAGGTGACTTACCCAATAACCCACAGGCAGACAGTGGTGAAGTTGGGATTAGCTCAAGCATTCTTCAGTTTTCCCCTCCCAAGCTCCAGCCACACTGTCCCTTTCCTGCTTCATTTTGCACTCTCCACCAGTCTTTACTGAACAGGCTTCCTACAGTGCCTTTTAGGCAGCTGTCAGGTTTGGATGAGTGTCTCCACTCCATCGAATGGGCTGTCCCCTTCTGTGCTGTCCCTTTGTGTGTACTGTTAACCCTGATTTCCCACTGAAGTAAACTAGGAAAAAGCAAGACTGATAACTCCATGGCAGCTGGATGGGAGCTTGCCTCCCTTTCTCTACAGGGGACAATTTTCTCCCCATTTTCCCCTCTCCACTAACAGCTTTCCTCAGAGACCTTTGTGACTTCAGCTCTCTCCCAGGAAAATAACCAATTTCTTATTTTACCTCTATTCCTCCCCTCCTTCCAGGTCCTAATCCCTCCAACAAGTTTCAGACACAGGGTTAACAGTAGGGAGTGGTGGACATGTGACCAACAAGTCAGACTTGGTTTTTACTTTCCTCTTTAGTGGGGGAAAAAATCAAAATTTAAAAAATTGGTTCTATCTATTCCCTCAAGCTGCTCCAACTTAATACAGGCATTTCCCCTCCCTCAACCCCTGAGCACACTCTCTGCTTGCTGCTTGTCTCCACTAGGAGCATCCCAGATTAAACAACTCTATCCCCCTTTCAGTGGCTCATCTGCTTGTTCTGGTTTCTGCCTGCCTGAGCTCATGAAGAGACACCAGTTGCTAAGATGTATTGGGCTCCCAACAAGGAGGAGAAAAAGAATCCTAGGAAGTGAAGAGAAAGGAAATGGGAGAGGATTTGGGAGCAGGTTCAGAAATGAACCCTGAGCTGCAGAGAGATGCAGCCCTAGCAAAGGAGAGCCTTATCAAAAGACCTCAACCATGTTGGCTCTCAGGAGAGGGGTGCCTGCCATCCCCAGATTTATCTCAACCCCTCTGCAGCAGTAACCTATCCAGACACATCTCCTTCTCCCTTTACCTAAGAACAGCACAGCATCCTTCCCCCAGGATCCCAAACACAGATGGACCTTTTTTCTGGCCCAGTTGTCAGATGCCCAGGACAAAAGTAGGAACCAACAGGAGACTGGCTGATCCCAACACAAACGTGCCTTGCTCTGTGATCAGTGCTGCAGTATGTCAGAGTAAATGATTTTTGTGATCACTTCTGACCATAAAGATCCAAGCACTGAGGGAACTGATGAGAGTCCATTCGGGAAGCCCACAAAGCATTTGTCTGAAAATACCCAACTTGCAATTCTCCAAAACTTCACAAGCAGAAAACTGCCCTGAGAAATACTAAAATAATAAACCCTGGGCTCTAAGGTGTAAATAGAAAAGGTAGAGCTAGATAAAATTTACCTTGGTGTTACTCCCCATGGTGGAGAAGGAGGCTAGCTAGTTGGTGGATGGAGGGGAAAACAGACTACAAAACTTGACTGCGACAAAATCTGGGGTTGGATCCAAAAAAGAGGGTTGTACAGAGTCCTCTGCAGGAAAGAAAGGTTTATCAAGGTCTTTTCTGTCTGTTCTGAGGCTGGTTTTGATTAAGGAAGGAATCACCACCACCAGTTTCCTTCCCTTGCCCCAGTAACACATAACACACCATTCCCATTTCCTTTGCTGCCAGTTTGCTCTAATAAAAAGCAGAATTGTGCCTGAAAAGCATGTTGCGCAAAGATGGACCGCCAAGCAGTCAAATAGACGCATTTGCCAGAAGTCAGTCAGACACACGCATACCCAAATCCCTTGCTTGCCTGTAAACAAGATAGATCGCTTTCTCAGCTGCTGTATATGAAGTTCAAGCTGCTGTGGAAGAAACCTCTCTCCTCCCAGGTTTTAGTGCTGTGTATGAGGTGATCTGGAAGGGCAGACTTGCAGAGCTACCTGTCTTTGCAAATGTGAAGTCCTAGCGCCTCCTGGTCTATGGAAGCTCTGCATGGATGCCAGTGGTTTTGATTTCAGACTGTAACATTTGATGATATTTGCCTGGATGACCACGCGGGTCAGCACCAAGTGGAAGTAACCTCGCTGACATTCATGTGGCATCTTACAGAGTCACCCCAGTATTAGAACAACAACTCTAATGGTGCAGCAAGACTTTGCCATCATATGAAGCAGGCTTAGCTAAGTTAAGTATTTAAAATGTCATGCTTCTCAGACACCAGCTATTTAATGCATTTATTATACAAGGAATTACAAAGGGGATGAAAGGAAAGTGAGGGATGGTTTCCTTTGGGGCTCTCCTAAGTAACTACCAGCAGAAAAGCTTTGACAGAGACAGAAAGACAGAGTAAAAGCCTTGACAACAACCACTTCCACCGTGCTACAAGTTTACAGTCCAGGGTGTAACATTTGAAAACCATTCAGCAGCATCTGAGGGGAATAAAAGAGGAACGAATTCTGCTGAATCCAGACCCAATGCCACTGTAATGCATGGCAGCAAATCAGTGAGGCAGAGAACAGCCTCTAAATGATTTGTAGCAATGTGGGACATGAACATGGAGCAAGATAGCCAAGTGGCACTAGACCTCCCTTGTAAGGAACGCCTGTGCAGACAGCAGCAAGCAGCAGGAAAACCTGGCAGGACAAATGGGTGCTCCCACGCCAGCTAGGAGAGGGAGAGGAGAGGTCTATGAGCTGTGCATACTCCCAAGTGCTGCTGCCAATGCAGGGTGGTTTGCTACCTAGTCACTAATGGGGCTAGACTCACTTCGACAACGCAGGAGAGATGCTCCAGGAGCACATGCCAGCTGCACACCACAGGGACAGACTCACAGGAGCTGTGTCTTCTTACTCAGGAAGCCTTCAGCTTCTTGTCCCTCAAATGCCACCAGCAGAGAAGTAGTTGCCCATCACATGGAGGTGGGGACAGTGGCTATGAGGGGCAGAATCTTGCGTGCAACATAATGGCAGTGCTAGGCAATGCCAAAACCAGCATAAAATAAAGAATCATTGGACAGTTTGCTCTGATTCACACTCCTGCCCTGGACTTCAGACCCATGGCAGGCACAGCCCACCCATTGCCAGCTGGAGGCTAGCGGAGGAAGGTTGGGGCAGCCCAACTGCAGAAGCTATGAGGAGCCAGGGCGACTTGAGAAACTGTCACAGCTTTCCCTTCCCTCCCATCCTTTCCGGCTTCTCTTCCCCCTCTCCACCAGCAAGTATATCTCAGTGGTCAGGAATGGATCAAAGCCATCCATCCAGCAAGCTGCCTCTTCTCCTGTGGGACAAGCCCCAAGACTGCAGAGCTGCAAACGGTGTTTTTCCCCTCCAGCCACCCTTTTCTGCAAGCAGGCAGAAACACTGGCTCTTCCCTCTATTTCATCTCTGTGTTTGATTTTCCCTGCTCAGGTTCTTAGATCTTGAAGTCGGTGGATGGTTTGTTAAAAGAGAGGGAAAATAAGCCACACTGATGCTTGAATAGTTTTCCAGAGATTCCCTTGTGGAAAGCATAACTGAACATAACAGGAAAGGGTCTCCTCTGAGAGATTTTTTAATCTAGCTATGAAACATAGGTGAGGTTATACCCCAGGTTTTATTATACTGCCTATAACAGGGGGTGTTCTAGAGAGCAAACTAGGCATTTTATAGGTGCCTGGTCAGTGTCGCCAGTTCCACCCATCTAAATATCACAAGACACATTCAAAACATTGAGAAACCAGCGTAAAATAATCACTAGTCCTTTATTATTTAAAACCCCAGAAGACAGACCTTTCTTTCTTTGCCATCTGTTTTTCTGAGGTTTTAAGATTTATGCCATCAAACTCTGCATGTATAAAGGCGCGGTTTGGTTGGGTTTTTTCCAAACTCAAACTTACAGATCTCATATAAATCCTGTGACCCCAGGACCTTAGTCTCTGGAGCAGAAAAAACATCAAATACAGGAAGATTGTCCTAGAATTGACAACCCTTGTTGCTAGTTTCCTTCCCAATAAATTTTTTTGCATCTTTCTGACAGCAGGTCACAGGTTGCTCTAATCAAACTGCCACAGCTATCTGGAAGGGACAAGCATTTGGGACAAGGTTTTGAAGAGGAAAACTCATGGACATACATCAGAATAACAACGTTAACATGTTCACCCAGAGTTTATATCTCTTTCCACTATTTCAAGACACATCATGCATGATAAGATTATGTACACCGCATACATCTTCTTAGTACTTGGGCATGCCTCACTTCCTCCCAACATTGCAATTGTACCACTGAGAGAAATCAGACTGGACTTTTCTCTTGCTCCTAGTACTGTCTTAACAGACAGCTCCACAAATTGTCCAGCCTTACACTGGTACAATGAGAATAAAATACATTCTGCCTTGAGAAACACTACTGAACTATCTAAGCCACAAACAGGACATTTGTGTGCCTTAAAGAGGATTAAGCATTGCTTAAACTTTGCAGTCCATCTTCAGAAATTTAGAGGCAATTTTTATTAAAAAAAAACCAGACAGCACAAAGCAGACACACAATGCTGTCTTACTCCATAGGTCAAGGATCCTCCCAAAAGATAGAAACCATCAAGGCACAGAGCTGCTGCAGTGATACCAGAACTTTGCATCAGCCACAGAAAAGAAAAGAAACTGTGGCCAAACTCTTTTTATTCCACTTTGATCCTTGCCTGACTCTCCAAGAGTCACCAGTAACCAGGAGTAATTTATAATAAGCTTTAGGCTGCTCTGATTTATTCTGGGAGCTGAAGCCAGGTGCAAGAAAGTTCTATAGCCAGCATTTCTTGGCTTTCACTGAGGGGAGAAACACACTAAACATTACAAATCCCCAGTGTGGCATACTTTGAGCTTCATCTACAATGGGCAAAGACAGTACATTCAGATGCACCAGTTGCTTCTGGCATGTCCTTTTTCTAGCTGCAAATACTGACCCTGGAACAGAATTCAAATCATGCTGGGGCAAATCCTGGGGCATTAGCAACAGAAAAGTAAAAACACTGACAAAATTAAGGACAGAAAAGAATAACCTTGATGACTTTCAAAAGGAAGAGAATGAGGTGGGGGGTTCCCCATCTATTTTCAATTTCCTGAAATGGCATGTGAAGAAATGGACTATCCAAAATTTGTTTCAGAAAGCAGAACTGCAAAAGTTATTAATTATCAGTAGGACTGATTGGAAATTCAGCCACTGGCTTGGCTTTTTCTTCCACTTACAAATTGTTCACAAACTGATCCTAATTTTTCCCAAGCGAATCTACAAATTTCAAAAGTATACCCCTGTGGGTTAGGAAGTCCACAAATATAATCGGTCAGCAGCACCTAACTCCCTTACACTTCTTTGAATAACTCAGCCTTCACCAGCACATTGAACAAAACCAGCTGCTCTCTTGGAGTTACTCACATGCTTTCCACTTGGATTTTCACTTTTTGCTATTCAGGGCATGTGACTATTCATCTGCACTACATGGTCTGAGTCTACAGCTCGAACGGATGACCAAATACTTTTAAGATATGAGAATAAGCATGGCTGAATTATGAAAAAGTCACTTACAGTTCACATTTTTTTGGACAAAACAAGCTTTTGTGCTAAAGTTTGCGAAGCCTTTTAGATTCATAAACATTTCCCCCACTGCCCAAAGGTCATCTGCATACTCATAAATAACCAATAATATAACTCTTTAGAGACCAGCGAAGCCAAGTCAAACTGAGAGTTTGCCAACATGTCCACAATATCGTTTATTCCATTAGTGCACCAGACCCTGCAACAGAGTACTTGACTCTGTCCCTTCAAAATTAAATGAAAGAAATGAAAAAAAACCAAGCAAACAGAAACCAAAATCCATCTGAATGAGTCAGAACACCATGTGACTGCTGTCCTCTTGCAGACCACTCCACAGCATGTGCTTCCACCAGCCTGTATACAAGATGTCAAACCATTCAGTCTATAAACCCACTTTATTATAAATACTAGCATCCTGCCCCAATGGATTTGAGGTTGACTTTTTTTTAATAAGTTTTAATTCAAGCCTAGCTCCACCAAAACATCAATGTTATAATATTTCAGAGGCAAGTGGGTTTGATTTCAAGCACAGCAAAAGGCAGAGGCAGGGAGGGAGATAGTAAAGGGGAACAGCTAAATCTTTTCGCTTTCTCTCCTCGGTACCATTGCGAAACCTCTCTCCAAAACGTAAGAATGAAGTCAAGTTTCCATGTTTTAAACAAGCATGGTGTGTTATTGTACTACACTACTGAAACAGGGAATGTAGGTCAAGAACTTTTGGACTTTTCAGATTTTAAGGTATACAAACTCTGGCAGCATTGCTATCTGTACTTTTCCTTTTCCTTTCTCCCAGTGCCTCTCTTTTTTCTCTCCCATTTTACTCCTGATCCTTCTGCTGTTTTCTCTCCACTCTGTTCCTTTTCCCCTTCTCTTCCCTTCCCACTTGCCTCTTGCTTCCCCTTTTTCCTTCCCTTCCTCCTTTTCTTATCTTCCTTTCCTATCCTAATATTGGAAAGCAGCTGCAAGATGCAGCTTCAAATAAAAGGCCCTGAAAAGCTCCCTTAGGTTTATTGACACATTTTCCATTCTCAGGTTTTCATGCAGTAGGACACAAAACAAGTATTAAAAAAACCCCTGCAATGTGTTTGCAAATGGGTATGCATAAATATATGCATGTACATACAGTATGTGAAATCACACAAAAAGCATGTTTGCGTGCATGTGCTAATGCTTGTGCTTTTTTCTTTTTTTTTTTCCTTTTGCAGCCTTAGGGAAATTTGCTGGATGCCGCAGGCTGGCTCTCTGCATTACAAACCGTGTCAGTATGAATAATGGGGGCAAGCAATTCTGCCAGCAGGTCAAGGAACAGCAAATGCGTAAGAAGGCAAGATTATCCAAGAAGTACACGCAATATCAGCTAGGGTTTGAAATGCACAGCCAGACAGAGACCAAGATCAAGTTATAGAGTCTAAGGCCAGGAGAAGCACAATGCCCATTTCTGCTGATCCCTTGCAAGGGCGTGAATTACAGATTGCCACCCAGGAATCCCAGTAACTTTTTCCCATCAACTGAAAGTACAAAAGCACTTAAGCAGATGTTTAAAATCAAGCTGTACCTTGGACCTTGTAACAGACTGCTCTTGGTCTCATTGATCTGGAAGATCAGGGACAGGTCTTTTGCTGATGAAACTCCCTTGATTTTATCTGCTTTCTTGATAATCATTTAGAGAAAGATCCAAATATAATACCGACATCCAATACAGGGCTGTCAGCTAGAAAGGAATGACTGTGTCCTAGTCACAGATGATAGGCTCTTCCTCAGAATTTCAAGAGTATTTTTTTGGAAATCATTTTCCTATGTACCTTTGCTCCAGTTAATCAAAGATGAACATACCTCACCCAATATTTCAAACCACTTGAACAGCATATGTTTGAGAGTTCAGCATAAACCTTCTTGGGCCCAAAGTTTGCACATGAAAGGCTGGAAAAAGCAGTAGAGAAAAACACCAAGGAAAGGTTAGCACAAGAAATAGAGCAGAGAGAAAAATCCAGATGAAAAAATGCATTCAGTCTATACACTATTATATCCACAAAGAATGTTACATGCCAGGAGCTAGAAGTCCCCTAAGTGCCAAAATTCAGGTGACTGGTTCCCTTGAACACAGTCATTGTGACACAGCCAGTTTTTTCCACATGACATCCCAGATCATTCTTCCCTGGTCCCCATCCAAGCCCAAATTTTTCTACCTGTCTCCCACAGCCTGTCCTTGTTCTGCCTCATTCTGTGCTGCTCTCTCCACAGCTGAGTTTCTTGTCCTCTAGGACTTCATCTTTCTTCAATTTTGAACCTCTGCTTACCCTCCTGAAGTTCTTTGACCCATCAACAGTCTCAGTCGCCTTCCCTTCTCAAGTGTGAGCTCCCCATCTCTCAGCCTCACTTTCTTTTGCCATCCTTACAGTTCCTTTCCTGTTATAAGACTCCTCTTCCCTGCTGGCTTTCAGTAGCATTTCAAGTCCCAGGCCTCCTGCCAGTCCTCACTTCCCCCTTTGTCTTTCCATGCCACGCTTCTTGTGTCTAGCTGCTCCCTTTGCTGCCTTCTCCACCACATTCAGCTCCCAGCATTCCTTCTGCATTTGAAGTGTGATTGCAAACCTCCTCCCTGCCTCCTAGGCACCACCAGAACTGAAGCCACCAAGACTGCAGGAGAGACAGATGGCTTTTTCACCACCTCCCTAGCATCATGGTGCCATGAGAGTCATTAGGAAGGTTCACGGATGAAATACATCCTCTTGCTTTTAGGATAAGCGCCACAATGATGCACAATATTCATTGGACTCATCAAAGCATTTACCAGACTCTCACCACCAGGAGTAAACTAAGATATATTTTTGTTTTTCTTTTCTCCGAAACATATAACACAGCTGAAAACAATCAACTTTTCACAGGAAAAACAGCAGGCTCTTCCTCAATCTCTGAGAGTTGAACTCATCTGTCTGAAAATGAGGAGTCTGTTATAAACATTTTTTATAAACTCTCTGTCATTAACCCCCAGGATGCAATTCATTTCACTACTGTTATGTACCAGCTTTCAGGTGGGCTGGTCAAATACCCTCATCTTTCTCCAGAGAGGATGGAGGAAGCTCAGCTCAGACAAATTACCTGGAATGAATGTCTATTAAGCAGCCAGTATCAAAAATAAGGTGAGCTCCACCTCCGTGTGATTCCTCAGCAACATCTCAGACTCTAATTCAGAAAAAAAAAGGAGGGGAGGGGAGGGAAAGGGAAGGGAGGGGAAGGGAGGGGAGGGGAGGGAAGAGGAGAAAAAAATAGGGTTTTCTCCTCATCTTGTTCTTGGAAACGAGTTAACCATTTCAGATTACAACATCCCAAGAAAAATCCAGCCTGATTCACATGTGCGCTATCAAAAATGACAGTGAGAACAGCTAGAGATTGGCAAAGCCAAAAGCAACTGAATACAGGGTCTTATGATGTGTTGAACAACTTCCCAAGAGATACTAGTCCCATCTACACCTCAAGCAGGATACAAGGAGACAACTCTCCCTTGCCTTGATTTGTAATTGTTCTTCAGTGCACAGTATGTCACCTCCATTTCTCTTCAGAAAGAAGGTGATGTGAAGATGGTTTATCTTCCTTTAAACAACTGTCCCTTTTTTTGGGCAGGGAGTGATAAGGAGAAGAGAAAAGGGAGACAGAGTCACTAAAAAACTTCAAATTCAGTTACAAGGAAAAATATGCCTGAAAAGAGACTTTCCAAAGCCAAGAGCTTCACAGGATTCAGCAGTTCTTCCAGGGCTATAGGATATGCAGATAAATATCACTCACAGGAACATTCTGCAGGCTCCAGACTCCACTGACTTATCAGGCAGGCTTTCCAACAATTTAGAAGAGAGCACAGTGACTCCTTCCAACACAGCCTGCAAAGGTGCACAGTACGTCTGCATATCTCAGCACAGGTAAAAGAGTGAATTTTTCTAAAAGATAGTGAGACCAAAGAAACAACATTCCTCCTTACTCCCTTCTGAGCTAGGTCAGTACAATAAGTAATGAAATGCAGCACTGCAGACCCACCCTTGCCTTCAGTTTCATTGGAAGAGGAGTTCCAGCCTTAATCTCGGGTTCTTTGGTGGCGATGGCTTTACCAGATACTTGGCATTACTTTGCAGCACTTTGGCCCATTGGCAACATGAGGACTAGGCAGGTGAAGCTATGGGAAAACTATTACTAGAGTTTATGCAAAAAATACAAAGAGCAAGAAAGAGACCACTTTGCAGCCATTTCGTACATAGATATGGCACTGGGGATATCCCAGAGAAACAGCCAGCCATGGTGTTGAGTCCTACCCTTGTCTTCTCTGGGTATCCATCTCCTGAAACCAGTAGGAAATGGAAAGTCCTCAACACGCTGGGCCCTTCTGGGGGCTTTCAGACAGCTTTACACATACCTTGCCAAGATGAGACAGCCTTGACCTTCAATAGCAGCTGCCTATGAGCTGTTCAAAACTCACCTCCCAGCCTTCTTAGCCCAACAGAGTCAACCTTAAGTGGTCTCATTTAGGAGGAGGACCTCTTCTATAAGAAGGGACACCCAAAGGCATTACAGGGGAAAGTGAGGAGCCCAATAAATCCTTAGATGCTGGCTAATCATATTAGATGCTCATTCTTTTGCTTCACAGTAACAGAGCAAGGGCAACAGGTGCATGGCTGAAAGTCCACAGAAATGTGTTAAATGAAAAGACTAGATGCCAGGAAGGTGGGACACCCACCAACAAAACAAGCTTGCAACTAGTGAGAAAACTTTGCATATAACCCTTGCCAAGAAATCCCTTTTGGAGGAATAAACCTGTTTGGTTAGCAGTCTTCACCTAGCAACTTTGGTTCTACCCTTTGTTGCTGCTCCAGAGCATTCACTTTGGAAACATGGCTTTTGACAATCAAATACCAGACACTTCAGGTTTTATTGCAGGCCCTTCTGTCTTGGAAAGAGCTGATGAAGATCCCACTGTGCTTCTGGGCCTGTGAGCTCCAAGACCTCATGCTTGTGGCTTGGTGGTATGTAGGTCTGCTTACAGCAGCCACACTTCATGACCTTGCTCCCCTTCCCTATAATCCCACAGCCTCTGGAAGAACCTCTTTCTGACTCCCAGCAAGCACTTCTTTTTCTCCTCTCCTTCTTTCTTTTCCCTTGCATAATTTGCTTGTTGATGTCCAGAAAAGGGGTTTTACCTCCAAGAAAACAGACAAAGCAGTTCCCAAGAGCTGCCAGCTGCAAGCATGTGATGCTTTCCATTCTCATCTGGACAACCAGTGACAAGGTGTGAGGGTGTGTGGATAGAATGGAAACCACTGGAATGCCACAGCTATTCTTCAGGCAGTGGATCGAGCTGGGAGGCACACGCAAGTACACATGGTGGAATTTGGGACTTGACCAACACCTCACACAGGGCCAGCAAGAGGGTGCCTCCAGATGATAGCTTTCATGGTACCCTCCAGGGCAGCATTGTTCCATCCCCATCCCAGCTCTGTTGGTCAATTTTTTTCTCTGGCTTTGAGACAGATGCAAAAAAGGTTGCTGCTCAAAGGCACCTGAAGATAACCCCAGATCTCCCTTCACCATGCTGAAAAAGTGCCCTGGAAGCACAAGAGCAACATCTTTAAGGTGTTGGGTTTTTTTGGTAATCACTCCAAACTCCTCTTTGAATGAACTCTGGGTCAGAGCCTTCCTACTTCACATTGCTGAGGTCAGGGGACCCTCTTCATCCCCCAGAAACTGTGCAGCTGGCTCCCCACATGCACATGGGGAAAATTTGCCCAGCTGAGTGGATAAAAACTCAGCAAGGGCAGAACTGCCATAAAGCAAGGGCACTCAGTGAGTTTTGCTGCCAAGGTCTGTCATGACTGTCACCAGGGGCAGGTCACTGTTCTAAAGATTACCCCTTGATTCTGTTCTATTATCTGTTGAGAATACAATGAGCTGGAGGCAGAAGGAGGTCTCTGCTCTTTCCCATGGGGGTCTAATCCCAGTCCCTGCACCACCGTACCAGAGGAGCACAGGCTGAAAATGAGAGGCTGTCCAGAGAGGACTCTCCAGCCCTGCAGTGTGGGCATCTGTACTGCAGGGAGGCTGCTCCTCTTCAACAACAACCACCAAAAAAAAAAAAGGGTCATTTTTCTTCTTCTTCTCCCCCCTCTCCTCCCTCCTTCCAGAAAGTCTTGGTTTCATCCCACTGTGGAACAAAAACAAATGCTCTAAACCACAACATTTTTCACAAACCGGAATTTCTTGCAGTCTGGCCAGCCTTGGTGGATCAATACCAGGCATTTCTTTCCTCCTCTGCTCTGGCCTTTCCCTTCCAGCCTCCTCCCCGCCACCCCACTCACCAAAGGGAATAAGGGAGCCGGAGGTGTCGAATGGAGGAGTCGGGAACACTCCAGCTTAGTTTTAAAAGGGACAGAAAAAACACTGGCGTCAGCCAGAGCACCAGGGCAGGCTCTGAGACCTTGTTTTGGATTTTGCAGAGACTGTCCCTGGGGAGAGCTGTCTTTTTTTTCTTTCTTTATTTTTTTTTTTTTTTTTTTTAATGCATGGTTTTGTTTGTAAGTTAAAAGTCTCAGGATTTGCAGTCTTTGAAGCATGGTCAGCCTGCAAGATGGAATTAGTCAGTGCCTTTCTGTCAGAAATCCCAGGCAGATGAAGCAGGATGGAAGGACAGTGTTTTTCTCATTTACCTGAAAACCCCCTGCATTGACCCCCACAAATTCATCCAGAGAGCTCTCCAGGACCCCAAAAGCAGACAGGACTTAAGGCAAGAAAGGAAGCAGAAGCCCAAACCTTTCACGTGCACAGATTGGTGTGGCACCACAGGAGTCAGTGGCCCCCAAGCAGATTTTTACTGCTCAAGATCCAGCCCAGATGTTTTTGCTGGTCCTTGCCTGAAGCTGTAAGTTGTCAGTGGAGTTTCCTCTGCTTAAAAGCAGTGCTGAATTTGGCTCTCCTTGCCTCTGACTCATACCATCTTTCCATCTCTTCCCACCATGGCCTGTTTCAAATCATCCTATTTGTGGACACCCCATTGGTGAGGACTCCCACTCCCAGGTGAGCAGTCTTCTCCCATATTCCTGAGTGAGCTTTTGCCTTCCTTCACACATACCTTCATCTCATGTCTAAGCTCCAGAATTCAAGTGTTATCTTTGAAGTTTTATCAATCTATTTTCTCCTCTCCTCTTTGCCTTTGTCCTTTCCTGAGCCCACCACTGACTGCTCCTCATGTCTCTTTTAAAAGTTTCAGGTCATTCCTCAGGCACTCCTGTGACAAAATTACACTTGGAGAACATCCACTTATTTCCACATCATCCAAAACACCACCCAAGAGGAGAGTTAGTACCATTTGTTCCAAACATGAAATGTACAAATGACAGCCTATCATAAAAACATAGAATGACATCAATAGATGTGGGAAGAGTTCATGAGTGTTAGACTGGAACTCACAGTCTCCTTGTAAGAGACCAGACCTAATCACTCACCAGCAGAGACATCAACTTCATTTCTTACAAGGGATGGAAGGGGCAGAGAGGCTTGCTGTGAAGTTGGTGCACAGTGGCACTATCAAAGCAACCATGCAGACAAATGCAGAGACAGCACATTTTACCTTCAGACCTTCCAAATCTCTCAGCAGCACAATGGTTAGAGCAATTGGGAGGTCCAAGAAGCACATTGCTTAAGCGATCATGGTGCTTAAATACTTGAGGAATGGATGGATCTCTGTGAGAGAGGGATGGATTTCAGTGACGGATCTCTGAGCGAGGTCTTTTTAAACAAGGCAAGAAGCAATATCTCAAGAGCAACAAGCACAGGGCAACAAACTTGAGGCAACAAGCATATGCAATTTATTACTGGTATTATATTAATAACTTAACAAACAAAATCGAGGCCAGTTTTTGAAACCTTTTACAAACATCTAGCAGTCAGCAAAGCTAAAGGTAGATGGAGAAGCAGAGATGGGACAATCATTCTGCAGGTGGGTCCTAGCACCAAGAACTCAGGCTGGACTCTATTGTCCCAGAAGGCTGCATACTCAATGGGCCTATGGAAAAGTTTGGGGGAGCATTCAAACAAAGGGTATGAGCCTCAAGACCTGGCGTGACAAGTGGGTGGAAATGACTGCTTCAGGATCCTGGCTGAGCCAATATAGTGTTAAATGAGTACAAAAGGATTAGCATTCCAGCCAGTAGGGGCATGAGGAGAGATACATGAAGCACAGCCATCACCTGTGAAAATTGCAGGGAGGCCAATTTGCAACCAGACTGAGAAGTGCATATGGACATGTGAGACTGAGCAGTGTGTACCAGTTGCATTAGAATACAGAATACTTTGACTGCCAGTTGAAGCTAAGGAGGGATTTTCCTTTCTAAGTCATCAGTGAACTGGGTGTTCCCCTCCTAGACAGCAACATTACTCCTTACAGAAGAGACATGCCATGGATCTGCCCTGCCATAAAAGCTTCCACATTCCTAAGCAGATGTGCAGAGGGTAAACATAATAGCCCATAAATGTTGAGGCAGATGTTCTCTTCCCTCACTTCCTGATGGTATCTCTGTACAGAAGACAGAGTACAGTGTTTTGCTCCCACCTGCCTCACACCTTCACTCCACCATGCAGCTTCCCAAACAACCTGGCCCTACCCACACAAGGAATCACAGAATGGGTAAGGTTGGAAAGGACCACAGTAGGCCAACCTCCCTGCTGAAGCAGGGTCATCCTAGATCACATTGCACAGAATTGCATCCAGATGTTTCTTGAATATCTCCTATGATGGAGATTCCATAACATCTCTGGCAATCTCTTTCAGTGCACAGTCACTCACATGATAAATAAGTTCTTCCTCATATTCAAGTGGAACTTCCTGTGCATCAATTCCTGTCTGCTGCCTCTTGTCCTATTGCTTGGCACCGCCAAGAGCCTGGATCTTTCCTCTTGACACTCTCTATTCAAATACTTGTATACATTGATAGGGACTCTTCTCTCTTGTCTCTTCTTGAGACTGAACAGGTCAAGTTCCCTCAGCCCTTCCTTATACGAGAGATGCTCCAGTAAGCACCTTTGCAGCTCTCTGCCATACCTGCTTCAGGAGCTACATCTGTCTTTTGTATTGAGGAGCCCAGAACTTGACACAGTATCCCAGGTGAGCCCTCACCAGGGCTAAGTAGAGAAGCAGGATCACATCCCTCAACCTGTTGGCAATGCTGTTCCTAAGACACCCCAGGACACCATAGACCTTCTTGGCCACAATGGCACACTACTGGTTCATGGACAGTTTGTTGTCCACCAGAACCACCAGGTCCATGTGCCTGCAATGGGGAAAAGCACATCTGGATAAGGGTTGCCCTTACCAGCCTGTGAAGGGGCCCATAAGGGCTCTGTTTCATTGCTGCAAACAGAAGGGGATCATGAAGACCTGCAGTGATTTAATTTACTGGAGGTCTGGCCCCATTGTGTACTACTTTGTGCATATTTAAGAGATGCTATGAAGCTGCCAACATGGCCCATGGCTGGGCAGAACATGAGTCATCCTGTTTTAGAGGAAGAGGCAACAAAAGAACATAAGAGAGGTCTGAAACCAGGAAAACAGGCTTGTTTATGAAGCCAAAAAGAGAGTGCAGCATATTCCAAGGCCAAGGGAATTTTTCTCGCAACATTGCTTTGCCTTGGCTACCTGGCCACTCTCACATAAACAATGGAGACACACCAAGAAAGCAAGGAGACTTCACAGAGGTTATAAAAATATCACTTGTGTAATTAGACTGAATCAAAACTCATGACTTTCTGGTTGGAAGGAATGCATGTGTTTCCCCTCTCAATTCTTTTTTTCTCCTCTTTTTAGCTTTTTTTCCTCATAAAAATCTAGATAAACAAAAGCCCTAGGATATTGGATGGTTCCTTGCATATTGTTTTAAAAGCAGAAACAACAACAACAACAACCACCGTGGTGAGGAGCAGCGTCTGCAATTGACACTGCACAGCCCCTGTTTTTCTCTGTTTGCAGGAGCTGCTCTCGCTTTCTCTGCCCCGCACAATGTTCATCCACGTGTCCTCTCCCAGGACACAATGAGGCACCCTCCTGTTGTTACGTGCCTTCCCACTCTTCCCACAACCATGGGTCACATAACTAACTGCAGCAAATTGGATTTACATTCCTCTCTCTCCTCTCGGCTCCATGGGCGATTCACTTGCTGCCTCCCTATAGATAACTGGAAACAGAAGAGGGGAAAACAGTGCTTTAGATGCCCTTGCCTACTATGACTAGTTCATGAACTCTGCAAGGCAGGGACTGCATGCTGCCATGCACAAGGGGCCTATAGGCCTGTGAGATGCTGCTTGTAAGATCACCCCTACACACACTACTATTCACAACAGCCACTAATATTCACCCACTTTCTAAAATGCTTTGGATGAAAAGCATGAATGTTGCCAGCTTTTGGCTTTCAAAAATATTGTGTGTGGCCCTAGAACAGAATGATATAGGCTTCAAAATAATAAGATTTAACCAACCCAAAAGTATTTAGAGTATTTTTCATGTTTTCTTATTTGGACCCTCGAGGTTTCATATTTTCAAGTGAAGTTGTTTTCTTCCAGGATCAAGAGAGCTGGAAATGCTAGTTTGAAAAAATAAAAATAAATAGAAAGCTGAGAATCTCATTCAGCCTCTTGATTCCAAGAGCTCAAATAAAGACCACAAGTCTCAAATAAAATCCACAAACATCATAAGCTTCATGATGATTCTCAACAAGAGATGCCAATGTTCAGAAGCATGAAATGATAATTTCCATCTCATTGGATCTGGTTTTATTTTCTTTTTCTCACCTCAGATTCAATGAGTGCTTTTCTCTTCCTATAGGGACTCTATTTCTGGACAAACAAATCAATTTATTACCAGACAGCAGCAGTTTCAATTCTATCTATCTACTAATTGCTTTTGAAATTCTTTAGTCCCTGACGCTTTATGAAAATCAACAACTCAACAGAAGAAAAAAAAACAAGTAATGGTCTTAATGGGAAAAGCTGCATCAAGAGTCCTATATTTATCTTTTCTGTTAGTTTACTACTGCTCACTCAGTTCTTGTGTGCCCTCAAGTTGCTTTCTTCCAAGCCAACAGATGATGAATATAGGAATAGGGGACTGGAATGTAAACTCCTAAGAAATAAAGAGACCTTGAGAGGGAGGAACTGCAGGCTCTTCTGATCCCCTCATTCTATGGGGGCTCAGAACAAGACAGTAGGTTTAGGAAGAAGCTTCAGGGCTACCAGCCCTGCACAGGAGATTTTTTTTCTTTTTTTTGCCTTTTTTTTTTTTTTTTGCCCAAACACTTCACATTTAAAACAACTAATTTCCTTTGCTTCTGTCATCAGAGAAGCAGAAATTCTCTCCTAGGAAAGGGTTTAGAAAAATGACAATTCCTGCCTTCCTCATACATTTGCCCTAAACACACTCTAAAATCATGCTATGTTACTTTGGGGCACATTTGGCAGTACACAGAGGCTGACAGGTAAAGTACCCCCATTGAGAGGTACATAGAGACACACATTTTAGTTGGGTAACTGTATATAGACATATCATCACTGCCTTCTAGAGGTGAAACCAAGAAAAGATAGCAGGGTGACACACTGTCTCCAACTATTCAAACTCAAGCAGCTTTAACTGCTCTCAAAAGGTGTTGATCCAAAGAAAACATGAAATAGAAGTCAATGGATCTGAGTGGAAAATATTATAGCAGTCAAACAGGCTGCTCCAATAACACTACCTCTACCCACAGGTATGTTTGAAGGGGATGGGGAGAGAAGGGGAAAAGAGAGAAGGTTCTGTGCTGAAGATCTGAGAAGTTTGGGCTTGTTTGGGGACGAGGTTTTTTCTGCAAAAATCTCTACCACTACTAGGGAGCTGCGCGAGTACCAAAATGCCAGAGGCTGATGGGTGATGGAAATATCCATGAACTGCTATAAGCAGCCACAGGGCCTTCCCATAAATCACTGCAAACTTAAATTAGGGTCATTAACAGATAACAAGGTCACGGCCCAACCATTTCTGAATACTGATGGCAGAGCTCTGATGAGCAAAGTTATGTAGCATCACACTCCACTACAGGTTAACTATGTCCACCAACCCTCTTGGCTCCTGCCAAAAGCCATCACTCTGGGTGAAACAGTCATGTACAAAAACTTGTTTCACAAACAAATCAGTACAAGTTTTAGGCCTAAAAACTTAGTTTACAGGGTGTCTCACTTCAGGGAGCAACAAAGTCAGTTTTGCAACCAGTAGAAGTCCTCTAATATCTAATATCCTCACACACACTCCTGCACAGAGACATAAACATCAAGCCAGACACCCTCCAGCACATGCCATGTGTTTGCCTGAAGATGGCCAGAGAACAGCTCTGCAACAACCTCCAGAATCTGTCAGCCAGCAGAGATGGCTAAGAGACACTTCACAAGAAGAAAAGTTCTGCTTGTGCAGCAAGGAAGCATAGCTGTGGAAATAGCATTTTAGCAGGTCAGATCCAAGTCTGAAAAATAACACTCTATCTTGACCCATCTTTGCCTGGAGGATTAGCAGTTCACAAGAGACCTTGTAGTATGAGGCTGCATGAGTTGTGCAGCACATCTGCTCTGTTAACACAAGCACAGCGCCCACTAGTATGATCCATCCCTTATTTTTACATGCACCAAAATACATTGAATTCCTCCCTCCCCCCTTAGAAATCCAGCGCTGGCCTAGCTCACCACCTCCTTGTTGGACAGCTCATTCACTCCAAATTTATCCCGCCAATGCTGGTGAGAGATGAAACCAGATCCCAGCACTCCATGGCTGAAAGCTGGTCCCCCTCCAGGTCCCTGAGAAATCCTTTGCAGTCACAGGGACGTCACTGCTGAGGTGGGATCTACCTCAGACTGAGGAGGCTGTCTCTGGTTGTTATTAGCTGTACTGAGGATTCAAAGGACTAGGAGGCATCAAGCCAGCATCTACTCCAAAATGCAGTGATCCTACATTTGCAGAACGTGCATCTGGCCTTCATTAAGTCTTAAATGGTCCAACATGGAATCAGAGTCAGGGGTGGGGAGGGAGCTAACACACTGCACACTGAACAGGGCAGTCAAGGGGGACATTCAGGCAACAGGCTGTTTGGTTTTGAAGATGTTTCTGATCAGGCAGTCTTATCCAACATGTGCACACTGCAGAATCAGTAGGACCATGCATGGTTCTAGATGTTTCTGTGGGACAGATAGCCTCCAACAAGGGCTGGGCCTCAAAATTTATCATGGTGTTCATCACAAATCTTAGGATGGTAGCCTGCGAGTGCAGGCCAAGCAAGGAGGCTGGAAATTCATCCATGACATGGTGATGAGGTGGTCTTTCACCCTGCCAAAAGGAGGCACTGGACTTAAACATGTTGCCAACCCTTCAAGAGCAGACCTCGGAGCGTGTGTAGGACAGAGAAATGAAGTATCAATATTCTTCCTTTCCCTCCACATGGATGGAGGCATGTCTGTCTTTTACCCATGGCCCTCACAGTAAACAGGTGGTTAAACAAACGCACTACAAAGACCTATGTTTCCTCCAAGAGGGAAGAGCATCACCTGTCTTGAAGACACAGGGGTGGCAGATTGAATTATAATTTCAGTGTGGCTCACAAGAATCAGAGTCCATCTGCAAGCGTGGCTATGAGTGTACCCTGAAGGGTGATTCAGCATGTGTGAATATCTAGATAGGTGGGTCGCTGAGCATGCAGCTGAGCGTGCCTGTGTGGGCAGCAAAGCACATGGCAGAACACCAGGACACAAGGCAGTCTGTGGATAAACAAGTGTGTCAGAAGTGAAAGGACACAGAAGAGCAGGGGATTTGTTTGGAGGAACAAGTCAAGAATTGTGCCAGCTTCTAACTTTCATTAAATCTGGAACATCCCATCACTTTGCTGTGGCACAGTAGTGTACAGCTAATGGAGGGAGAAGGAGCCAATAGCCCTTGGTGGCATCAGATGAAGACACTTGTACTGATTTGGTGCACAAAAACGGGGCAGATCTTGAGTTGACCTGACCTCTAAATGAGCAGAATGGGAGTTGCGGGAAATGATGTTGTAAACAGGAAGGCATGAGATAAATAAGGGATGGGGAGGAAAGAGATCTATTTAAAGTGGCAGTTGCTTTTTAGTTCCATTTCCCCTCTTACTCTCAGCTAGATATTAAGGCCCCCACTCTCTTCTGGTTGCCTGTCAAAACAGCATACACTTACCACTTACAACTCTTTCCTAGTTGATGCAAAGCTTGCTGGACACCCCTGTTAACAACACGGCTGAGGTTTTCCAGGAAACTGGGGAGAACATGTCTACATGCTCCACTAACTCACAGGAGAAGACTGGGTATGAGGTTTCCAGCTAGCTCCTGTCTTAGGTGAGCCAAAGCTGTTAACTGCAACATGACAATACCCAGTGATCTCCTCTCCACCTCCTCAAATGGAGGTTGATTAGATGCTGAACAATCACGTGATGTAAGATGGTGCCTCCTCCTGAGCATTTAAGGAGGTTAGAGGCAACAAAATACATCATGTAGGAGTGACCAACTCCAAGTGATGTAGTGTAGAGGAACAGGGGGAAGAAGACGTAACAAGTCCTCTTCTAGCTCCATCCAGGGCTCGGTGTTTCTAGGAACTGAACTTTGCTCAGCATCAGTCCAACCTCAACTTCTGCAAGCTGCAATCTCTGCCTTTTAGGGACAGTACTCTGCCCTGGTGGTCACAGAAGAGAATTCAGTCTTTGGCTTCCGCATCCTGATGCAGCTCTAATTTTAAGCCACTTTAAACACAGCAAATCTACATTCAGATATTAGACATCCATAGTTCTGTGCTCCCACTCCCAGGTCACAAACACACACTTTTCCCATTCTGACGATCTAATAACCAGCAAAAAAAGATGGTAAATCTTTTGATCAGCCTAAGAACTTTTGTTTCATCCTCAGAACTGGATGTTCCCTGCCTAGAATGAGATTTTAGCCCCGCAATTTCTGATCACTCCTGCTGTCAACTGCCTTTCCTTTTACTCAGCTCTCTCCTGATCTCTTCTATCAGAGAAGGGGCAGAATGCTGTGCCCCACATTTCCAGAGCAAAATACAGCACTGTCCCAGTGTAGAAGGGATCAGCCCCATTTATCTGGAGAGAGAAAAAAAAAAAGCCAAACCCAACCAACTCAGTTCTGTTACAGAAACCCAGTTAAGTACACAAGCTAAACAAAATACAATTAGGTTTCCTTTGGCCAGCCTGGAACATATGGTATTCGTCAGCCAGTCGTGTTCCTCTCTCAGTTCTGGCAGGAGATAGCTAACTTGTTCCAAGCACTAAGAAAGCTCCTGGAAAGTCAGCATGCTGAGCAAACTTTTGGAGGGGGGCTAGCTAGGGATGTAATAGTTCACACAGACACAGATTTGACAGTATTTCTTCCACATTGTTCAGCGCAACTCTAGGTTACAATGCCTCTGGCTTTAGTATATTCCTGGTTCACATCGTTCTCAGTTGTATTGCATCTGTAAGTCCTCATTTGCTATTCACACACAGTTCTGGAATTGAAGACTCCTACCAAGTAGGAAGACAAAGGTGTGGAAGAAAGAGAGGTTCCTGTGGATTTGGGCACATAATGAAATCCCCAAATAGCAAATTGCATCCACGAGCAGTACAGCAAGACCTTTTTTACATTACCTTTCCAATGCAGGTTGAAAATGGCTGCTGCCATCCCAGAATGGATTGGTGAGCAGTTCCCCAGCAAGAAAATGGCAATAAGTACCATGGTGTCACAGAGATCAGTGGCTGCAGAAAGGAATAACCTCTGAATTTGGTCATCAACCAGAAAATTGTTTGAGAAGTCTTACTCTGTGCTAGGAATAGTCTGTTCCACTGCAGTTTACGAAGCAGTTAGCAAAGAGCTGATTCACAGAGAAATGAACCTATGTTTCAATACAGGGAACTGGAAACCATGCTATGGTGCAGTAGTATATGCAAAACAACTGTCCCAGCAAAATCAGTCATGTCTATGGGGAAAGGGTGCTGATAAAGGACTATTGATTTATGCCAGTTTCAGACTGGAAGTGAGCAGAGTGCTTCTCACCATGCATTCTAGGCCTGCGTGAGAGCTTCAGCTGGTTTTTGAGTCCACACAGTTCAGCTTCATCATTACCAGGGTTGGTCTGACATCTCTTGCATAGGTTTACTTTGTCTGCTATAGGCCTTTGTCAGCTAGGAAGCCAATTTATTCCCTTCAATGCACTTACAAGCCAGCCAAGCCAAGTTTCTGCACTGCCTTTTATCTTCCCATATACAGTTGGCCTTATTGCATATCTGTTTCTCCCCCATCTCTGTTGATGGACAGCCCGGCTGGCTCAGGCCACTATAGCCTCAGACTAGTTTTTCTTGGGCAGTGAAAAAGTGGAAAATGTGCTTGTAGAGTAGAGCAAGAGGACTTCTTCTGAATGCTTTTGTGCTCTTTGGCCCACCTGTTTGCTGCCAGACTCTGGCTTCCTCCCTTGTTTTCCTGCTAGGCACAGTCATTCTTGTTCCTTCACTGCAGAAGACCAGGGTATTTCAAACTCTGTAGCACATAGAAGTGTGACATTCTTGACACATCAGTAAGATCTCAGAATTGCTTGACCTTTTTTACCTCCCCTCTTGTAATTCTATACTCTTTGTAGCAGGAGGTATTCCCTCACTTCCATTTCAAGCTTTTTGAAATCCAAGATCCAGCTTAAGCAAGCTTCTATATATCCTCACTGCATCCACCACAGACCCACTTGTCAGGTTTACCAGCATTAAGTGCATTGGGAAATCATTTTCCACCGTTCTGGGTTGCTATTGTAATCCAGCAACACTTGCCATGATCACCATTTATGTGCTGGAGCATATCAAGAACATCAGGGACAAAAATGCTTGCAAAAAAACCTTTGCATCTGCTTCTCTTAGTAGACTGCTTAGCCCCATCACATTCAGAACTTTTGCTGCAATGCACAGCTCCGATATGGCATTTCTTTGGGATTATCCATGTGCCCTTGGACAGCTCTGGCCTATCAGATGTGTTGCTCTTGCTCTGCCTTAAGAATAACAGGACCGAATCTCCACCAAGGTTAACAGGTATAGCACACCACTCACAATCATTTTGGGCAAGAGCTTGTCCCATGTAGCCCGACAAGCCACCTGCCCTTTGCAGGGAGGGACCAGATGAGTTTTGCTTTTGGGAACTGAAGAATCAACTGCAGCTTCATCCTTCCAGAACACTATCCATCACCCACTCAGGAACTCTGTGCAGTGAAGCAACAGTGTGTCATTATCCCCTCCCCACGACAAGCAGATGAGTGTGACTGGCTTTTGTTCTTATCCACATCACAGACTTCAGCAGAGCCCGGTCACTGAGGGCCATTCATCTCTGCTCTAGGTCCTGCTCTGCAGTACCCTACTGTGCTTTCCTCATCCATCATTAGTGGCAATTTCATCTCTGTCTCTTGCTGGGCACTTCCTCCCTATGCCTTTGAATCAGAGGGGCTTTATTCCCCTCCCTCAAAGGAGCTTAAAGCATTTACTTCATGGTATTGGAATCTCTGAACTGAACCAAGTCACAGTTCAGCAAAATTAGGCTGGTTTCATCTTCCTCACAGCAAGAAATTGGTCATACTTCATCTGTATTTCTGTTTTCCTGTTGAAACCATCCCGTTTTCCTAAGACTCTGTCCTCAGTGGCAGAGTAGTGGAAGCACATATCTTCTGAAACAGGATATAAAATGGCTGTTGCCAAAGGTTGTTTACAAAGCTGTTCAAAGCAAGAGGGGACTTCACAATGTTTCCAATCAGTAAGCAGAGTAATAGCTTTGGCTCCTTTCTGCAGTCTCCCAGTATCTCTCATTAACACCAGTTTACTGCTGCTCTTCTGGGAGCAAGTGAAATTTCACTGGCTTCCAGGATGGAGCTTTCTAATGCAAACCTGGTGCAATGTCCCTGCATGCCCTATTACAGGCTATGTGACTTCACCAGAGCCACGGCAGACCACAGCACACCCTTGGAGTGCTGCTTTTAGCACCGCAGGACTCCTTGCATTATTTAGGTTATCTTACATGTTGGAAAGTATCACTCAGTATTTTAAAACTGTTCAATAGATAAACAATGAAACCACACATATATGGAGATCTCAAAGGGCACCGTTATGTTGCCTAAGCCTGTGCTGACAATTTTCAACCTGCTGTGTATCCAGAATTCCTCCCTTTCCCCGTTAGCTCACTGAAGCCACACAATTTTACATGAAAGAGCAAAGTGCCAAATATTCAGGGCTGCCCAGTTGCTCGTTGGCATGATCCAGAAAGGTACACTATACAAGCTGCTCTTTCATGCAGAGATCCACATTTCTCTGCAGCAGTGAGGGAAGCTTTTAAAGATGGACATGCGCAAACATATGCCATGTTTGTTTGTTTACTTGTACTAGCATTACTCAGTAGTATCTACTACAGGAAAAGCACTTATATTCTATGAAAACACCTAGGCACAAGCATTATTTCTCTGTGCATGAACAGAAGAATTTGAGAGCCTGTGTTAGCCACTTGCAAATGACGGTGCCCACCTCGCTTTAAAAACTGGCACAGCATGCAAGTAAGCGTAAGCATAATAAAAAATAATAGGAAACAGACAGGCAATAGAATTAAGAGCAGCAGCCAGCTGGGATCTTCTAACCAGTGACATCAAGGGATTGCTGAGGTAATACACTGATGGGTTTTAAATTAACTGTAACCACTCAGGAAAAAGATCTAGGCGTCACTGCGGACAGCTCAATGAAAACATCTGGTCTGTGCACAGAGGCCATCAAAAAAAAAAAAAAAAAGAAAAAAAAGAAAAAAAACCAAAAAAATGTTAGGTTGAATAGGATAAAGAACAATACCAAAAACATTATAAATGCCACCACATAAATCAATGACACATTCACACTTTGAGAAGTGAGCTGAAGCCGGCTCGCCCATTTCAGAGCAGGGGGAGCACAAACAGAGGCCAAAGAATGATGCCAAAAAATCATTAGATGAACAGAAAGGTTTCCAAGGTCATCAGGAGGAAAGATTAAGGTCCAAATCGTTCAAAACAGCTTGCAGTAGAAGTGTATAAAATGATGCATGAGACAGTAAAAGATTTCCTGTTTGCCCTTTCTTATACTAAAGAAATAGTGGCCACCTAAAACACTCAAAAAACATTATTACAACAGGAAAAAAAAGCTCATGAACATTTTGCAGATTGCCCAGTTAATATGTGGAACTTGATGCAACAAGGTGCCAAACTAAGAGTTAAGCTCTAATCACCCTGCCATCACACAACAATGAATGGAATGTGTATGATACCTACAGGTCTGGGGCTGGGAAGGGACACAGAGAAACCAATTGCAATGAAGAAAGTCAGGGAGGAACTTGACACTGGCAGGACTGCAGTGAGAAGCTGAAGGAGAAAAAGGTGCCTAGAAAAGGAAAATAGGAGATAAAACACTTGTAACAATCTGTAAAAACATAAGGGAGGTGTTTTGTGGATTTCCTTCTTCCCTCTTCAAATGAGATAGCAAAATTTTTTTAAGATGCTGCTAGGCTATGTCAGAGCATGTGCCCCAGTCCTCTGAGAAAAAGGGAAAATGGTAAATGCTGACTACAGGTGAATGTTTAGAACTCCAAACAGGTGGGCTGTGGACAGATCACCCAAGCCATATGACAAATGTTAACATCCTGGTCCATTCCCAAGCACCCTTTGTATCCTGGTTCATCATTCAAACTTCCAAAATGAACAGGCAACATCTAATATCCTACAGATGAGGAATTACAGGCAGTGTTGAGTATTTTCAGTCTATGGTTTGATTTAGACTGGCATAGAAAGACCAACTTCAGTATACATATTTTGAGCAGCATGTGAAAAAATTACTTTTTCTACGTCACCCACTGAGCCTCCAGCTCCACCATCCTAGAGCCTCGTGGCCTTTAAGTGTATCTGACAGGTACAGAGCAGTGTTTTTCTCTACCACGCAGGGACCTATGACAACAGAGCCTCATCAAGTGCCTGCAGTTCAGCAATTACCTCAGTTACGGTAAAGCTTGCACATGAATGTGCACAATTCTAGCAGGTACCTACCTACAAGAGCCAACAAACCTCTTCAGGAAAATTGGCTCTGTGTGTGCTATAAGGGTAATCCTGAGCTGCATATGGTTCTGACTTCCTTTTCAAGAATAAGTGTATGGACAAGGACAGCAGAAATGGACCCACATGGCCACTGAAATAGAGCATTTTTTCCTTCATATTCAGAGATTTCACCCAAGTTCTCCCTAGATGCCATGACAAGAGCAGTTGAGGTGATAATGTGAACACATGGGAAGTATTAAAGCATGACACCACACAGCACTTGGCTGCATCCATGCTACCCATGCATTACGGAGCAGAAGGTCACCTGCTTCTCTCTTCATCGATGTGCCCATGAGATATCTGCTGCAGGGCTTTCCTCTCCTTGTGCATGACTGGTGGTGTGGATGCCCACCCAGGCACACCACCACAGGCCTGAACTGGAAATGTGCCACCAAGCAAGCCATTGCATAGATTTATGGTAGCAGGTGTACAAGCACATCAAGCAGCAGTCCTGGTCCTTGAATGAGACCATCCACCCCCAAAGGCATGGCTCTTGCCAATCTTTTCCCTTGGAAGCAGCAGGTAGGTAAGAACTTGCCCTATGGCCCGGAGAGAATGGGACCTTTTTTCATCCTTCCTTTCCCATGCTTTCATCTCCTTCTACCCTTCTCCCAGGAAGCACAGAGCATCACAACCAGGAGAAAAACCAACCATGATGCAAACACCTAAATAATCCCATGGCTACTCACACAATCTTTGATATCAAGCTGCCTGCTTCTGGCTTCCCCTCCCAGCCTGAGAAGTAGGAGCCCCAGTGCGGCGACCCACAGCACATATCACCCTCTGCTCAAGTTGCTTTTCTCCACACCTCCCACTGCTAATCCCATCCACCCTCCTTCCCCACCACTGGTGTGCCAGTGGGGAACCCCACCACCAACACACTGTGCACACAACATAATAAAGCAACAGAGTCCAGTGTTAAGCAAGGCTTTTATGTGCAGCCAGCATTTCGAAAGGCACAGTACATACTGTATGCTTGGTGCCGTCAGATTCCAAGACTGAATTCTCCAATGTTTTAGGAAAAAGGTAGGGCAGGAGGAGAGTGTGAGAGAAGGGAACAGACCATGCTTTGTGGAATTCTTTTTAAGAGCGCATGCATGACTGTATAAAAGGACTTTTTTTTTCCTGACCTCAAAGAGACAATATTATTTCACACAGACCTGTTTCCAAAAGCAGCCAAGCTATTTCTACATGAACCAGTGCCTGGTTGAGGCAGTGACTGTGAAGGGGAAACCCTCTCTCCAAGTACGACATGGAAATTCCTTGACCTCAGCTGTGAATCCAATCAGTGTGCATGCAATGGGCCAACAAAAAAAAAAATTAGAATACCAGAGTGGCCAACACAGATGAGGGCAGGTGTGCAAGGGAGAAGGCACAGTCTGCTTTTTCCAGTCAAAAGGACTGGCAAAAAAAGACTGGAGACATGCCAGGCTGGGAAGAAGAGGAAAGCAGAGCAAAATCAAGAGCACTGAGATATTAGAAAAGTAAAACTTAAAATGCCAGGCAAACAGGTTCTGAATCATATTCTACAGTCTGAAGGTAGAAAGGCAGGGTGAACAGGCATGGAAGGCAGAAATCAATATTTATTTTAGACCATGCTATCATTTGCTGTGCTTCACGGAAAAGCTTGGGTGTTCACGATGAGCCCAGACAGAGCCAAATAAGTTCATCATCAGTCTAGACCTGGTCACACCAAGTAGTGACTACACCACAGACCTGTACCCTACTCTGAAGTTGTGTTTGTTCCTCCAGGCCACTGGAGAAAACAGCTCCAAAGTGAAACTATTTTTCCTGACTGACGCTGAGGACACACCAACATACTGCCACCAGCAAGAGTCACACAAACAAGTCACTGCTGGATAAAGAGCTGCACAGGAACAACTGACCTGTGTTAACTTTCAAGTCAAGAGAGACAGAGCCCTTTAGTTTCCTTCTTGGAGAACTGGATATCTGGAATTAAAGCATCTAAAGCCTAAAAAACACTTGTGATCAGGGCTGAACCCTTTAGGATTGGTAAGGCAGTATTCTTCCCATGGCAGAAAACTGATGCATACCACAACCCCTCCATGGCTCTGTAATGGGATTAAATACGCTACACAGTCAGGTCACTCGGTGTGTATGTGAATTCACAGCACTTCTGTAATGCACCAGATGCATAGTCTGCTCTCTCCATGGGATAGATGTCAATCAGAAGGGATCTCCCACTGCCAGAATAATTTGTCTTTTTCATGGCCTGCTCCCAAGTTAACAGCAGGAAAGATGACTGCAAGGTCTGGGCCACAGACCTTCCAAGCAACCTGCAGGAAGCAGAACAGCAAATACAAGAACTACTAGTGGCATCCATAGGTCAGTTTAGGTACACATACAGGGACAGGAAGGCACAGCTTCGTCAGAACCATGAGCCACTTCTAAGATCACCCATGAATGCAAGACACAGCTACAAGCCTTATTACAACTGTGTCCATATTTAGGAGAAGTAAGAGTAGTTCATACACTTTCATACTATTCAGAGTCCCAAGAAACTCCACTTTACAAAAAACATTCAGTCCTTACAGTGAGAGTGACATGTACTGCAGTCAACAAGCTTGCTGGTGTTTAGATACTCTGCATTATGAATAAAAGTCGGTAGGTCCAATGCAAATGAGACCTGTGCTCCAAGACCTAAAATTGGGTCAAAGCCCAGTTCATCTTCAATGAGTTCTCAGAAACCCCACCAAACTGCTCTGCTGTCCATTAGCTCTAGTTTCAGCACCTCCTGGGTTTTTCCAGTGAAAGACAAGCCTTAGAAAAACAACTGTCACATCCAAAGAACTTGATTCTTACTGAATCTCCAACATGGGCTTCTTCAAACGCAGCACCTGTTTGGGATACATGGCCTTTCCTATTAGGCGTCTAGAGCAATCATTGATACCCGTCCAGTCCCTCCTCTTCTCCCTTGGTCACCTGCCTCTCTTCTGCTAACGTCAAACTTTCCAAGGTCCCCTAGTGCTCCTGGTCTAGGACAGAAAGGTATTTATAAGGCCAAAATGAACAGAGTGTGCACAAATTAGAAAATGAATCCAGTCTGTTCAACTAGGGTTGGGCAAGCTTGTTTTGCCTAATTTAGAGGCCATTCAAACATTGTGGGTTTGAACACTATTCCATTAGTGTTTCACTTAGGAAAAACTGTGAAGAAAAAAAAAAAGGAAAGGTGAAGAGAAGGAGAAAAAAATCCAATGGAAACATAAATAGCATATAACATATATGGGGTACCCACTTGTGCCAGCACAGGTCTTCTAAGTCCCAACAGATTGCACAGGCTTCCTGTCAGCTAGAAGTTCCTTTAATACAGTATAAAAAAAGAAAAAACAAACAACAAAAACACACACAAAAAAAAAACACAAAAAAAACAAAACAAAAACCCCACAACAAAAACAGCAACAAAACACACAAACGAACAACCACAACAAAAAAAACCAAACAAAATCCCCCAAACAAACAAAACCAAAAAATTCTGAATCACCATAAAGAGGAGGAACAGGTCAAAAGAGGTGGATACACATGCCAAGGATAGCTGGTCCTAAACTCTGATCTGTCTTCATTTAGACTTTGAAATCAAGATCATGAAGATCAAGAACAGAGAGCTAATTTGAAAAGCTCCGAGTCCCTCGGACTGCCTTTGGTGAATCACAGCAGACCTCTGTATCAATAGGACATGGTATAAAGTCTCCACAGATCCTGTAGTTGGTTCATTCACTTTCTCCATCCCTCAACTGCACTTGGCTGCATGTAGGATTCCCAACAGCCCAGCACTTGGGAGATAATTAGCATCATTCATTTTACATCCTTCTGGTGACTGGGCCCCCAGATATGTGACATTATATTAGTGCCCACCAACTAAAGAATAAGGCCTTCAGGTTCAACATCTAATCCTCTCTGCGAGTCTCTTCCCAATCTTCACCTCAACAGCAGCAGTGAGGAAAGGTGTGAGACATCCTTAAGGCAAGGAGTAAAAACATGCACATGACACATGATGAAAGAGAAAAGTAGCATGAGGGAAGAAACTTCAGGTATAAAGGCAAAAGGCAGCAAAGCTCTCCCCACCAATCTGATCACTTTAAACCACCTGTTCTGTCACACATCTCCATTACAAAAGTAAAAAACCCACAAGAAATCAGGTGAAAACCAGAGAATAGCCTACCTCCAGAGGCATTTTCTCCACATCCTAAGGGTTGATTGAGGTGAAAACAGAGACAAGACACAAAGAGATGGGAGGCTGGCAATGGACTCTTTTTTACCTTCCTGTGAGAAAGATACAGTGGCAGAAAGCATGGCCTGACTGAGCAGCTCTGCCAGCACCAGCAGTCCTCATTGTGAGATCTGTCAGCCAAAGAGAGATCTCACTCAGAGGATTAACTCCACCCAAAACACCACTCTGTCTTCCTTCCCCTTCTCCACCAAGCCCTTTAAAGCCTCACCATGTGAATGTGTTCATCTTCTGATCCCATTTACACCTGGGCTACATGCCTCCTCACCAGCAGGTCCCATAAGAGACAGATTGTGTTTTCACCAAGAAACGGCAGATGAGATACCACCATCATGTTAGACCATCTCCTCACCCTGGCTCTGGGCCCCTTGTGCCCAGGGAATACCTTCAAGACTGAAGCACGGTCACAGAGATGTCAGCAGGGCTGCCCCAGCCCTGCCCTTGCCTGCAGTGCAGAGGAAGGTGCTGTGAGCCCAGTATGGCAATGACCCCACACAGGAGGAATCCCTTTTCTTCTCCGTAACATCTCTGACTTCCCCCCCACCTAATCTATATTTTTTTTCCGGCCCATGTATACTTTCCAGCTCGTTTCCTCTTGCGGTTCTCATTTCCCGCTCCTAGGAGGTGAGCTCATGTGTTTCTCAATTACCAGCCAAAGAAAGAGAGAGGGAGAAAGCAATCTTATGGAAACAGATGAAGTCATGCCTGTATAAGGCCACATTACGGCTTGTGCTCACAGAGCCATGATGCAGACATTGCTGCCACCCAACCCTGGCAGGGCAGCCCATCTTTGCAGTCCCCATCTGAAGTTGTTCTTGTTGTGCCAAAGGAAGATGCTCCACCAGCACTCAGGGAGAGTAGAGCGTTTGTCTCGCTGGCTTTTCCCTCTTGTCCCCCCTCCACCCCTGCTTTCGATCCTACCGCCCTTTTGTCCACCCCCAGTGATCCCCATGGATCTTTGACTCATTCACAGCACGCCACTGAGTCAATAGCGAGCCCACAGACCACGTGCAAGGCTCCCAGCACTGCACGCTCTGCCTACGGCTATGCGGACGCTGGAGAACTTACACAAGGGAAATCTAAAGGCAATTAAAAGCATAATACAAGTGGTTGTTTAGAAAAGGTGGTGGGGAGGAGAGAATAAAATTAAAATAAATAAAGGAATGTTTTAATGAGTGCAGCAGTGAAAACGGGATTAGAGGTGCCTGAATGGCATCTCTATATTTCCCGTATGGAAGGGAGGGCCGCCCAGCACAACCAGAGCTGACAAAAAAAATTAGCTGGGCCTCAGGCTCAGAGAAACATTTGGCTAGAAAGGAAAGAAGGTAATTGCTGCAAATGTAGACTAATTCAGGAAGCAGCCAGCCCTACATGGAGCCAGTTCATATGCTGCTAGAATGCTATGGACACTCCATGACTGCTGGCTTGAGGGGTGGAAAAAAACACAGGGAAATATTAGGAAAAAACCAAAACAAAACAAATCTCTCCTTCCCACAGTTCACACATGCTTAGCTTTTCTCTTCCCTCATCTCTCACTCCGCAAGGACACTTAGGATGCTGAGGGTCCCACTCAGCTTTACCTTCACCAGTCTAACCTATGGCCATGGAGAAAGTGATCTCAGTGGCTCCCAAAATGTGGACCCTTCCCCCTTCCCCAGGAGAGGAGCAGGCTGGAAGGTGAGGCGCAGGGCACAGAGGATGTGTTTACTCTCATAACACCCCTGTGAGGTGGGGAAGTCATAGCCTCATCTGACAGATGAGGAACAGAGGCAAAGTGAGATTAAAGGATTAGCCCAAGGTCACACAGGAAAAGTTTGTAGCAGAAGTGGAAATTAAACCCAGGTCTCTCGGTCCAAAATCAGTGCCTTAAGCGCAAGACCAGACTTTCCTAGAGCTGGTCAACCTTTTATATTTGATAGTTTAATTTCAAACAGAAAAATAGTTTATTTTCTAAATACATATTTTCATAGAAAAGGGAGATGGAGGAGCTCATTTCCTGGAGGCAGGAGCTGCTTAAGATCTTATTTATTTCTGTTTAACTTAATTTCTTTTAGGTTTTAGTATTTCTGATGGAGAAAAAAAAAATGCTGCAGAAATTTCAAAGCACAGGAACACATTTCATTTATATTTCATCATGAAAAATACTTTTCACTTTTCAGCCAGTTTTGCCCTGCCTCTCTTTGCTTCACCAGGTTTTAATACCTTTATATTGTTATTTTTTTCACAGCCTCTCCACTTGCTTAGAAATCCCACATCTAAACAGAGACCTTTGTTGGACAATACCTTCACTAAAACCCCTTTGATCAGAAGGTACTTTACGAGTGAATACAGACAACATGTATATGCCTTGACATATGTAAGCTACAGGGACAAATCTGAGTTAGACCTCAGCTGCTGCTGACTCTGCTCATCCAGTCCCTGCCCAGACCATGCCTCCCTCTGCTTCTGGCTCCGTAACTCCCTCTTTTCTTCCCTTTTTTGTGCCGCCAAGCCTAGTCCTTCCCAAAACACATCTTCCTCTTGGCTCTGAAAAGTCCCTTGGCAGGGGAAGGCAGTTCCACGCCTCTTCACACACAGGCCAGCTGAGGTCCATGAAGGAGTAACTACTTGTCCACAATCAATTAGGAGACTATCAGTAGAGCTGTGGAAAGTGGATGGGTTTCATTAATACAGAGCCTCTCTCCATTTAGACATGAGAAATTCAGCCCTCACAGAGGCCCCTAGGAATTTACCATCACTATCCAAAATGGGAAGTTTTTCACCCTGAGATACTAAGCAGTAAGAAAGCCATTTGAAGTAAACACAACCTGAGGCTGGCATATTTAAAGGTGACTTAAGGATCCAGACATTCAATCCCCATGAAAACAAATGAGAATCAATAGGCAGAAAAGGGTTGTCTTATATTCATGCCAACCAAATGGTTAAAATTAATTACAATTGGTAAAGCATTTTGAAGAATATGTGGAACACTTATACAAAAGCTGAGTGTTGCTCAGAAAAAAAGATTTCTTTTCCCGTAATTGTGTTTAATGATCTTTGAAGAACAAGAAGACAATCCACAAGGATGACTACCACCATCACATATGTTCTTCTGACAATGAGGGAATTAGGCTGAAACAAAGATTAATACGCTATCCTTACAAGGCAGTTTTCACTTCTAGTTTGCTTCCCCCTTAAATACTTTTTTGCACAAGGAGGCAAACTTCATGTATCAACGATGAAGTAATTCACCAGGAGAAAAGAGAACTCATTACAAACTTATAATCAGTCCATTTTGTCCTGAAGGTATCTGAACACTCACCTACCAAACACAAGAAAATTTTGGTCCCCTCCCTGACGCCCAGATGGACTGTGTCTGGTCCACAGTATGTACCCACCACTCTTCTCTGAGCTGGGGAAGGCTAACCTAAGAGCAGAGCTTCAGCAGCATTGCAAGGTCATGTCTCTGATTGTTTAACTGACTTTCATGCACTAAAAACTCAGCTATGAGCTCTTTTTTGACTTATCACAGTCCCAAGGGAGGGCAGCCACCCCCTATAGGACAAGCTCCTTGAGGTTGGCTGACTTCTGCAGCAGTCCAGATCACCCTGCACTGCCAAATGAAGAGCTTGTCACAAGTTTTGACTCACCTGTGCCAGTGCGGATAACAAGAGCAGAGTATAAGTATGCCAGCATGTGCTATACACAAAACATGTTCAAGGCCACCTGGAGATTTTTGCATCTGGGCTGTGACTGCACCCTCTCTCTTTTTCACTGTGTCCCCCATAATCATCTTAGTTAACAGTGGGTGAGAAACTCAATTTACCTGTGCTCACACATAGCACGAGGGCGGGGTCCTTCATCAGCTCAGTTGATTTGTTGTGGTCTGTCCCTCATGGTCAATGTTTGTTTGCTTCCTGAGAATATGCACACAGGGAGAAGCTGCAGAGGTCTGAACACACTCACAGGGCTGCCTGGAAGCTTTGGGTGCAGCTGGTCCAGAGAGATACAGGCACTAGTCTTCATCCTATTTTGCAGGTCAGGTCTGGATCAAGGACAGAAATACCCAGAGGAAAACTTCTCTAGACTGGAGCTAGCATTATACAGGCAGAATGCGGTTTTCACTTCTTTGTCCCAAGTTCTGGGTAAGGTGAAGCAAATTCCTGGAAACTGAAGGGTTTGGACACTAGAGTTATAGACTTGGAAAAATACTACTTCTGGCTATGATGATTTATTTATAGTTGCAATTAAAGACAAAAAGCCTCTTCAGAGAGGGAGGATGAAGTGGAAACAAGGCCAGGCCTAGAAACCTAAGACTACAGGGATTCCCAAAGCAAAATTAATCAGGGAACTGAGTTGTTTTCTATTTATTTTTTTTCCTAAAGGGTTATCTCTTTGTTTTGCTTATCTGGCCCATAGATTTGCAACAACCACATTTCTGGCCCCTCCCCATGAGCTTTGGAGCCAGGCCAAAAGCTAGAATTGAGGCTGGGGACGGGTCTCAAAATCACAAGAAAGACTTGTGAGACTTCAGCCAGAAAGACCATGCTACACCTTCCCCTGGAGCTGTTCTCCACCTGGCCACAGCAAAGGCTGTGATGGCTTTGGGATGTGGCAGTGGAGGGAAAGAGGAGAGCCCAAAATTACCAACTGCATGGAAGAGCAAGAGAGGACAAGAAGCCAAGAAAGAGGACATAAGATCTTACATCTACAAAAAGAAATGTGTGTGGTAGGATTTTCTCTGTGCTGGCCTTTGATTTACAGCCTGCCAGGGTATATATTATTCCAGCTTCTAAAAGAGTGGGTGTGGTGCAAACCCCCAGACAACCTTTTAAGATGGAGCTCTGTAGATGTCTCTTCATCCCTTTTAGATCCAGTTTTTGGCCCTGCAAATATCCCTTGTTGAATAAAAGATCTGGCTCTGGCCACTGTGACTTGGATAACAAATGAGGTGGGGAACTGCAGACCAATTTAATCAGCAAGACAAGTCAAAGGAGGTGCTTCTTTGCTGTCCCAGTGGTTAACAACCCCTTCTGACCAGGGGCTCTGATCAACATCCCCAGGCTAGACAGGACCCCTGGTTACTGCACCAATCAGAAAAGTGCCCAGGCAGACTAAAACTAGGGACAGACAATCTTTCACACAGAAAAGCCAGGGCTGCCTTACTACAAGAGACACTGAGGTCCGTTTGTGCATCCCCCCATCTGGACTCTCAGGTCTTGACTTCCCTCTCTGGACTGAAATAGGAGGCCTAGACAGCCTGCTGGCTCATTACCATGTGCAAGTTCCTTCAGCTAAAAGGCTGCTACAGGTTTCCCCTTCAACCTGCATTGCCCTGTTTATTTACTGTGTTCCATCCTGGAAGAAGAGGCTGCTACTCCCTGTTAATACACACTTTGCTCCAAGACAGGTTTTTTAGTCTGTTATACCTGTCTGACTTCCTCACTGTGACAAGAAGTTGCACTCTACCACCTCTATACGTTCATTTCATGCAGCCTTCTCCCCATGCTGCATCCACTGAAAGATGTGTGAACTACTAGCAGCAGTTATCTCTAAACAGGTACAAGAAGCACAGCTAAAATCAATGTCAGGGTGATGGTACCTCAGCCTAAGATGGGGAAGAAGCAGAACTGGATGAACTTTAACTCACAGGATTTAGAGGACTGGCTGAAACAATCAGCAGTGCGTCTCTTACCAAGCATGGCTGAGGTGCACAACAGAGAGAACAAAGCAAACTTTCTGCCTAAAATTAAGTAAGCTTATGGATTGCAGAAGGAAGAAAAGTCAGGTTAGCTATGATTCCTAGATAAAAGTCTGAAACATAAATAAATAATTAATAAATACCACAAAGTAGTCATAAGCACAGAAGATAACAAAGCAAAGTCTTAGACTAATATGGATTTAATCAGAAATAATTTGCATTCAGCCAAGCTAATTTCCCTCTATGACAGGCTGCGTGGATAGCAGAGAGGCCATTGACATTACATGTCTTGACTTATAAAGCTTCAGATGCATAACAAACATTCTCCTCAGAGATTAAATAAATGGTCTCAAATAAACTTTCACAGAGCAGATGCAAAAGTGACTGGAAATATGATACTTGGATGCTAACTATCAATGGGTCACTGTCAAAATGGAGGGATTAACCCAGCAGAGCTGTATTGTGTTTGTTGTGAGTCCAGAGTTCTTCAAAGTTTTCTCTAACAACTTGGGCCACTAGATAGATCACACGCTTGTAAAATACACAGCTGCTATGTAGCTGGGAAGGACTGCATGAAGACAGGCTTGAATTCTGATCTTGGCAGTGGGGAAAATGTCTGGAAAAAAATTGGATCACATTCAGTACAGATAAGGATAGGGAAAAACTGTTCACAATTCCTCAGAAAATTATGGAGAGTGTTGAGATGGACTGCAAGCTTAATAGGAGTCAGCTCTCATGGCTACAGACAAAAGACAAATGTTGGCCTCATGTACAAACATGAGTCCAGTCTGTAAACCATGTAGAGTAACCCTTCTGCCCTGGTCTGCATGGCAAGACCTTAGCCAGAGCATTCCATCTGGTCTCAGGACAGTGAACTCCAGAAAAGATATACATTGACTGTAAACACTTTGGAGGAAAGCAATAGGAACAATAAAACGTTTAAGAAAACCTCACCCACAAGGAGAGCTTTAAACAAACTGGGGTTGTCCATTGTAAAAGTGAGACACATCAGGAGATAATATACAACAAGAGTATTTAGATTCCAGAAAATTTCACCTGCCTTTCTAAGCCCAGGCACTGGACACCCTCCACCTCAGAAACACAGGGCAGGTAATCAATACACACTTTAGGAAAATATGCCATGTGATGGAGGCTGGTCCAGTGAAGACCACAGTGTAAGCAAGAACTTTTGGCCATTGCTCACAAAGAGCAGGAGCTACTCATAGCCTTTGCCTCCAATAGCCCACCCAAAAGACATCACATTGGAAGGCAGATTCCACATCCTGCAAGAGCAGCTGGGCCAGAGTGCGTGTGAGACCTTGATTAAAAACAGGCTGCTCTTCACATTTCAGCTCTGCTTCTGGCGATGTGTGAGAACTTCCTCATTCCTAGAGGGTCTCCTCATCCCAGATGAGGGAGCTGGTGTCTGGGGAAGACCTTTAGTATTCATTACAAAAATGTTTCCACCCTCTCATTGGTCTCTCCTCACTTCACCAAAGCATGCAGACAGACTTATTTTTCAGAAGCACCCATCAGCTCTCCCTTGACTGGCTCTGACACTGCTACTCGAATGCCTGACTCACTCCTACTGCCCTCAATGGAAATGCTTCCACTGATGTAAAGTGCTCCATTGGTTTCACTGGGACCTGTATAGGACCCCAAAGTAATGGTACCAAAACATGAGAAACCCACAGTTTCCACAAGTGACTCACGAGATTGGAGAGTAGGGGGGAACCTGAAATACAAGTGGAAGAGCATTATGCTGGACCAGAATCATGCAGAAGGGACAGAAAGACCATGCTGCATAGTTCTGTGGGTTTGGGAGTAATCTTCTCTCCCCAGGCACACCAAAATGCAGTGGCAACATGGCTGCTCTCCTGGGGAAAGGATGAAATGCCAGTCCCCAGTGGAGCTGCAGGTTCCCAGCCCCAACAGCAATGGATGGATCATGCCACACTCCAGCTGGAGGGAGAGAGGCATCTCCAAACATCAAGGGAGGGGCATCTCCAGTGCTTACAAAGCCTAGAGGAAGGTCCAGACAACAAGAACAACAAAAAACAACCAAAATTCTGTGGAATATGAAAGCAAGAAATAAGTAAAAGCAGATGGAGTTGTGCCACAGACGGCTTTTCCCTTGCATCTCTGGCATACCAAGAATGGTCACCTCCCCTGCCCAGATCATCTGTCCTCAGTGAACTGGGCAACTCTGCTCTCAGTTCTGTGTGGCAGCCCTTGTCCATGGAGAATACTAAACCTCAGAGCCCCAACAGAAACACTGCAGACAAATTTTTAACCACCTCCCTTGCTCCAAAGCAAAGCCAACTACACTGGAGTCCTAACACAATGAAAGCACAACACAGGTACAAAGCTGAACAGGTCAAAAACCTTTGAAATTTCATATAATTTTTTTTTTTCTCCATTGTTTTTCCAGCTAGGTTCAAGCATGGTCACATGTATTCTGGTCTAGCCATTAATTTAAATATCACTTGATGGAGAAGTTCACATCAATTGGGTTACACCAGGGCAAAGACTGATCAGAGCAGGGTCAATTTGGCCTGAACCACTTCCTGATCCACACACAGATTGTTACTCAGGGATGTAACTGAGTTCTTTAATAATAACTTCCACTTAACAAATGCAAGTTTTTGTATAGGTTAATTCTAATCAGTGATTGGTCTGGACTGGGAAGATCTCTGTATGTTGCATACTTTGCTGTATGTGTGTTTCTAGTACAAAGACGGCATCCTGAGCACACACAGACCATGCCTATACTCTCAGTGAAATCCTGGTGTTACTTCAGCATGACAAGAAGTTGTATTGCTTGGAAGGCAGCAGCCAAGTGCAGTATAAGTTTTTTGCACAAACTCTCAGACTTTTCCCTGAAAGCAGGACAGCAGTTATGCTTGAAAAAGACAACCATGCAACAGTGGCACTAAATAACTTGATTTGTTTTTTGGAAAATTCTGTGTTCATGCTAGGCCAATAAAAGCTATCCAGTATCCAAGGTGTTTTTGCCATTTGTTAAAAATGCCAAATTCTTTCCAGCTAATTTACTAGCATAAAATTCAGTACATTTTAATTGCTGACTAATTAGCAGAGATCTTACTGGGCCTGTGTCTTAGGTCTGCTCTGAAGAAGGAAACTAACAAAAGTGTCTGGGAAAGACAAACATGGCCTGCAGCCATCAAGAAAAGTCCTCACCTGCATAAGAAGTTTGACTGTATCTCGTTGGCAGTCAATGAAAGCCCATGAAGAATCAAGTGCACTCATAAATGTAACTCCATGCAAGTCATTGGTTAGTTGAAGGTGAGGAAACTGCTGTATATTGCAGAGCTGAGGATCTACTTCAAAGAGATAATAATCAAAGAGTTGAGCATTTTACATGCACATGCAGCATTGCAAAGTCCTGGCATTACCATTTGGTTTTGGCAAAAAGAATGGCTTCTGAAGGATAAAGATGTGGGCTCAACAAAAAACACTAAATGCTCCTGTTTGTCTATTAATCATCTTGCATGGATATCATAGAAATAGAGGCAAAACAACTTTTAGTTGATTTTAGGTGACAGCAGGTATGCTTCTGATCATGATTAAACACATCCCTTTTACCATATGTCTGCCTAGAACCAATTGGTGTCGATCCACCATCTTTGGTGCTGCTGCTCTCCACTAACCATCAATACAGATCAGTGTTTTAATGTTGCCATCTGCATCCGCTGCCAGTATAATTTAAAAAAGTTTACAAATTAGGCATACAGAGAAAGTTCAGGTACAATTTATGGTTATCATGAGGGTAAAGGAAATTGACACTCCCTTTCAATGTTGCTCTCTGTTACATAGGTGTGGTAAAGACCAATCCAGGTGCATCAAGTTTCGTATATGCATGTGTCTGGAAGACTGAGCCAAGAAATGGACAATCCAGAAGAATCACCTACCACCTTCTGGCCACCAAGGATTAACACACTTAGCTCACAGGAGGAACAGAGATTGGCTGAGCTGACTTCAAACAAGCTGAGACATTCAGCCAGAGTGATGGAAGCCTGTGTGTAGAGACTAGATTCTTCTGAAGACCAAGGAGAGCTACATCAGCCCATGGCCAAGCCAAGGTAACACCTGAACAGAAACATGGATGAGCAGTTTTCATGAGTTTTATATTTCCAGTCAAGAGCATACCTACTACTCTTTCATCTTCGCTACCTATCCCCATAGACAAATCACAAATTCACCAGGGAGAGACACGTTCATGGAAACAAAAGGACCTTCTCTCTTCTACATATAAGAACAGTCACCCCCACAACACTTTACCAAGGTCATTTGGTATGACCATGGTCACTGCTTTCCAGACTGAAGATTCCTACTCCACGTTTCAGCCCTTTTTGACTGCTAAAAGTTCTTCCAGTAGACACACCTGCACAGTAAATAGAAAGTCACAGACAACATATTTACTTTTCTTATCAACCTTTCACCCCTAGCCTGTAGGTTTCTCAAACACAGGTCAAAACTGCTTATCTAGTTTTTCTCCCTCACACCATTGTGGCACTCAATCAATTTAATCCTATTTATCATGCTTGTCAACCATGTCTGAACCTTGTACACCTTTGCAATTAAGTGCTATTTTTAGTCCCATCAGATTCTTTCCCTACACCTCTAAAAGTGGTATACCTTAGTATCAGAGACCATTTCAAGTCACAAAGGACCTCTTGAAATCATCTAGTCCCACATCCTGCGTAAAGCAGGGCCAACTAAAAGCAGTTTGCACTAGACCTTGTCCATTCAGGTTCTGAATATCCTCAAGGATATTTGAGGATATTCAACATCTGTAGGCTCCTACTCATGTGTTCCACAATCCTCAGAATGATGTGCTTTTTCTTCCTAATATTTAATAGAAATTGCCCTTTTTGGAACTTGTGTCTATTGCCAACCCCTGTCCATCTCTGAATCAATCAGCCTGGTTCTCCACCCTCCTCTTGGGTACTTCTAAAGAGCATAACTGCTCACACAGCAATTTCAGTCTCAACTGAAGACAAAAGTTGGACTTCACCTAGGAAATGAGAGCAGTTCCTTCTATATCAGTATTTTCATTACTTTCAGCAAGGAAAAGCTGAATGCTAGAAGGACAATGCAAAAGAATTCCTAACCAAAAGTTAGTGAAGTAACTGGGAGTCTTCCCATCACAGTCATTAAGCTTTGATGTAAAATCCAGGAAGTAGACAGATACCACAGTGAGAGGTTTAGAGATGCATTTTCTTAGTGGCTTAAGGAAAACTGTTTAAAAATTTTCCCTGCATGCATGGATTGTGTAGCAGATCCCCTTTTAATTCCTACTTGAAAAAGCAACAACAAAGATTTTCTCACAAAATTGTCATTTGGTACTCAAAGAATGTTTGGCATAAGTTGGGGAGGATATCGTATAATTTTTCATGAGTAATAAATGTTTAAGTCATGCTTGAAGTGCAAAATTCAATTCAATTTTAATTAGAGAGGCGTCACTAAAACTGTTATTATGATTTTATAGGCCACAGAGGAGATCAGATCAAATTCTCAAGTTACAATGAACAGGGCAGAAAAGGCAAAGAACAGATCACATACAGAATGATTCAGTTCATCAACACTTTGCTAATTTGTGTTACTATTCTAATCTACCTGATCCAGAAATTACTACTTTTTAAGGATCCCTGGATGCTACTGCACAGGAGGGCTTCAAAAGCACTGCTGCCTGGCCTACGCCATGCCATGGACTAAATCTTTGGGAGGAGCCTGGGCACGTTGAGCAAGCTCTGCTAGGCTATTAGCCCAAGTATGATCAGATACCTTTCCAGATGCAGCAACATCAGCTTTGCTATAGTCTAAGGCTGCCCAGCACATGTGCCTCTTCTTTTTTCCTCTCCTCAAAATGGAAAGGATACACCTGCACTAGCATCAGTATGCATATATGCATACATCATCCTGCACAGGCACCATAACATGCCAGCTCTCTGTGATGACGCAGCAGATGAGCTGGCAGAGCACACCAAGCAAGTGTGAAACAATCGAGATGGTCCTCCAATGCACAGAGCCAGAACCCCAGCAACTGCTGTCAATGGAAAGATACAGAAAATATATCACAATGCACTATCTGGGTTGTTTGCTGAGATTAGGAAGTAATATTTCTGCTTAAAAATAAAGAGCTGGGACCACAGGGGCACAGCCACAGGTATGGCATCTCTGGTGACATGTTAGAGGGAGACAAGGTTCCACTATTTTTTCATTTCTTCTGTCACTTAAGGCAATAATTAATCTCTAACTCTGGCTGAAGACACATGATTTTATGGGAAACACAAATCAAGACACTGCGTGCTTTAAAGGCTGACAGGATTACTTCATTTTTTTATTAAACAGTTTTATTTTTGAGAATATTTGCAGGAAAATGGCTATGTAGTCAAAGCAAGTGCTACAATAATATTTGACAGTTTTTCACTTTCTTGCACATTCTGCAAGAATAACTATAGGGAGGGAAAAAGAAAAAGAAAGCAGAGAAACATACAGTAAACCATAGAAAACAGAAGAAAAATGGTGTTAACAGAAAATCTATCAGTAGGTGTACCAGTGATCCAGTTAGGCCAGATCATGATAGGAAACCATACCTTAGAGGAGTCCCATTAAAAACAGAGAGGTGTATGTTGCATAGGCCTATTCTGCAATTCTTGAGACGTCAAGCAGCATAGTAGACTCTCCTTGGCTCCTGGGCTCCAAGCAACTGAAGAAGATACAGTAGGACAGCTGAAACAAAATGAAGATTTATGGAAGGGAAGACTGGAGGAGAAAAAAAAATTGCTCTTTGCTATTAATGTCTTACAAGACAGTAAATTAAGAGGTGGAACTGTCCACAGGTAAAATCAAGGAGTGACAGATTAGAATCCTTCCCTTCATGGTAAGTAAGGGCAGACTCCTAGTAGAAGCACTAGTACCAGCCATGGAATCTAGAGAGCAAGGTATGGGAGGGGATATAAGTAACTTATTTTCTATACAGGTCCAACCTTCACAATTATTATCTTTACTTTGAAGGAGCCATTTACAAGAAGACACTAAAGAGCACTACCATACCAGGAAAAACACAAGCTGCTGGATGTTTCCTTTTAGTTATTCCTCCTTTCTTGTCATGTGCCTTTGCAGTTACTGTTTGCTCAGTGACAGAATTCCTGACAAGTATTGCCAGCAATGTAGATCAAGAAGGTTATTCCCACAGATTTACCTAGAAAGAAACTGGTCTTCATGCTGGAATTGCCCTGTCCCATTCCACACATAGAAGAACATATGCATGTTCAGTACATTTCTTGACAAACTAAAGTCTGCAAATTTTGCCACCAAAACAGATACTAAAGCACCAGATGTTATCATGCACCAGAGACAGGAGGAGAACTCAGTGCTTTGATCCATCTCACCACTAGGTCCCATTGCAACTTACCATGCTTCATGATGCCTTCCTCCTCCCACCACACATCCCATTTTCCACTTTGTTAAATGCTGTGCTACTACATCCCCTCTCTGTTGCTTAGATGAGGAACCAGTCGGTTAAAGTCATGCACTGAAACAACTGGGCAACTTGCTCACCTAACCCAGGAGACCTGACTAGTAAAAGAGAACTAACTGGAAACTTTGCAGACAGACAGATATGCAAGAAAGATCAGTGTTTCTTACCCAATCTGTCTCCTGGGATCAGAGAGTACAGTTGTGAAATATATCAGAATTCTGTTTTCTTCTTTCTTTTCCTAAGTTTGTGTCTGAGGGCTTAATTTTTATTGGGATGGTGTTGCAAACAAGCCAGCAAGGGGCTTCAGAAAGTGTCTCTCCCTGATCATTCACATGCAAATACAAACATTCTCCAATTGGTCTTTGGAAATTATCTGTAGCAAAGAGGCTTTAAGTCTGATGTGGACATGGTTAAAAGCTGTAAGAAGCTTTCTGGGCTGGAATGGCACCTACAGGCTTAATGTATTTACATTAATCAAGATTCAATCAAAGGCTTATTGGCACTCTCAGTCTGTGTGCCTGCATTACAAATAGCAATACAGATTTCTGGGAAGGTTTAGTCAGGGCCTTAGCATAACTTGCAGCTACAGTACAAAAATACATAAACCATATAAGGTTACACAGTTCATTAAATGTTAGCAATATGCTTAAAACTTAAACTAAGGCATGCACTTTATATACAATTTTGATTGTCTATAATCCGTGTCAACACAGCTGTGCTACAGACCTCCTAAGTCACTGTTAGCAAGTCCATCTGCTTAACTGAACTGTGTCGTTTTCAAATAATGGCAATTTCTTTAACATTTTATGATTCCTGACTGTGAAAACTGCCTCTTGCGTGAGCCCATGTCAAAGTGTGACTAATGTTGCAAACTGTGTGGTGCAATGAGATTTTGTTGGCAGTTGGAGAAACATAAAAATGTTAAGACACTTCACAAAAGTTTCACAAAGGAGTCACTGAATAAATCTTATAATCTCAAGTAGCACGTACTTCATTACATCAGCATTTTTCAAGGAATGTTCCTATTGTCAATGAAAATTAGCTTCAAGAATTTGAAAGCAGGAGGACTTAACAAGGGAACCAGAATCCCAGAATTATGACTTGTGTGTCAAGCATTCTGTAAAAAACAGACTTCTGAAAAGCTGGCTCTTCCGCTTTACAAACACAGGCCTTTACTACCCCAGTAAGACCAAAGCAGATAATCTTTATAGGATGATTTTTGAGAGTTCTCAGTTAGAGAAATGTCATCATGCCCATCTGTTTTGCTGTGTACTGTATCCACGGAAACTTCCCATCATCAGTGACAGGGCTAGGTATGGGACCTTAACCCAGGCTAGACTCCCTGCATGCTGTACAACAGTGAGTGTTTACAGCAGTGCTCAGGTATTTTGCATTTTCCTCAACAATCATCACTATACAGGTTATTGAGGAGATTTAACTGTGCAAAACCCTTGAAGAGCTGGTGGTAAGTTTCTGAGTAGAATGAACACAAATAGAAAATTCTTGAATCAAAGTAATTTTTTTATAACCTACTGACTTAAGGGTTGGGTTTTTTCCTCCCCTGACTTAATTCAAGTGTTGTCTTTTGCCTTCAAAACGGTCTGAAAAGTCTAAAACCAAACCTGGTTTTCTCAAGGATAGAGAAAAGCTATAAGAGAACATTGTATAGAAGCAGGTTGCAACTTGCCTTATACAAAAGTTGGCATTTCTCCCTGACAACAAGGTCTTTAAATAAGTTGGTCACATAAGACAAGAGGCCATGCAGCTGCCACCTCCTTAAAGTACCCTTGATGTGGCAAACAAAACAACAAATCCAATCTGTTTGCAGACTCAGCAATGGCTGTGGACATTTGTCTTGCCTGATGTATGGGCGCTAGTCAGTGCTGTAGGTATGTCCTCAGAGACAGTCTGTTGCACAATTACTGTATCGTTCTTGGACTTCGTCTGTTCCTTACAGGAAACATAGATATTTATACCTTCAGTAGACCTCTCAGTTATTATTTCAAATAAAATTAATAATATCTGGCCAGCTCACTGCTCAAGTGAGAGAACCAAGAAAAGTTATGCGAGTGAGTCAGCAGTAGAGGTATTGCTCATATGTGGATATTGAGTCTACGCCTGAGACCAGTGTAACACATGCATGAAGGTCTGTTGCTCTCTGCCATGTGCATAGTGGGCTGATCATTACTAAAAAGGCCTTTCTCCTTGCCAAGGACTAACTTGAAGGGTGACATAAGTTTTCTCAGTGTGAAGGTCAGGATGATGCTACAAGCGCTTCACAGCTTGGGAGGAGGTACCATCAAACACAGGGCGACTCTGGGAAGAGAGTGTTTCAGTCACCTCTTCACTCTCCCCCCATTTCCACGTCCTGAAAAGAAAGACTCCATTGCTTCACCCTCTCATACAAAACAATTCCCCTCACTATGGCCCTCTACTTTTCTCCTGGGAAAAAGAGGGGCAGAGCAGCCAGAGTGGAGGTCCTCTTCTCTCCTCCAGCCACCTGACTCACTGCAAGGAGACTGGCAACCTGTCACTAGTGGGCTCTATCTTAGGCCTTGTGCTCTTCAACGTCTTCATAAATTACTTGGACGCAGGACTGGAAGGGATACTAAGCAAGTTTGCAGATGACACAAAACTGGGAGAAGCTGTTGACTCCCTCAATGGCAGGGAGATCCCGCAGAGAGACCTTGACAAATTAGAGGGCTGGGCAATCACCAACCATAGGAAGTTCGACAAGGGAAAGTGCCAGATTCTGCACCTGGGATGGGGCAACCCGGGATCTATGGACAGAAAGTGGAAAGAGATGCTGGAAAGCAGTGCTGTGGAAAGAGACCTGGGGGTCCTAGTGGATGGCAAGGTGAATCTGAGTCAGCAGTGCCCTGGCAGCTGGGAGAGCCAACTCTGCCCTAGGGGGCATCAGGCAAAGCATCGCCAGCCAGGCAAGGGAGGGGATTGTCCCACTCTGCTCTGCACTGGGGCAGCCTCACCTTGGATATTGTGGGCAGTTTTGGGCACCACAGTATAAGAAACACATTAAGCTATTAGAGAGCATCCAAAGGAGGCCTAAGAGATGAAGGGCCTGGAGGGGAAGCCATACGAGGAGCGGCTGAGGTCATTTGGTCTGTTCAGCCTGGAGATGAGGAGACTGAAGAGACCTCATTGCAGTTACAACTTCCTTGTGAGGGGAAGAGGAGGGGCAGGAACCACTCTGTGGTGACCAGCGACAGGACCCAAGGGAATGGCCTGAAGTTGTGTCAGGAGAGGTTTAGGTTGGGTATCACAAAAGGTTCTTCACCCAGAGGGTGGTTGGGCACTGGAACAGGCTCACCAGGAAAGTGGTCACAGCACCAAGCCTGAGAGAGTTCAAGAAGCATTTGGATGGCACTCTCAGGCACATGGTGTGACTCTTGGGGATGGTCCTGTGCAGGGCTAAGGGTGCGACTCAACAATCCTTGTAGGTCTCTTCCAACTCAGCATATTCTGTGATTCTGTGAAAAGCCTAGAGGATTTCTTAGGAACAGACTTGAGATTGAACAAGGTTTATACATGTTGATATTATTTATTTGCCATAGTTATGCCTGCATCTGAAAAATACAGACGATAAAGAATGTTTGTGTCCTGGACCAACAGGAAATCTAAAAGTAGAAAAAAACCTACAGAGCTGCACTGTGTTGAGTTACATCTTGCACCAGTACCATTTTCTCACCACTTTCCTACTGAATGTACAGAAGAAGAGGTACTTGGGACAGCTCCAAGCAGTATAAGAACGTTTCTGCCTGTGGTATATATGCCAAGAACAGGAACAAGTGATCCTGTTTTTAGGCCAGATCCTCCTTCTTGAGTGTTGACAGCTATTCACCCCTGCTTTACCAAAATGTTCTAAAACCAGACGTTGAATGTGTTGGTTTTAGAATAAGCTGGAGCATCACTCACAAATTTCCAGAAAGGACAATGATTTTGGTTGCTTCACTGAGCTTTCACTAAGCATTCTTGAAAAAGCCAACCTGCACCCCAGAATTTCTTGCCACTTTCAGAAGTCCATATTTCCACCAGGCACAATGGATGACACAATTGCTGCATACTGAGAGACTGCAGCAGATGCACAACTTCAAGATTAAACTCAACTTCATCTTTCCTATGATTTGTAGAGAATTACAGTAATATCTCCATTATCCCTCACAACAAAGAGCCTTTGCTACCTCCTCCCCATGCAGCTGCAGAGCACACCATATTCCATTACACCACAAGGTTCAAGAATACCTGTTGTTCTGACAAAGCAGTGATTGCTGCTCTCACATTGCTGAAAAATCAACCATGGCATGACTGCAGTTTTGTCACTGCATGGTAGCTGGACCACGAGAGCATGGGCTTGAGCTCTCTCAGTATTGGCATACCTGGAAGATTCTCTTGGAATTGGACAAGAAACATAATTTTGAACTAAAACTCTGGAGGCTCCTCTATGTGTGGTGTGTGCATCCACAGCAGGACAGCAGGGGAAGGCAAACAATGGTTTATTGCTAGAGGAGTGCTCTTCATGAATAGACCAGTATATTAAATACATGCTAATTGAGGATACAGCATTTCAGGATGCCAGAAGGCAAGCCAGCAAGTTCAAAGGTAGCACCTGAAATGCACAAGGACCTAAAAACTTACCATTAGAGAGACTGACATGCTCTAACAGCAGCAAAGCAAACCCATGGCAGAGTGCACTGAGCTCCATCTGATAGCTCTGGAACTAACAGTTAATTGCACTGGGATTGAGCCTTCCCAGATTTTTCCTAAACTTGTGCCAACTACTTAATAGCACAAACTGCAGGGAATAGGCTGAGTGAGGCCTGGTTTATACCTAACAAATGATCAGCAAAATGTTCACGTTGGATAGAAGCATGCAAAACAAACAGAAAGAACCTGCATCCCCCCCTAACTGACAGCGCAATGCCAGTCCTTGGCTCTCAGTTGTACCAGATAATATCCATTAAGTGACACATTTTGTCTGAGCTGGGAAAATCATAAACTAAGCAGTGCTAAGAAATGCTTCTTACAGAAAGGTAGTGCTGCTGTACAAAGCACCACCCAGTTGTTCCAGCAAAAATTAAGATAATCGTTGAACAAAGTCTTTGTTCAAATGGCTTGCCTGCTATATTCAGGGATGGACTACACTTCTTAACTGGGATGGATCAGTATATTGATATTTATGGTGTCTATTCTGCATGATAGATGCAGGGTCAAATATTTGAACCAACGTGGTTTCAGTCAATCTACTCAAGGATTGATGTCCCATTACTGCTAGAGCCCTTTTGATGTAATGCTGGTTGTCTTTCCAAGAGAAAAGAAAAAAATAATTAAAAGGTTTCCAGGCAAGATTCTGGAATATGAAATACAAGCCAATGTAAAATCGTGCTGGAAGCCTTTTCATCTGCAATCCAGAAAAAAAAGTGTTTAAGACAGAAAAGAAAATATACAACAACCTAACTACACCTGCCAACTTAGCTTTGGTTCTTAATGAAATCACCCTGCAAAGCACATGCTGTGTTGCAGTTCTGAGACCCCAGAGTCTTTCTTCTCCTAAACTGTTTACAAGCTTTTGCAACGGCACCAAGGAAGCACCAGCATGGCAGAACCATGAAAACAGGATATAATGGTCTCTAAAAAACCAGAGTACATCCTGGCACAATGCACACTCATTCAATTCCAGCACATGTGGTGGGGTGAGAAATGACTAAAAAATTCTTTACTGTTGCTCTGGTGCTTATAGATAGGGGTTTCAAATGGCTCAGTCAATATTGCATTCACACTGCTGACTACATGTGAGTTTCACTGAGTTTTGCTCTCAGTCCAGGAAGAAATTGTGTGCAGAAAGAAAATTATTTTCTATAAGCAGCTATATAACTTAAAAATCTTTCTGTAGTTCAGGTCAGAAAACATGCCTCCCTAACTCTTTTTGCTTAAAAGATTTGGAAAGTGATTTAATCCATAATCTAAAATGAAATTCCTATCTGTAAATGTGGCCAATTCACCTATGGCTCATTCAGAACTCACTGTAGTGTGGCATCCTCTACACTCTGCAGATGGGGATAAGTTTCATCCTGTACCTCTTCAGACCAATTAATTAACCACAGAACAGAACTGGCTGAAGTGCTGGTAGAAGTCAATGAAAAGGTTTTGCTCATCAAAGATCAAAATCCAATGTTTTTTAGCATTTTTCATCAACCTTCAGTAAGTCGGAGAAAAAAACCAAACATAATAAAGTTTTGAATGCACCAAAGAACCTGCAGCTCCACATGGAAAAACTGCAATCTTCACCAGACTCATGGTTCCCATCTGGAGTCAAGAGAGACCACAGCTGCAAGTGGCTCTGCTACAGAGACCACCCAGGCTGGGGGAGTCTGAAACTTCAGGTTCCCAGATCAACTGGGTCTCCAGCCAGTTGGAAATTCTGGAAATACCGTAGGATCTGATGCGGGTTTACAAGCTCTGGATGCCAAACTCAAGATATTCAAACTTCACAAACCATCTATTCAAGACTGAGGCTGGAAGCTCACCTTCCTCTGGGGTTCCACTTGCCTTTCAGGATAACTCCTACTGGTTGTCCTTCCCAAAAAATTGAACATCAAGCCTGACAACAGCTGAGGGTCCCTGTGCTTTCTACTACTCTCTCATGTAGTGTAGGGACACATCTGTCTAGCTGGGAATGCTGGGTCTGCCCCACAGCTGTGGACTTTTGGAGCCTTTCTCAAGACTTCTACATCTTGGCTTGACAATCTAAGGATCAGAGGCAGTGAAAGTCCCTGCAGAGGCAGGACTTTCAGGGTCTTTGCTCTGTAGCAGGCAAGCAGGACTCCCTAACAGCCTGCTACAAATGCAGAGAGAGTTCAAAAGAAACCTAGCCTTTGATATATTGTGAGTTCACTGAGCCAAAGTTATTTCAGAGAAAACATTTTAGTGAATCAGCGTCTTTAGATAAAACTAAGCCTTGGCAATGGAAGAGGAGAATTCCCAGAAGCTTCAGTAGAGAAAGCTATCTGAAGTCTAGCTATGGTCAGTCTCATCCCAAATGCAAGGACAGTGCAATTACAGTGGGCACAGGTAAAGACAAACAGAAAGCACTTTTACAGGCTAATTATACACAGTAGCTTCACAGGTAGATAAGGACTGGAGTGTTGGCACATTTAGACATCTCATCTCTGGGAGCAGTTACTACTCATCTAGGCATTATGGTTGTGATCAAGTGAAATGCATGGAAAAAGCACTCCTTGACTTCATCTAGCTATAGTCTGGGCTCATGAGGGGCATTTATTGGTGTATGAGCAAGGCAGCACACAGGGATGGTAGACTGTCTATGTCTGTGTTTGCACACACAGGGCTGTGGGTAGAGCATATTTGGTACAATAGGGGTTTGAGCCAGACTGCTATAACACAAATTAAAAGTAGGGTGGGGAAAATAAGGCCAATTATTTTTATAACTTGCCGAAATGCCTCAATTGATCCTACTAACTTTAGAAAGCAAAAGGCACTATGCATGCTTGACAGGTTTGTTCCTCTGACAGGTACATCATGCGCTTGTGATTCCTGTTTAATTTCCTTCTTTAAGAATACCTCAAACTGTGTTCCTTGTAGGTGTGGTGGAAAGTAGAGGCAGAGAGTCATTCTTCTCTGAAGGAAAATACAATTACCTGACTTCTTTAACTGCTCAAACAGATAACAAGTGAACAGGCATTCAATGCTCCCCACCAGCTTCAGTTTAAAACAAAACACTCTGCATTATACATTCAGCAACAGATCCCTAATCCCAAACTCCCTACAGCAGAAGGAAGACGGGGGGAAGGGGAGGAAGGGCCCTTTTATTTTGTCTGTGTTTTTCATATTGCAAGGTGCTTTTTTATCTCATTGAACTCAGAAGAGAGACTTGCACACATGAAGCCAGGCTGTGCTAACTGGGCTGCCTCTGGAATACGAATAAGGGTCACAGAGGCAGGGGATAAGCATGTGTCTGTGCACTCGTGATCTGTGATGGGTGCCAATCATTCCTGCAGTTTGTTCACCACCTACACACTGTCAAACACACATACACACTTCTCATCTGCTCTCTTTTAGTGCTAGAGCAGACAACTGTGTGGTAATGCCCCAGGTTAAAGATAAACCACCATGAAGATGAGAGTGTTTTTAACAACCATATGCAACAAAGGTACAAAGGGCAATCCACGTAAGTATGAATATAATCATCTCATACATTGAAACTTGCATGTTCAACAGCAAGTAAAAATGTGAGTATGTACATGTTTTGGAGTGACTCAATTTCCTTTATCCTTTCATCTTTTTTTTTTTTGCCACAACTACAAGGTCCTCTGGGTTATTCACCTCTTGCAGCAATATGCCAATCAATTGGAAGAATAATAAATGAGTGACAGCAAGTCAGCACAGTGCTTTTTAATCAGGGAGTCCTGGAAAGTTTGATGAATGCTTAAAAACCTTTTCTTTGGGACTTTTGATTAATAAATGGAAATAATTTCCCTCCCGTTTGCTATTTTTAATATAACCACCTCAAAAATCTTGTTTGCCAGTATCCTAGATTAATCTAAACACATTCCACTGGTGATATCCCACAGTCTTGTTTCTTTGTTCATTTGTTCCCAATGGTAGAAGTACTCAGTGGGATTCAGCAGCAGCTTAATGCAATTTTCACTGCAATCAATAGCAAAACTCCTCAATACAGCAGCTGGGAAACAATTAGGCCACTATTGAATACATTAGAAAAAATATTGATTTGGTGGAATTGAGGTTTGGTGTTGGTGAGTTTGGCTTTGTTAATGTCAGGGAAACTTTCCTTGTTATGATCAAAGCTGAACTTGAAACAAATTACAATACTCAGTCCAATTCTGTCTCTGCCTCAGATTTAGTTACTCCCTGCTACTGTTCTGATATTCTAGTAATTATTTCTGTGGACCAGCCTACAGTCAGCAGCTGAGGACAGCTAGGTCAGCCAATATCACTGTCTATTCTTTGAAAAATCTGAAAACAAATTCCAAAGAGAAGATGCTGCTTTCAAGTATTACCTTCTTTAACTTTTCCTGGGGGACTCTAAATTTCTGCTTCTGCAGACACCTTGCACAAGTGTCTCTCTTTATGCCCCAGACAAAGACATGTGGCTTTTCATGGATTTGAAGTGTGTGATTGAAACTCACAGCTCCAAGGATTTTAAGGCCAGAGAGGCTGCTGCATTCATCTAAATGGAGATAATGCACAGCATGGATCAGGAAACTATCTTCAACTACTTCCTGCTTGAAGTCCAGCAGCTGAAGTCGAACTAGGATCCTGGTTTTAGAAATACACACTGCAGTTTAAGAGGAAGCTTAATAGCCTTCCAGGAGAAAAACTCACTAGAGCTTTAGGTGGCTAGTTACAATTAGTAACTTCATCCAATTATAAAACAGGCCTCGTATTTCTAGATTTAATGTACCTATAGCTTAAAACTATTAGTTTCCAATAAGTTTTTTGTATCCAAGACTGTAATATCCTGTTATCACATGCCTATCCTCCTTATCACTATTTACAGACCATGATTAACTTACATCTTAGCCTTCTTGTTAGTAAACTAGGTGGATTGAATCCATTGAGTCTTATAAAACAAGAGCTCTGACTGTGTACTTACAATCTCAGATACCTTCTCTATTGTGCCTGATTTCTAAACTTTTTTCCTTCAAGAATAGACATTTTAACCAGACATGTTGCATTTTAGCAGTCTTATAACAAAACAGTGACAGTTGTTACATGACTTTCTGAAGCAAGAGGGGGAAAAACAACAACAAAAAAAATCACAGAATGAGGGAGAAATGAAGAATTAAAGTGCTAAAAAAAACCCAAAAGAATAATTGAAAGAAAATGAAGAAGGAAGGCAAAGACTCAAAAGTAAGATCAGGTAGCAGAGAAATAAACACCTACTGAAATAGAAACTCACAAAGAAGGAAGAGATAATGAAAAGACCATGCAAAACAGTGCCTATTTCCAAGTGTGCTTCCCTAAGTTATCCTGTCAGTTCCAAGGGTCTGACACTTGATTCTCCTACCTAACCTTCCACTCAATTATTTCAGGCAATCGGTGATTTCCATTAGTGATTACTGCAAGACCTTCCCTGCTTAAGAACACACACTACACCTTAGCAGAATTTTTTGGAAGCAGAGCTCATTAGCACCACAAGGCACTAAACGACAGCCTCCCCAAAACCCACTATCCTTGTCACAACAGAGCTCCACTAAAGTGGGACTGTGTTCCCTCCCATCCCCCATCCTGGAAATATCTGCCTTGCTTCAAGGCCAGCACTGGAGGACTCAGAAGAAACAAAAGGCACACGGACACAAAGCACACATATGGAGCTCTGGGCTCCGGTCATCAAGCCTGGGACATCTGTGGCTTTCTCAGGATGCCCGTGTGTTCAAGTAATTAGACCAAGGCCAGCTGTCCCCTTCTCGCTCTTCACCCTTTATGCTCCCATTGCTTCTACTACTTCTGCCAGTCCAAAGAGTATTTCATCTCATGGATCACCAAAGGAGTATGGTTTTTGTTGTTGTTTATTCTTTGGAAGGAGGGCCTGGAAGAGCACTGGGAGAACAGTAAAGAGCAGAAAGGACTCTTCTGACTATGTGTCATGAGACACCTCAATGTTTCCAAACTAGCTTTTGCCACATCAGAGGAAAGATTTACTTTAACCTTTATATTCTGAAGTTATAAACTCCAAACACTTGTACTGGGACTCAAAATGCAACCATCAGTAGTGAACCTGCCTGCTCAGGAAAGCTTACTGCTAATTTCCCTGTCAGCGATCCAGAAGTGATTCAGGGAAAACAATGAACTGTATTTCAATCTCAAGACGCTCACTGTAACACACACCTTTTGAAATCTTCCTGCCAATTTGTGCTAGAGCAAGCTAGAGGTACGGTGGGAGGCAGGTCTCCACATCTGTGGGGTCACTGCAGTGCAGCTGAAGAAACCCACCTGAAGCTTCCACCAGTTGTGTGAAAGCAGGAGAGGGAGCAGAACCAACCCTTTGTTCTCCACTGTGAAATTACATTTGTAGCTTTGCCCCAAAGCCAGGCTCCCAAACAGGCCCAGGCTGGAGCTGGGAAAGGAACACTGCTCCCCAGCCTGTGCTCAGCGAGTGAGGACATGACAAAGCAAAAGGCTCGAAATGTGCACTGAGCAGCCCTCTCCTTTCACTGGGCAAGTGCTTGGATGGTACATTTTCTGCAGCTTCTGCTGCATCGTGCCTGCCTGTGTATCATCTCCATAGCAGCAGTTCTGCTAATTGAGACCAGCTGCTTCAATTCCAAATCCTTCTCTCCAGAAATATCGATACTATGGCATTATGATTAGAAAGCACTTTACCAAATGCCTCTCAATTCTGCACAGCTCAGATGAAGAGCAGCTGCAAAGAGAAGGGACAGTTCCCTAAACATACAGAATAAAACACTGCAAAAACACTGGAGAAATGAAGGCAACAAGAAGCAAGTCAAAGCAGAATAATGATGACGAGGAAAGCAGCCTGCTGTACATGCTTGTGCCTGTCACTTCAGATGTGGAAAGGATCATGAGCAGATTTCTTCCTTATGCTCTAGGATAAACGGCCACAGCACTGCACTGTTACAGCTTCATACAGCAGGTGTACATGTTTGTCAGATCCAGTTTTTCTGTCCAAGGATGGATTAAAACAAAATCCATCAGTCTGGGCCTGACTTGGGAGAGTAGCTGTGGTCTTGAATCATTTGGCTCCAGGAGCTGTTCTGCACAGCCCCCTGGCAAAGAAAATCACTAGGACTGATAAGCTAGTGGGAAGATTTGCAAAGTAGGAATGCCACCACACCACTGTGACTTGGCTTCACTGCTGGCTATTTCCCTGTGGCTGCTGACTCCACAGAGCAAGCTTGTCAGCTGGATGCTTCGCAATGGGCACACTGGGACTGCCAAAAGCTGCATTTTCCCCCTCCAGCCAGACTGGATTTAACTGGCTAACAGTGCAGTCAATTCTAAATTCACTTAGAAGTCTCAGGCCCTGTCTGTGACCATCAGACACAGGGCATTCCTGAAAAGACATCTGGTTACTGAATTTATGCAAGAACTGGGCAAACCACTTCAATCCCATCTGTTGTTCCAACCTCCTGAGCACAGAAAACAGAGTCCTTGAAAGAGAAAATCTCACCAAGAAGGGTCTGAAAATGAGAACCACAATACAACATGTGACTTCCTCCTGAGAAAGATGCTGTACAAGCCTACAGAAAACATGGCATGCTTCAGCATGTGACTGTGTAAACAAGGGCCTAACACACCGTTTCATTACTCAGATTTCATACTACAACCAAGGTAATGCAACACAACTAAAGTAGAGAGATTGCTTTGCTATGCTAAGTGATTTGCCTCCTACTCTGAAAACCAATGAGGTAAATAAAATGTTTTATACAAATACCAGACAATGTCTCTCAGCAAACAAAATGCTCAGGTTTTGTAAAAATATTCCTATTATTTTACTCTGGAAAATATTCAGTGTTTAGTGTCTCAGATTTTACCATTTACACACAGTTTTCTTACCCATTTCACTTTCTAACTTTTGGTCTATATTACAAGTCTGCTTGAATGCACAGTACTGCAGAAGAGGAAATACATCACTGAAATTCCAGAAAGGTAAAGTCTAAATATGTTACAACTGAATATAAACTTTCAGAATTCTTCTCTGAAAAAACCCGCCAAACTTACATTTTTTGTGTAACATTCACTGACTGTATATTAGCTTAAAATCCATTTTCTTTCTACTCTGAGTAAGGTTGCTATACTTACTTGCACTTGGAAACAGCTGACACAGAAGTCCATATAGGAAACAGCAGTGTAAAGATACACGCTCTGTGTGCTTATATAGGGAAGTTACCTCAATAAAGAGCTCCACGCTGCATGCAAACCTGTTAGCATAATTTGCAGGTGACAGCGTGATGGAATTCTGTTGATTGCACTGCAGTTGTGTTCCTTCCCATCAAGCTGAATTTAGCCTTTCTAGTCACCAAATCACATGAATAAACTGTTATGCATACATTTATTTTATTTTTAGGTTTCCAAGATCAATCAATGACATTCATGTGAGGAGAATCACAAGGCTAGATAAAAAACAAACTAAGCTCTTCGGAACACTAGCAGCCATTGGGACCATTGGGACAAACATTTTGATGGCTTGCAATGGCACAGCTCTACGGATTGTAAACAGAATTACAACAGCTTTAAACAGTCATGGACCTTGGCATATCAGATCATAAAGAATCCATGCATCAGAGCAAGCAGTAGGAGTACTCAAGTAACAGATTCATCAGCCTCTGTTAAATGTCTTCATGCTGACATTTGTACACCTCAGTCTGCAATGTACCACAACTACACTACTGCAGTGGTGGACATCAGATGCATAACACACACCTGCCCCAGCAGAGAAACAACAGCTCTGCAGCTGACCATTTATTCTGTTCACAAAGCACAGGCATACTCCCATTTAATTTCAGCTGCCCTAGCCTCCCCCATAACTAAATTATTGTTATTATGCTCTGTATAATCCCAGTACTGACAGGGATGTTTGTTACACATAATTAAAGATATTAATTTTGCATGGAACAGAAGACGCAGAGCTAGAGACTTAATTTTTTTTAAATCTCCCATTAGAAAATTACCTTCATTAGCACCGACTCACTGAGCTTCTCTCTGTTGACAATTTTTATCGCGACCTTCTGACACGTGACACAGTGAACCCCCAACTTCACAAGCCCTGCAGGAGAAACAAAGCAAAACAGAAAGGAAGAATGGGTTAGAGACAGTCGCTGCTGAGGTTTTGGCTATTAGCAACTTATATGCAAACAAATTCCCACCAATATCTTCTCCAGCTAGATAAGGTCTTGTGAGTAACAAAGACCCTGTAGCACCACATTTGACAGTAAAGCCCCCAAAACCCTCAATGCTTCTGCAGTTTCTGCCACTAAAACTGTTTTTATTGAAACACTGTATTCCAGCTCTCACCACTGAAAACCCCATTCTACCAACAAGAAGTTCTGTCAACAGAACCACGCTGGACTAAGGGCTGTTGTTGACCCTTGACATCAACAAAAGCTCCCAAATCAAGAAAAACTAGATGGACATATGTTTGCAATGACGACATGGCTTCTACTTTTCTCCAGCTTCTTCCAAAATTCTCATGATCATCATAAAAAGGTACTTAGTTGTGGTTTCCTTTACTGGTTTAATTTACCCCCCAGATTAACAGCACTGTGATGAATGCCATTGTGGTGTGGATTAACACCAGCATATGCTGATACAACTTTAAGTTCTTCTTATTTGTTATTACTTACTATATCCTTTTCCTCAAATAATGCAGAGTACTGTTAAGTGATTATATTGGCAAAAGGATATGGATATCTCTGACAGGATCAGAGCGTCTGCACTACCACCAAAACATAGAATGAAACCCCAAAACTTAAAACAAACAAAAAAAAACCCAAACCCAAAACCAACAACAAAAATCCCAACAAAAAAACCCAAACAAAAAACCAAAAACAAAATTAAAAAAAAGGTAACATACATGAAGCATTAACTTCTGCAAAATTTTCATCTAAATCTGCTTGACTTCCATGAAAGTACGCTAAGATACTCCCTGTAAGTGAGTTTAAGATGGTCCCCTGAGCTCTCAACCTTCCTGCCATTAAGAAAATTTTTGGCTGGAAGAATTGTAGGTTATTCAAGTGAGATCTTATTTGCTTCAGCTTTTACTCTTGTCAAACATGCACACGAAGCACAACACCTGATAGGCTGGATCCAATCCCAGTCCATACACTATATGCCAAATTGCCATTTAGTTTAATTCAGTTGTAACTGAAGTAAAAAGAAATTACACATCCCTGGTGTCACTTAGACCTACTGTGTTTTGCAGAGCATTTATGAGCAATGACATCACAGAGTAGGAAAAAGCCTAACATAGCTTGCAGCTCCTATGCTGGGTTGCAGTTAAGAAGCCAACCCATACCCTGGTGCAAAACACAAAGGCAAATAGATTGCTTTATCTGGAATCTGCACAGAAGATTTGTAGTCCAGCGAAACTCCAAACACAGGACTTCACATGTCTTACTGAAGGATAAACATGTAGACTACTGCCTTACTATAAACTGGCCCCAGTGAAGAGAACTAGAGCTTCATCAGGGACTCCAGCAATCTCCTGCCAGTACTCCATGCTTTTGCTATGCAGTTAATCATAAATTTGGAACTATTAATCACTGGCTATTATGTGGAGAAATAAACTCCCAGCTTGCTTCCAGTCACATCTCTTTTACGGCACACTCAAGTGTTCTGGATATTTCTAGTCACATAATTTCTCAGTCTCATCTGGTTAAATGCTGACATCCTCACTTTCAGCCACGACATAAACAAGTCACAAAAATTAAGAATGCAGTGCACTGACAAATCCATTTGAAACTGTGTATAGCAATAGCATGCCCTCAGCCTGAAGCAAACGAGAAGCACAGCTGGGGAAAGATGCTGTGATGTCCAGCCACACTCACCCTTCTCTCTGATTTTTTTCTATGCAATTTACAATATTAACCATAGCACTACTGGCCCCATGTTCACTGTACAGAGCAGCTGCAGCCTTCCTTATGATTCTTCCCTTTGGCTTTGTTCTGTTTGGATAGTGGCTACTTGGCACCACCCTGTTGAAAGTGCGCACTGTTGCCATCTGTGCCGATTGCTTCCTTCCTGCTTCTAGCACAAATCACAGCTCTACATCACTCTCTTGTAGCATGATAGCACTTTTTACATCACACTTCGTTACTTTCAAATCTCAGCAGGACTCGTAGCTCAGGCCTTTATACCCAGACTCTGGGGATCTGTGGTACAGTTCTGTATTGTAACATGGTGCAGACCAACAATTTTCAGAGGTCAATAAAGGTGAGAAACCAGATTTCTGGTGTCTCAACACTTAAGGGTTTGATTTCAGATCTTGATGTTCCCAAATTAAGACACCTGTTCCACTGAGCCTGACTGATTCGTAAACTATTTTTCTTTTGTCCTCCTTGAAGCACCCTGTCATTGAGTCATGAAGGGTTTGACCATGAACTTCTGGGACACTCCCAGGCTGTACAGGCTATCTTCACAGTGTCCTCTGACCTTCTATCTAAGAACATACTGCAGAACATCAAAAATTAAGATTAAACCATTCTGATTAATAAGTAAATAAACTGTAAGACGGCACCAAACACTTTGCAAAAATGAAACTGAATCACACTGACTTTACGCTGAATTAATTTAATCCACTTCAAGAAGTTGTTCTTGATTTACACCATGGTATCAAAGGACAGAATGAGAAAAGACATGTGAGATTTAATGGATCATTCCTCCTCTCCAGATTTGCATTTTAAAAATCAAGAAAAAAATTGCTCTGTCACCACTGTTTTCTGGAACTAGAACGTTTAGATAACCCTCTGAACAGCCCGAGACAGCACTTTTCACTGTACTAAATTCACTGAATGTAATTTTAGGATGAAAATAAATCATGTTGCTCAGCCTTGTTTCCTCCCTCCCTCGTGACACTTCCTTTCAATATTTGCATGTCAGCTTTAGCAAAAAAAACCCAACAAACCCTCTTAGTAAGTCCATCCATAAGATAACGCCCTCCTGCTACTACAACGAAAGTCTGATTCGGCTTGGGCAGGAATTCTGGGTTTGTACTCGTGACTTCTGTTTCGGTCCTGTAATTTCAGTGAAGTGTATAACTACTGAGAGATTACTTAGATGTAGATTTGAGTTCCTGTGGGTTTCTGATTCTTAAGAAGTCCTTTTACTGACATGGAGAACATAAACTATTTAAGATGTATTATTTACCTACATAATAAGAGACCTTAGAGAGAATAAGAAGCAACTATGTGAATGAACTGCTGAGCTGTTACCGAAAAAACTGAAGTGGCAGAATCGCTAGCTTAGAAACAAGTGTCCAAAGTGTGTTTACAGGGTTGTGGAAGAGGCTGTGCATCTTCCACTTTTTCCTTTCCTGTGTATGCAGCTGTAAATGAGCACCTTAAAACTACATAAATCCTCCAATACAAATGTGTCAATAAGTTAGGTGCTTATCTGCATACTTATCTATACATTCAGGCCAGCACAGGTACCTGTGTACCTGTGTCTTCCCCAAAGGAAAACAAACAAGGCTGCTGTTGCTAAGAAGATATTTTGCACTGGCTTGGCTTAAAGGAAGTCTGCCAGGCAACAAATAGAGTTTGAACTTGTCAGCTTCATGAATAATTAACTCCTCAAATGCAGGCAAGTAACCTTCATGACTGTTAAGACTGGTCTGTCCTGACAGAAAATCTAAGATGCTGTGGGAATCAACCACCTGAAGTTTCTCTCAACCACCCACACATCTGTTACACACACTCCTTCAGGCACACTTCAGATCTCCATCCATAGGTTGTTCCTGGGGGCTCATGGATACTGATACGCTGGGGCTTTCAAAAAGGTTGTTGCATCCTGCGAACTAAAAACATTGCGCTGCTTTTGATATTTGCCACCGAACTGCTCCAGAACCAGCCTTATCACTGAAGGTTAGGGAGTAAAGCTGAAAACATGAACACACTGAAAAGCAAGGGGATGTGTAAGTTAACACTGTCCTTTCATCATAACTAAAGCCACGATTTGAAAAACTATGAGCATGAAGAACCCCAGAGGACACAAGGGAAAAATTTCACCGGAGGAAGAAGGGCAAAGGGAAGCATATAGGCCTGACACAGTGACCTGCTAGTAACCATGCCTGTGCATTTTGCTGCTGGTAAACTCCCACTCTATGGGTGCTTAGAGATACATAGATCTTCTATTAAAAGGACAGGAGCTTATGTGATGAGTAAGGGCCAGACTTAGATCAGCTGGAGAGGTGGACAGCCCATCATGAAGAGAGAAGATTCTTCTCTTACCAAAGAAGAATGTTCTGTGGGGATGGAGAAAGAAAAACTTGCCTCCAGCTGAGACAATATATTCATTGTGAATCCATGGCCACAGTAAGTGGCCTATACTGTAAACAGCAATGACTTCCATGACTTTTCAGCCAAGGACTTCAGAAAAGGCTGATCTACTTTTGCCTTACATTGTGTGTAGTCATTAACACAGACTGAATAAAATTATAAGAGTTTGGAGCTGGTGCTATTTGATACCCACTTTACAGCTGCAGAAATAGTAGCATCTTACTAACAATCCTGTTATTACAACTCTTCATTAGAGACAGAAACATTCTAGGAACAAGAGGGAATGTTTTCAATAGTATCCAAAGTTGAAGCTTGCCAAAGATACTGAAATAAACCAAATCATTTTGAGTGAGACAGTAATAAATAATGAAGCATCATTGTTATTTAAATACAGCACTTATGGTATATCCATTGTTAATGATGTTCCCAGTCTTTCAGAAATGTTAAGTGCAAGTACCTCATTATCCTGATTTTTAACCATAAGGCCAGTAACTACTTCAGGAAGTGGAATGAAAAATTAGGTGCATTTGCTATATTTAATACGTATGTTTTTTTCCCATGATAAATGGAAGTATTTTGTTTTCTTTTAAAATAAAACCAACCTAATGCCCTATTTGTAAATATGGATAAATTTCTGTAGTGGGGAAACTAGCCACTGATTTCAGAAGATCATCTGCACATACATGTTACTTGCTCTTCATTTCACTTCAGCACATTGTCAAAAAACTTAAAAAATTCAAGTGAAAAGCCCTGGTCTGGCCAGCACAGTCTATTTTGGCTGGATGAGCAATTAAAGGAATGTCTAGAGAGAAATATCACTCCTCTTTTAACTTGAGTTAGCTAATTGCCAATTAATTCAAGTCAATGAATACTCTGCAAATGTTAATCTAGGCACTGCAGGACACAAACATTTGGGGTTTACTTCAGGGCTCAGACTAGTACTGGCAACAAACTATCTGGGTCATAGGAGGAACAAAAGTCTTAGGCTGAATAAACTCAAGCATACTGTTTTTTAGAAAGCTTCATGTGTGTACATTATTGCTGCATATGAGCTTTGTACATACAATCTTTACATACAAATAATGTAATTTAATTTATGCCCACAAATTGGAGGTTGATGTTATAAATCTTAAAAGAATTTAAGGATGCTCATTCCTGAAAACTACATGCACTAGCATTTGCAAGACCTGCAAAACTTCAAGGATGCCAGTTCAGAAAATCAACCTTTTAAGCAAACAAAAGCATTAATACATCTTAAGTAGGGCATAGGACAATACTTAAAGTATAATATTCCTCCTCTTTATTCTCAACAGTTATCTTCACAAACACTGTAGTTTCAGATGGGGTTAAATCAGTTCAGTTACAGTGTCTGACTGCTGACTGCAGTCAAGTTGCTTTAGATCTGCAACAGTGGAAAATGGATTAAAATTTGGCCCACAGCAACATGATTTCCATAGCCATAAAATGAGCATAATAACGCTTACTTAACTTACCTTGCAAGGGCTGTAGCAGGATTAACTGATTAATCCTTACAAAGAATGTTGGAAAGGGATATAAACCCCATGCAAGTTCTACATATTACAACCAGGAAAACTGCACTTTAAATACAATCTGGAAAGAAAGCTCTAGATAATTTCTTATTATTAGCTTCCACTTCATTTCCCAGTTCTTTTATAGCACAGAGTTCTGGTCTCCAGTGATATGCATCTTATACTCCTCTTTGCTGCACTGGAAAGAACTTTGTTACCGAGCATCCTACTTAGGGAAACCAATAATTGCCTTTAATTACTCAGTCTTCCCGTTGAACAGATGTTTATTTTTCCACAGCAATTGTTATCTCTAATTATTGCATTTAAAATAAACAGAGACTTATATCAAGTGATGGGTAAATTATATGGTATCAATTTATAATTGCATATGGGAAAAGGAGGTATAGGAGAAATCTACAAATAAAAAAGGATGAGGATGGAGCTACCCAGGTTGGTAATGAAATAATTTGACCATGGGCTCTTCTACAGAGAGATTTTAGTGCTACAGGGCAGTTCTGAGGGCTCATGCAATAACTGTTTCTAAATTGCTTAAACTGTAATTACAGTAGGACCAAAGCCAGAGTTCATATGCTCAGCAGGAGCACAGAGGGAGAGGTCCATCAGTGCCAAGATTCACATGCTTCAGCTCAGAGCACAGGGAAGCTGCACACTAAATTGCTACAGCTCAGATTTACTTCCCTGAGTTACGAGCACTGTCAGATGTTTGCTGGCTCGGCCAGCCAAAGGGACACACTCCTAAGCTCAGAGACTGGTGAGAACAATGCATCAGCTCAGATGTGACCGGATACACATGCCTGATATTAGAGAACAAGAGACACAAACACATATATATATATATATATATACACAGAGCAGCTCACCACGAGCAGGTTTCACACTGTATGCCTCAGAGATTATGGTAGGATCATCCTCCAAGCTCAGCAGGGTCAAAACACACAGAGCCAACATCACCTCTATTGATTGCTATCTTAGGCTCTTTCTTAGAATATTTCATAAATCAATACTTCTCAGAAACCCTCTGTGGCCCCTGAATATAGCAAAGAACGTGACTGTTGAGTCCTTTCGACATGCTCTCTTTCCCATCTTTCCAGACACACCCACACATCTAAAGAAGTCCCCTCAGGGAACCAAGACACAAACCTTGATCGGCACAGTGGATGCCGCTTTTGCAAAATACCATTATTTCATCAGCCAAACTCTTGAAGTCCTCTGGGATCTATCAGCAGCTTGTGATGTCTAGTGGGCTGAGTTCCTATTTCAGATCAAGTCTTTGTTCCCATATCAAAACACTTGGGAGACTAAGCTTTGCTGCCACAGGAGAAGCGCAGCCTTCAGCTTCCAACATGTAAACCTGAAAGCATTTGGGCTGCACCCTCCCTCCCCTCCCCCTGCACACAGGGAAAGAGAAGAGTGGTTTCATTGTTTTTGAGTTAAAAAGATAAATTAAAATACAACAGATCTTTTCACTGATGCACCAGAAAAAAAATCTTTTTACATCTCTAGATGCATATTGGGAAAACTCTGCTTTCACTCGCAACTCTCCTAGTCAGAAGTTTTTTTTTTTCCTACTTTCCCAGGCCTGTACTTCTCCTTGTGAAATTCTTGAGAAGTGATGAGATCCATGTTTCCCTTTCAGACTTCATTAGTCCTTTGTCAGGAGATGACCAAAGACAGCCATTTTCAGGTATAGCAGAAAGCCAGCAGAAGTCTTTTTATCCTGCCCATGATATCTTTTGGAAAATGTGTTGCTGCAATCAGGTAACATCTGGGTAATGAGCCACAACATCTCGCCTTGGTCCAGTCATCTGTTCAGAAGGGCTGATGCACTAATAAGGAGGGAACACTGCGCAGCAGAGAAAGAGAGGCTGAGGAAGGAGAAGGGGGAACAGCAGATAAACTGCTCTTTACATGTACTTTTAGCTGATGTTAATCCCATTTTCAATGCTAGTTTCTTATGTCTCCCCTTCTTCACCACACCTTTCCACCCTCCATCAGGAAGTCCTCATACCCTTTTGACCTTCCTATCACCAAGATTGTTTCAGCTGGGTTATATGTATATTAAGAACTTAATTAAAAACCAGAGTTACCATGGAAAACCTTTATACAGCAGACAGAGGTCATGCACTTCACAAGATTAGGCTCACCACAGAACACTTCATCTACCCAGCTCAGTGCTGATACAGCTTACTTTGCCCTCTGACATCTCTTAATCACCCACTGACAGACTCCTAACAGGATTTTCACTGACTGCCGTTATGCTGCCCTTCAGTAAGGGCTCAAGAAGTGATTGGATTAACTATACTTGCACCCATGCTTGGAACAAGGCACCAAACAGCAAGGCACGAGCACAAGCAGCACGTATCAACTCCCATGAATTTCAGAAGGGTTTGTTGATGGCAGTGGGGTATGGGCCATACATAGCCAGAGGGGAGATCCACTGGATAGCCACTGCATACATTATTCTACAGATACAGATATTTTTCTAAGGACCAATTGCTCTGTATCCAGTAGAACTAAGAGCAGCTAATCACTTGCAGACCCACACCCTAAATTTCATTCTATTACCCACCACAAAACTCTGGATCCTCTTCCAGTCCCAAGTTGCATGTCTAGCTGTACAAACACCCTCCAACAATTTTGAATCCCACTGGCCAACGCCAACTAAATTCAACAGTGAGCCCTCAAAAACAGGACTGACAAAATTCTTCATTTGCCCTCAGTATGGGAAAGTTAAGCAGAGAGATGAGCCTTGAGACATTCAGACTGGCTAAGAGAAAACACCTTGCTGGTCCAACAGCACTAGAATGGCCTCCTGAGCAGAGCCCTGTTGTAATGTCTTGGCTGCATATACAAGGGGACCAGGGAGGAGAACAGAGAGGGGGCAGCCCTAAGGCTATTGTAGGGGCAAGAGAGCAGGAGGAAGGTCTAGGGGCTTGTAACAGCAGACTTACAGGCTTACAAACACAGCTCCATAAGATGAAATCGAAAGAAATAATTTTGATGAGACTGATATTTTCACGACACCCAAAGTCCGACAAATGGTTCTGCATAGGTCTCAGATGAGCAGATTTTTAAGAATTTCCTGTCCTCCGCAGTGGATTTTGTGCACTATAAAACTATGCGACCAGAGATCTCTTAACACAGTTGTAACACACTGCTTTCTGCATTTTGCAATATGTTCTGCCATAAAAAGTGCAGAAATTACCATATTTTCTTAATTATACTGGATATAAGAAACTCCAAGCCTCTGGTTTAGGACAATGGGAAGAAAGACCATCTGGAAACTGATTTCTGGTTTACAAAAATGAAAGTCACAGCAAAGACTAAAAGGTCAGAAAAATTAGACTATTATAATATTCATGAATAGAACCAGTCATATTAAAAAAACACCAACTTTAAAATGTATTTCCTTTAATGTGAGAATAAGGGCTCAGATCACAGCGTGGAGCTGAAAGGTTTTTTTGACTTCTACAGCAAGAAGAACAGGAGCTTCTTGCTCATGTAGTACAAACTTCACTACAGCTGGTTCACTGTGTTCCTTACAGAGAGAGGAAAGCAGAGCATCACATTCAAAACATAAGAAGGCTCAAGTATCTCATTAATTTCAGGTAAGAGAAACAATGTAATACCTAGAGAGCATGGCCAGCTATGCCTCTGCAATAAAAGGAAGGAAAATAAAGTGAATGTAATTTTTTCTCAAAAGAAAGGTGGTTAGATAAACTCTAGCATTACAACCCACCTTCTGATACCCAGTTTCATCACTTGGAAATTCATACCACAGTGGCTGAGGCTAAGCGTGTCCTGAAATAGAGTTCAATTTCAAACTCAGACAGGAACCGATGATTATAAAAGGACAGTGGCATGAGACCTGTGCTGTTGAAACACATCTTTGTGTCACACTTGTGCTCCAAGATTTCTATGCAACAACTCCAGCCTGGGTTGCTGGAAGATACCACAGTCAATTTTTGTCTTCTGAGAGGATTCACTGGAGAGGATTAATAACAATTCCATGGGTCTGATCTAAAGCCCTCTGAAGTCAATGCAAAGGCTCATCTGTTTCAGGAATTTGCAGATCAGTTTCTCCAGCAGCAGCTTACAGCTATCTAAACCTTGCTTCTTTTAATAGGTGTTGCTGTAGAGAATGACCTTGAAGTTCTGAAGATCTGGCTGTAGAAGACCTTACTGCAGAACCAGCTCAACAGTTCTCAACGGTTACCAGAGTGTACAAGTCCCTGTACACATTAACTATCACTACAGTAAAACAAATCTGCAGGCAGTTATTCTTGAATCTTTAGCACTTTTTACTGCACCATTTGCCCACATAGGAAAGGGTTCTGCCTTTACTCAGAATGGTAGTTTCTTAGCATCAAACCCTTAGATTAGGCTCCCCACAAACACTAGTTCAAGGCCAGAGCCACAATCAAGTAAAAAGTAGATGAGTTTTCTAGATGTCAACAGAGAATCCCATCCCCTGAACCTTCTCTCTCATGGCTTTCTATTCTATTCTATTAATGATTGCATTTCTTAGCCCCACATAGTTATGAAGAAGCATCAGAAGACTCAGAGAGGTTCAATCAAAAGATTCAATTTAAGAAGAAGGACAAGTTTTAGCCTGGACAAGTGTACAGAAATAAGCAAACAACCAATACGCATCTTCTCCCTAGAAACTACAAACCTGAGCAAAAGTTAAAATACCATTCCTCAAGATGATACTCCCACATGAGGACCCAGTTTTCCCCACATGTACACTGCTGTGATCCCACTGGCTTCTTTGGAATTGCTCTCAACTCCCTGTGACTGAGAACAGCCGCAGCACTCCCAGCCTCTCCAAGGAGGTGACACAACACAGCACAAGCTACAAACAGTGGCCACAGAGGAGCTCAGTATTGACTTAGATTTGCTTATGCTTAGAAGAGAAGGCAACTCAGAAATAAGTGAGATTGCTGTACCTGCTCAGTGTCCTGACACACAGGGGATAAACAGGCTAAAATAATACAGTACTACCCAGCAATAATGGCATTAGACAAATCACGTATCACTTCCTGCAAAGCCAGTGGCCTTAAGGGATACTGTCTGTAAAGAGCACAGAAAGTACTCTATTGTCCTTATGAACATTACGCACACTTTAGTTCTTTGGCTTTGTATTACGAGCTCCTAAGCAATGAGAAACTGCTGTGATATTCTTTACTCGTACTGCAGGGTCAGGCCACAGGCACATTAAGGCAGTGGCCAAGTTGCACAGGATGGTGTATGAAGGGTCTCTCCCTGAACACAAAAATCATCAGCAGCTGAAGAGCAAATATATCTGGCAGGACAGGCATCCACAGAAACGTTATTTGTGTGTGACCCTTTGTGCTTACGACAGAAGGGTTAGAGGTTGCAGTCCAAGTCTTATTAAGGGAATAATTCAAAAAACTCTCAGCCAGAATAGAAAAAGACTTTTCAAAGAGAATCAGGAACTTGTAGCAAAGGTCGAATATAGGAAATCCTCAGTCTTCAGAGTTGGAAAGTCTAATTCTGGTAACAGTCCACAAACCAATGAGCATAGTTTGGTCAGATGGACAAACTAACCCAGTTTGGGAAACACTGTTGCCCGTATAATATCAGAAAATGGTAGAACAGCATAGCCACATGCACAGAATCTGCTTCCTGAGATCCAGCCCACGTCAACAAGGTCTTCTGCATGAGCAGACTGGCTATGTGCATTAGAAACAGGAGTTCACAAAGACATGTATGTACTATAAGCTTTACCAACAGCAGAGTGTGCAGCAGATACAGCTCCACAGGTTTCAGCTGCAGAAGGACATGGCCTAAGTTACCTGAGGGACCATTTTTACTTACACATGCAAGACTTTTAACTCTTCCCTTCCATTTCATAGAGATAAAAACCCCAGCAAGCTCCAGAAAACAGACAGAGAAACACAGAAAAGCTTACTTCTCAGAGTAAGAAGCTAACTTCCCTTCTGAGAAAGAGCAGAGGTGATCCCCTCTGGTCATATTAATGGGAATTAAGGCAAATCTGTGGCCTTTGTGTGATTACAAGTTGTTCAATACAATGCAGAATCCCTCAGCCCACATCACCAACTGTAAATCCCACTAATAACTACATGAAGAAGCCTAAAATAAGGGTTATTTTGAAAACCTTTGTCTCTCTTCTCTGCAGCATACTCTACTAAAAATCTACCTCTTCAGCTGTACGTGAATGTTGCTCTGAGCAGTACCTAATGCTGAACCAGGAAGAGAAGGTGTCTTCTGAAAGCACAGAGGCAACCAGGTGAGTGAATACTAGAGCAGAAACATCCCAACTGCACTTGGTGGCAGTGCACTGGAGAGAGCATAAAGAAAATCAGGGCACCAGATGGCCAGGTATTTAGCAACAGAGTTAAAGAAATAAACAATGTCTTCTCTAAGAGTGCTATCTAATTTATGTTAGCAGTCCAGAATTCACTGCTGAGAAGGAAAAAAAAAAAAATCTAGAACCTGCTGTTAGTTACAGAGTGACAGAATCACGCAGGCTGTGAGCGACCTCTAAGACATGATCTAGTTGAAGCCCCTGCTCAAGCAGGGAGAGCCAGAGCATGGTGCCCAAGACCCTGTCAAGTTGGGTTTTTACTGTCTCCACAGATGGAGAATCCATAAGCTCTCTGGCTACTTGTTCTGTTTTTTGACCAACCTCACAGTAAAAAAAACAAACCAAAAAACAAAACAAAAAAACCCAAAACAAACCACCCAACACAAAACAAAACAAACAAACAAAAAACTGTTTATTGTGTTTAGATTAAATTCTGTTTTAATTTGTGGCCATTGACTCTTGTCCTGTCAATGGCCACTACTGAGGAGAGTCAGCTCCTTCCATATTCCCTCCCATGAGGTAGTTATGCATACTGATGAGATCCCCTCAAGCTTTTTCAAGAGGCCAAATCATCCCAGCTCTAATCTTAAAAAGGAAGCCTCAGCCTCTTAATCTCTGTGGGCCTATCCTGAACTGACCCCAGTAAGTCCATGTTTCTTTTACTTGGGGAGGCCCAGAACTGGATGCAGTTCTCCAGTTGGGACCTCATCAATGCTAAGCAGAGGGAAAGGATCACTTCCCTCAACCTGGTTGATTCTGCAGCCCAGGTTACTGCTGGCCACCATTGCTACAAGGGTGCTTGGCTGGTTTATGGTCAGCTTGTCTTACACCAGGACCTTGAGGTCCTTCTGTGCCTTCCAGGTGGCTGTTTCCCTACGTGTACTGGTCCCTCAGTTATTGCTCCCCAGGTGTAGGATTTTGCATTTCCCCTTACTGAACTCTGTGACATTCCTGCCTGCTCAGCTCTCCAGTCTGTCCAAGTACCCCTGGATGGCAGCACAACCATCTCATGTATCAGCCATTAAAGAGGGGTTTTGGTCTCAAAAACCTAGTGTAATTAATTAATTTCATTCAGTGGTCTTCTTCTCTTCAGCCTCTATAGGTATTAATGAGCAAAGAACATTTTCAAAGTGTTTTAAGGATGTTTAATGGAACAACAATGCTTCCTTGCAGCAGTTTTTAGGAACGTTATCTAAATTACTTTAAGTAATTCTTCATGTTTTCTACATGCTTTATCCTAAAAGAGAAACTTTTCCCTAACATTTTCTGGTTAGTACAAGGCAACCCAAAGAAAACTAAACCAGAACCCGTACAACAAAAAGAGAGTGAGAAAAACAAAGACAGATGTGAATGAGCTGGTTGTTTTTCTTCAGCCATGCCACAGTCCACACACAGGAGTCCTTCTATGAGTAGAGACCTCACTGGCTTAAGGAGCACTTCCCATGCTTCTCTGACTACAGGCAATGCTGTGAATGGGCCCCTGCTGTGGTAAATCCATGCTTTTATTAGCTGGATGTGTGAAACAAGACTTCTCCTTCCTGTTCCAACCTTCCTACTGCTTCTCTCCAGCTTACACGCCCTCGAAACACAGCCATACAAATTGGCTCTCTAATTCGTCCTACACTGCAGGAAAGAGCCACTATGGAAGAAGAGCAACAATACACATAATCAAAGCTGAGACTTCCTCCTCCAGAGATTTGGCTTTAAGGTTTGGTTGGTCTCATCCTAGTTACAAGTGGGGATTCCAGTGCAACACAGTCTGTCTTCCAGAGCGCAGAAATGTCAGGCGAGCAGTGAGGTGCACTAGGAAGCAGAAAGAGCTCTGTACAGTGTCTTCTTAGAGGCACCTCACATGCTGTCATAACTGCTCAAAACAAACTGTTTTAAAATCTTTTTTCCTTTATGTTTGTTTTTAAATGGCATCAGCACACCTGAATAATACATAATAATTTTTATTTTTTTATAAATCAGATTTCACTTCAATTCCCAACCCAAACAGACACTGATGCGAATTGCCTATAAAAAATATGTCCAGTTGCTATGAGCAGAAAATGCCACTCATCAATGTATAATGTAGCAAAAAAAATTTAAAGAAAAGATGCAAGTAAATGCACATAACTACACTATGACTTCAGTGAATAGGCAGGAAAAGAATGTCTTCTTAACCACAGAAAGAAAATACTAAATTTTTTTTGCAAATCATCATAAATGAATGGCCACCAACTTCAAAATCAACCTTTCTGTAGGAAAATAGCTAAAATGTACAAATTACAAAAAGGATGGACTCAATAAATGGAATCACGATATTTGCCCTTGCTGATTCAAACCATAATAAAAATCCCAATTTAAACTGCCTTGATTTAAACATAAATTATATATATTCATCAAATCTGCTTCTTCACAGCTACAAAATAAGCCCCATGACAGAATTTAACAAAAGTGCAAAAAAGAGTGTATTGCTGCATCCAGACCCTGCCCCTCAGCACTGTCCTCACCACTTCTGCACTTAACTTACTGGCATCCAGAGCCTTGCTCTGTGGTTTGAGATTCACATTTCCTGATCTGTTGTTTAATGTGGGAACCCTTCAAGATGGGGAAACATAAGGAACTATGTCAGTACTTGAGGTGGGTTCCAGCTTTAAGCAAAGATTAATCTTTAAGACAAAGTCAGAGAACTATACAAAGTGATGGAGCTACTGAAGCAACCAAGGTAAAGTCCATGTGAACCAAGAAGCAAAGAGATAGTCATATTTACACATATATAGGAATTTGGACTCTCTCTCCTGCCCACATATAAACAAAGCATGAGGTAACACTCAGGCCGCTTTTGGAAAAGCCCAGCTTTATGACATAAATAAGGATAGGATGCTGTAGAAAGTAATTGTTTTCTCCAGTCATTTCCATCCTCATGAATATATTTCAGGACTACAGAGAAAACTATTTTTAAAGAGAAAACACATAACAGAACCCAAATTAATTATGTGAATGGCAGCCCCATGCAATTGTTATTGCTGTTTATATTCGAAGACTCAACTCAAGACTAGGACTCTACTGCCATATACATAAATAGGTGCTAGGCCTTGCCTGGGGGTAGATGTTTATCATCCAAACAGATAAGGCAAGCACAGAGTATGCCTAATTATATGCTATTTCTCTGTTTGAAGATAAAGACTTCAGGCATTAGGAAACTCGGCAACTTGCTGAAGGTCACACGGAAACCCTGTGGCAGAGCTGGAAACCAAGCACATGCCACCGTCACATTTTAAGTTGGTGGGAGCAGACAAAAGCTACAAAACGATTATGAATGCATTTTCAAATACAAACTATATGCCAGAGCATAAGTAATTGACCATTAGACTGTCATTTTTTATTAAATTCCAGATAAACCTCACACCTACCCCCTGCTACAGAAGTATAAAAGGATAATGATTCCACTTGTGCCACTAGATCTGCTCCTGACTTACAGCAGAAAATCTGAGAGCAAAAATGGAGTGCTTTCTATGTTACATGGGAATGTATAAATTTGGTGAAAGAACTTTCAAATTTACGATCCATTTAATGAAAACAGCAATAACAAAATTGAAACACTGCATTTTAGAGAGGAGAAAGGATGCTGATTTCTGGATGCAGTGACAGAAGAACAGAGAAAAAACCATGAAGGAAAATCTCTCTCCCCTCACTGGTTATTTTACTCACTCTGCTGTAGGAAGAGGATTGGTCTGTAGCAAAATGACAGACAGCACTGACAGCCCAAGCTGTTCAAAATGGAAAGGGTTAAGCTGGCTGAGAGACTGTCTAAGGGAGTGATGTTACAAACACTGGTGCCTGTATCATGATCTCACCAGCAGCAGAATGGCTGCCACAGCTCGGTTTGTGTTTCCTTAGAGCAGTGGAGTGTCTGCTCAGCTCAGCAGCAGGGCTGGGGCAGGTCTATTGTGCTGTGTGTGCTGGGACACAGAGGGCTCACGGAGATGGTAAGTGCTGCTCTGCAGAGCAGCAGGAGTACCCACTGGCACATGCAGGGAGGTACAGGACAATAATCTCCATCTGCATGATATAGCTTTGAATCCCTTCCTTTACAGCTCAATAGGTGCATCTGCTGTCCCTCTGCTAATCCTCAACATTGTTTAAAATGCAGATCAGTGGAGATCATGCTTTTTCTTTCCCATTACAGACCATAGCCTAATAAAAGAGCTTTGATCACACAGACAATATTCTATCTCTTGCAGGGTCTGCTGCTTCATTCTTTCCTCTTGCCTTTGTTTGGAAGCCAGATCTTTGTCAGGCACTAGCAGCAGCAGAATATAATTTTGCAACGTAAGGTTTGAAGCCAGTCAAAGTGACTGTAACCTTTCCCAAAACTGTGGCAACGTAATTAGAAGACTGTGACTGCAAAATATAAACAGCAGGGAACTCAGGTCATAGGAACCTCCTGAGAAAACGCATCCTAAAGCCCTGGATATGTTGCATGATTTTAAATGTAAAAAGCAGCATCAGCAGACTTCCTTACTTGTCTTTGTCTCCCCAGAACTAATGCACCATGACATTTTTTTAGATGTCAGAAAGTACAAGAGCTACAGAGGAAAGCTGTGATTGGTTACATGACTGTAGGCTGAGAAAAATGACAATTTATTCCACAGAAAGAGCATATTCATGAATGTACATATGTATAAATGCTAACCTGAAATAACTAGCTCTTTCCAGACAATTCTATTGCCAAATAAATGACCCTGTAAGCTGGAAAGCTGTTCTCACTGTCATGAGAGGGAGATCATGCAAGTCATCATTATAAAAATAAGACCGTAAGAACCACTGTAGTTGAGCCCTGATCCAGCTCTGAATCTTCTGAGCAAGAAGTGACATCCCAGTGTGCTCCTTTCTATGGCTATTGCCATCAGTGCATGTCACAGGGAAGGACCAGCCTGGAATTCTCCTCATTTATTTTTATCAAATTAATTTTCTTCTCTAGCAACTTTAGATGTCACAAATAACTGTAGAGCATGATACACTAAATCTTGTCTCTCTCTGTATCTATAAACTGCAGCAAGAAAGATAAGCAAACCAATTATTTTACTGATTGGGGTATCTGTCTTTCACAAATGTACAACATATGGTGGAGAGGAGGGCAAAGGAATCCTTCCTGTGTTATTACATTCCAAGAAACATGTTCATGGCATGGTGATAAAACATTGCACAGCAATACCCCTACCACAGGGAGCAAGATATATACTGAAAGAATTAAAAAAAAAAGACACATGGGATGTGGCTAAGAAGGATGTACTCCTTGCCAGTAATACTTCTTGAGACACCAGATCCCCAAGAGGCCAACTGAGGACAATTCACTGCTTGCAAAACTTCCAGATGCTACTTGAAGTTTGGCAAGGCCCAGACTTTCACTTGTTGAAATACCAGATGCTCTGTAGGGACTCTCTGCTGTAGCAGAGCCAACGGGGTATCACAGAGGGTCTTGAATGGCACGATCCTATGGGCACACACAGGCCAAAACCATTCAAGCCGTTCCTCTCCATAAACACATATGCTCTGTTAGTTCTGTAAGCCCAGGCAGATGCTGTGCTAACCACTGACTTCCTAGACAGCAGGAAACTCAACATGTTCTGCCTGACTTACACATCTGTACATAAATTGTTGGAAGCAGCAGTCCCATTCTTCAGAGTCTCTTTCATTTGAACTCGTGGGAGTCCCTCACAGGAACTCTGTGTATGTTAAGATTTGCTGATCAAGGACAGCCCAGCACGTGGTCCTCTTCTGCCAGTTGCCATCATAGCAATTAAAGGGAAAAAGACTACGGGACGAGTCAGTTCATCACTGCACAAATGCATATATTATTTGACTCATTATGGAGACACAATGTGATTTTCAATTAGCTGCCCAACAGTACGATCGAACACAAGATACTTTAATTATGTATTTCATGGACATGCTTCAAAGGTGTTATTTCTATCTCAAAATAATTAGCTGCATGCACAGGCAACTTAAGAGAGTTGCAGAGGGCCGGTGGTTACTTTCCTTAAAGATACAGAAGAATTAATTTTGAGTTTGCTGACGTGCAAAGGACTCCTGATTGCAAGATGACTGCACCTAACGTATCTGTGCAGAATCAGGTGCCTACGCATGCATCTAGGGTTGTGTTCCTAATGAAACATGGAAAGCGGTCAATAGCTGCCAGATGGTGTACTTGATACTTCAGAAGCAGCCCTCTGTGAGTATTAGGTCTTGCAAGGGAGCCTTTGATGAAGCATCACAGGATGCACACCCACACAAAGGCACGCACACACCTCCACACAGACTACGAAGACCAAATCCAGGAAAAAAGAGAAGCAGGGATGAATAAGGCAAAAGATGGGGAAAGGATGAAAATAGCCAATAAAGCTGAGTCACATTCACTTCTCTTATTGAACAGCAGTACTGACCTACAGTAGCAGTGTTTCATTTAGTGTTTGTATACGCAGTAGTAACTTACTACCTCCTGGTGAAAAAGGCAAGTAAGATGGTATAAAACAAGTTTTCTCCAATTAACAAATCCTCCCGGGACTACTTAAACACCATCCCCTCCTAATGAGGGCACCCAAAGTCATAATCCAGTTCTCTATAATTAACATCTGTAATTACTAGTGTAGAACACTAGTACTTAACTAATGCCACTACTCACAACATCAAGCATTTATATCTGCACTTTTGTGCATATTAGATATAAAGCATGCAAGTCTCATAGCACAAAAAAATACTTCCCCCCCATATAGGAATACCAGGTTTCCATTTCAACTGTTGGCTTAAGCATTTGAGTACCACTAACAGAATCTAGAGGGAAGGTTAAATTGTAGCAACACTACACAAGCGTATGTGAATAGGAATTGGGTTTCTTGCCATAAATAGCAATGACTTGAAGGACCCCACTGCCAGTGATCTCTGCCAAGGTGAACAGGTGATACCTGCAACGTATGGAGAATTTTTTTCTTAAACATCTATTCTGGAGGTGCTGAAAATAGTGCCAAAAGGAATTAGAAACATTAATTGAAAGGGTAAAAATGGCCAGCATAAACGTTACCAGGGGATACTTATTGTTCCCATAACAAGAATGCCATATGACATCTCTCCCAAGAAACAGTCAACTTGTACACTAACTCCCCAATAACTCAATTATCTGTGTCAATGTCAAGGCAGGGCTCTGTCCCTTCACATTCTTTGTCATATATATTTATCTACTATATCACAGCAGTTCTGCTGGCCTTAGAAAAGAGATCCCTTGGTGGAAATGAGGCCTGACAGGAAAACAAAGAACAGATTTTGAATGCATAGAGGCATCTTTTGTAATTAAGGGGCTTGGGTGTTTTTCCTGTAGGTATTTATAAGAGGTTCATTTATTTGTTTGTTTGTGAAGCTACTAAGCTTCAGGGAATCATTTCAAAAGTGTTACTTCTTCAAATTTAAAGAGATATTTCCACCACTGAGTTCTCTGCAAATTATCACTTAGGGACTTGAAGGAGGTAGCATGTACTTTCAGAATACGCAAAATGGTGATGGGTACCACACAGGTAGAAGACTAAAATTTCTCTGTGCATCCCTGCTGTCTTACAGCATGATTAGCTGTGTGAGCCTCAGCATCAGTGAAAATGTCAGTGAATCTCACTGACATCACGTGCCTGTTTACATGAAGAATGGGCAGTTCAGTATATAAGACATGTAATAAAGCACAGAAAAAATTATTTAGCAACTCAAAACTCTGAAGAGGATCATGTGTTACAGTTTCACACACACTTTAAACTTACAAAAGCAAAGAATAATGCTACAAGCAGCAGTTCAATCTTCTTATGACACCTGCATGCATTTCCTTGTCCAGGTAAGAAACCAGCTCAGAGAACTGATGCAGGTGAAAGACAACTCAGGAAGGAAAAAAAAAAAAAAAAAGGGTTTCACTAACTCGAATCTGTACCCAAACCCAGCACACAGAAGAACTACACAACCTGCAGGGTTTGTGTAGCAGCAATGCCAGCTTAGCCACACTGACAGGTACAGACGCAATGCTACATGTATAGCCACAGCATGCACAAATTCATTTCCTTCCTCTTTTAAATTCCCGTTGGATCACTGATCAATTACTTTTTCCCAAGCCTCAATGCCCTACTGGTGATATGAGATAGTGTTATTTCCTTTGTTCTTTCCACCTACTTGGAGCATAGGGGCTGTAGCACCAAGGCAATGGGTTGGTACAATCTGTACAGCAACAGGTACAGCACATCTCCAATTCTGACCAAAAAAGTGCAGCGCTGTTGTATTACAACTAAGATAAAATAGTAAAAGAAGGAGAGCTGACTGTTAAACTTCTTCATAACTTAAGGCCTTTGTACCTTAATGAGTGTTATACTAGTTCTTTTGGAATAGGTTGAGATAAGTTGTGTCCTGCATATTTTGTTCTAGTGTCAAATAAGAGAAGGCACTACTTCTGAACTATGGCTGACAACAAAAGGGGATACTTACCCTGTTAAAGCAAAATACGAGAATTCAAAATACCTATAATTCCCAACATTATGGAAACTGTCCCGTGTGAACAAGTCATTTAAGTGCATCAGTCAACACAGACCTAACTACTTCAAAGTCTTTTTGAATCTGCACCTCAATCTTCCTATGTCTTTGATTTTTCCACAGGTAATATTAACCTGCCACACAGAAATACTAAGGATTAATGTACTGAGGGTGGTGAAATGTCAGAAGTACTTCTAAAGTGCTTTTGAAAAGGCTCCTTTTCTTTCTCCTTAAAACTGAGTAGGAAAGACAATCTGCCAACCTTACTAACTATTCTACAGCAGCAGACATAGAGAACGCATCAATTCTCACTGATGGCTCTGCACTTGTAGCATGTCCACCTCAAGTTCATAATTCAGTCTTTATATAACACATCTCTCAGAATATATTATGCCCTTTAATGCTAGAGCGGGTCAGCAAATGGAGAAAGCATATGTGTCCCTTTTTGCAAAATTTATACCTTCACTTAAGCAAGTTACTCTCCTTTCAAACTCAGAGAGGTACCAGCAGACTGCATATGGCTAAGTCAGGTCTAATCATACACATACCATTTTTAATTGCTTAAGCTGATGGATTGTTTACTTTAGAGATCTCTTTTCAAAGATATGTTCTTCTTTAAAATAAATGTGTATTTCATAAAAAGGCAGTTAAGTCTGTGCTGGCTATCATCTCTGAGCACATGCCATGAGACAGAAACATGTCTTCCTTTGTCCTTGAGACACAGCTCTGAGATTCCTAGTTATATAAACCACGTCGTGTAACTTATTCTGACAGCAAATGTTCTTGTTGTTTGCCCTTTACCATGTATTTAAATTGTCTGTATCAGAAGTCCTTCTCCATCATATTAAGAAATCAGCAAACAATGTCTTTCCAAACAGCACACTAGAATTTATAGCTATATATTGAAGGATGTATCAGCCTTCACAACAGAGGTGTTTATGTTGGGGCACTGACAGCTGAGTTCAAGTCAATAAACAAAATAGATGCAGCCGAAAAAATAAACAATCTGATCTCAGTTAAAAGCATGTGAACAAGGAGAAGACTAATTGATATTAGTGGAATGACTTATGGGTTAAATCAGTACTAACAAGGGAGGACTACAACCACCCTTTGTAAGCAATTGAGAACACAGACAGCACCATCACACTGCTTGACAAGTTGATAACTCTTCTCCTGAGTGGAAGGAAACCACAACAAAGATTTTTCCAGCTGAGAAAGTAAACAGCCTCAAAGGTGCATTTATTCCATTCACTTACAGAAAGGGAAATCCACTTTTAGACCTATGCCTTCCTATTGCTCAGTCTATAGATTAATTTTAAGCTTATTTTGAATTTTAACACTCCCAAGAAAATACATTTCAGTCTATAAAGCAGAAAAGCATCACCAATTAATAACTGGGATCCTTTTAGTGGAGATAATAAAGCTCTAAGCTTTCTGTGAAGGGTATGGATTGCATGCACACACACAAAAGATTATGCAAATCAGGAAACTATCATCTTACGCAAACAAAAATTACTCCACCACACAGAGGCTCTTGTTAGTCTTTACAACAGTCACATATCATGCTAAATCCAACTCTCACCAAATTAAAAAACAAGATTTCATCATTTTTGATGAAGGAGGTCCTATGGCTACATACACATCTCATCTCAACCAACTTGCAAACACAGCTCTGAAGTTCTTGTACCCCAAAATTATTTTCACCAGAGCTGCAATCAAACATAAGGCAATAAGGTCCAGGATATGCTAATAATTACACCAGGGTAAAGCAAGAGTAACTCCCATCACTCCAGTCAGGTTTACACAAATTTGCAGAAGAGCAGCACTGAACCTATTCAAAGACTGTCTATAGTGCCATGGGTTTTCCTATTTCCTTGCAATGATTTTCATATGAAATTTATAACACTAAGAATGGTGTGCATGTGATGTCCTTTATCATTATCAGTGATCTTCATCTGAGGGAAAGGTTTGGGCAAGATTCTCTGGCTTCTAAGGATTCAAGTCACCTGTGCCTCCTATCTCAGGTTTCTTAAAAGTAGACACACTGGTTTCTCATAGAGTGCAATAGTGCGAAATTCTTAACTGTTCAGTCCACCTGCCTCAAGACTGAATGACCATGAAGATTTAGTGATATGGTACTAATGAAAATAGTTGCAGTTGTTTATAAAGTGGCTTCTTAACAGGCCCCAAAGCAAATGACTGAACTCATAGTTATGGGCTAGTTTTATAAAGGGTTCCCTTCATTAAGCCACTTTTTTAGTATGGGCTGTCATATTCAAAGTCCTTTATGAATTAGAAGGAGCCTTCTTCACTGCCTTCAACAGCAGTTGTCCTCATGGAAGGAATTAGGCACCCGCTGTGAAGTGTTTCAGCCCCAATGGCTCTGTCTCAAACCCGTCAAAATTAGACAGGACTTGAGAATTCTACCAGGATCTGGGAGAAACAACACCCTGAGTGCAAGCTAGATGAACCTCAGGCCCATAAAGTACGATACACTACTTAGTAAATCATTGGGCTTTTAAAATCTGAATTGCTACAGAAGGGATGTAGCATTTTCTCAGTGAGGTACTTTATCTGGATTTCAGAAAGCAGAATTCAGTCCAGATTCATAACAATTTGTTGAAGAAATAAACAATCCCGCTCGATGAACAGCATTTAAAAGAAGAGAGCATTAAATGAGAGCACCTTTTTTGAAAAAAAAAGGCAGCCAAACCAAAACCAAAAACCATGAGCTGAACCTTCCACTTCTAAGTGAATTTGCTGATGGAGGCTACCCTCAAAACCAGTCATGCCTGAAGCATTTCACTATTCTGAATACCATCTAAGTCTCTATCAATTCTCTAATTTCAGCCTAGTTTAACAAAATATTTACATTAAAGACAAACAAACAAATCTGAAAAAAAAATACCTAAATCTCTGGCAATGTCCTCCTACTTGTCAAGCACCAGGAACGGCTGCCAGATATTAAAATAACTTAGGAAAGCTCCATTTGATCTGCATATCATACTATATCACAGAAGCATTGCTACATCTATGTCCCGTCCAAAGAAATCACACTGGTGGGAAATCTTCCCTTCAGGCAAACACAGCTAAAAGACTTCAGTAGCACTCAACATCTTTTGGCCAGTCTACCAAGCTCAATGATTTCTATATAAAAGTGCTTATATAATAAAAGCCAGTGAATACGCAGCAGAAGGAGCTATGAAAACAGTTTCCACAGTGAAAAGCAAGAAAAATGGTCCAGGAATCACAAACTCCCTTTTTCCTGGACACTGCACATCTCTGCTTCCTTTGTAGAGACTGGATTTTTGTATCTCCCAACCCTAAGCACGTCACTTCCAACTCCTACTAATATAAATCTTTAACCACTACACTCTTAGACTAGTGCCTTTGCCCCAGTTATACGCTGGATGCTCTCCGAGCTGCTTAAAGGTCCCCTTGAAAGAAAAGTGAAATATTAATATAAGTTTCTAAATCATAGCAACAAACTGAGTGGTGCTACGTATCCTGATGAAAAAAGGGAAGCAGTATACATTACCTCAAACTCAGATTTCTTTAAGTCAAGGCAGAAACAAGGACCTTTGCCAGAGACAGGTATCAGTTCCACTGCCTGCACTGTAACAGTCCTAATCCACCTATCTAAGAATATCACCACATCTACATTACCTGAAACCCAACTAAGAGGCAGAGTGATAAGCAGCAAGAAACAGCCTAGTTCCATTTTCCAGGGACTTGAATGGCCAACTAAACCACTTTTCAGGATTTCACTTTCCAAACTAAAAATGCAGGTTCTGAGGGCTGAAGGAAAAAAAAAAAAAAATCAACTCAGCAGTAGCTGTTCAAAGAGGTATCTTAAAATCTCTTATGAATAAAAGTTATTTTTGTCTAAAAAAGAGGATGTTCTTTCTCTATTGCCTCCCAGCCTCCTCCCAGATATGCTGACAAAGAAAGATGAATGGGAAATGCAGTATCAGAAAGTGCCTACAAGGACTTGAGTTTCACAGGTGAAGATGGAAGATCAGGGAACCAGGGAGTCAAATCACCAGAACACATACTTGAATCAAACATTAGATTAAAAATTCTGTTTCTGGACTTGGTGCCTGGAAACCCTAGTAGGAAGCAGAGGTGGTGGATAATGGCAGATCAGCATTCTCAATGTATTCCCTGTTCTGACCTGATGTTAAGAAAAATGGCCAGGAGAGTCCTATCCACTGACGAATGAAAGTGAGCTTAAGTCAATGATATACTCAAACAAATTTCAATCAATGTACTTGGAGATAAGCAGTCCTGTAAATTAATAGCTTTCCTTTTCTAAAATCAGAACAAAGATGGAGCTCTACAGCTAATGATGGACAACATATTTCAGTCAAGATTATTTTTCACAATCCAGCGTGCAGATTTGGTAACAATCAGATATTTTCAAATCCACATTTTTCTGCCAAACAATTCATAACATTATTTAAAACATTAAATTGAAAAAACAAGTGTTTTCTGAAATCTATGTTTACATTTCTTTTTGCCCAGAACATGCTCATTGGTACCACTGACTTTTCACAAGAATGTTTTAAAGTGTCAAATTTGATTACTTTTCCATTATTTTTGCTTTCTCCTCTGCTTAACAAGCCTAAAAAATAATGGATGTGCAGGGAAAAGATAATCTATGTTGCTAGTACAGTGTCTGATAAAACTAATTCAGATGGAGGTTTGTCACCCGACCACATGCAATACGATTAACAGTCTCCCTAGAAAAATATGTTTTTCTTCTAGGTCACAGGGCCATCTGACTCTAATTTGACTCCAAAACAAGCCCCCCAACTCTTGACCACCTCACAGTATAGCAGTGGAAAACATCTAGGTCATGTAATCCTGTCTCATCCAATTTGGATGCAGTTCCTCCAAGGATATAAATTCATTAGAGAGACAGGTTGTAAACAAACATATATATATGCACAAGAAAAAAATATGCAGACAGATTCTGCCTGCTCACTCTGCATATATATGACTACTTGACCCAGAAACCAAAAGTATGACCATCTAGTCACTGGGTTAGAGTCATTCACCTACATAAATAACTCAGGAAATTTAGCCTCTCTACCACATTAGAGAATGTCACAGCATTTCAGAGGAGATTGTGGTTCGCTGCAATTTATTTATTACTCAGAGTTATTCCTAAAAAAACAATCTGCCAGTCTTACAATGAAATAGTGTTTCACTTCACTGAGAGCCCCGGTGGTTTCCTAGTGACATCTCTTGAGGCATAATGGCAAGCAAACAGTACTGGAGACATCAGCATCAGCTCTGGATTATTTCTGAGAGATTTAATTGCTCCAAAAATAATAATTTGCAGCAAATACTGGATACATAAAACAGATAGTGGTTAGTTACACTTTATCCTAAGAGTTAGACCTCCATCAATTGATCTTCTACAAAAGAATAACTCACTTGCCCCAATCAGCTAAGTATGCCTTTCAAAATTGGAAGATCTAAAGGAAGAGTCTGGGCCTTTGGATCTCTCACAGAAAGCTACGACTTTGCAAAGTAGGAAACAATGCCAGGTTAGGAAATTAAAAGTACTTAAAGTTTTTTTCTTAGTCACCTGTGCCTTGCCCAAAACATGAACTTGGTAAAAACCACCAAGTAATAAGATGTCAACTAAAAAAGAATACAGATCAGGTTTTCTTCTTGAAATTTCCAACTGAAATCACTTTGCATACCCAGGCAGTTGCAATTGCAAGGGTATTTTTATATCCAGTAAATTCCCTCTGTGTCAGGTCTCCCAGGGAGCTTCAACCACTGCGTCATGCACAGTTCTGCCTCGTGGATTACTGAATTTACTGGTTTGTAGTTTTCTGTCATCACTACAGTCAGAGACACAAAGTAATTAATTGGGCATACACAACACTCTTGCTCAGGCTGCTACCACAATTAATTACCTGGGCCAGGTTTGGAAAAGCCGGTCATTTCACTATTCCCTCTCTCACAGCAAGCATAGGACTCAGTAAATAATTTTGAACAAACACAGGATGCCCATTAAGTCAATGTTCTGCAGTCCTACACGTATTTTATCCACGATAACAAAAAAGAAAGAAAAACAAGTGAAAACCAAAGTCCTTAAATGTGTCCATACTGATTTAAAGGCCATGATATCATTTAATTGAAGGTAAACAGATGAATTTCTTTAGTATATGCAGGAATTGCTCATATTTCCTATAGAAAATTCCTGAAACCTATGAGTACTGATTTTTATTCAATCCAACTTATATTTTGTTATCCAAAACAAACTCCACTTCTCTGCCATATGCTCAAGGAGCACAGGGAATCCTTCATTGCCAGCATTAGGCGTTCATCCATTGCTGCAGTAAGTCTGAGATATCACAGGATGCATTTCCATCTGCTTTCGAATTTTGCTTCAATTAGCAAGGCCAATAAATTCCCTAGTTTGTCCCATCAATTCACTTAGGAACAGTATGCATATCAAATCCAAACTGGCCAGCATCTTCTGTCCACAAAGGTGGTACAGAGCAGCAGAGGCATAAGGATGGAGAGAAAGTGACCAAGTTACCCAGCGGGTAGACAACTCTCTTGCAGCACTCGAGGTCCTAGTCAGAAACACTGCTCATAAGGAGGATGATGCTGGGAACACCAGGACCCTGCAGGCTCCAGTACCTTTGAGACTGGACTGTACAGCAAAGGCCCCTTTGGGTAAAGGACAGCACTAGTTGAAATACTTAGGGAACAAGCCAATGAATCAGCCTTGAGTGGGAGAGTAACTACTGTTTTCCCAATTCTCCCTGGTCTGACAAGGAAAGGTAGAAATTCACATCAAGTACACTGACTGTTTCCATGTAAAGGCTTGGGTGGGTCACAGACCATAGTCTCCTCCTCTGTATGCTCAGTCCCTAAGGCCTGTAGGCACTTAAAAGAATTATAATCTGCTAGGTGCAGAATTAAACATATAGTTTCTGTTGAAAAGAAGCTCACAGACTGAGTTCACATCTCCATTCCATTCCTTGCCTTTTTACACAAGAACAAACTGCATATATGTATAAAATAAACAAAGGTGTATGTAATTGCTCTACTTGTCTTCACTTGAATGTCACAGGACAGATACAGGCTTTCTAGAGTTAACCTCAAAAAGGTTTCAAAAATATAAGATAAAGTAATGAACAGAGGACAGTCCGTAACATTCAAAGGAACTCCTCAAAATGCAATTTTTGCATGCTTTCCTAAATTTCATTAAAAATAAAATAAATGCACATTTTGCTTTTTCTTTACAGTAATTAATACACTGGAGATTTAAGGAACTCTATTATCACTGTAAGAATTTATGTTTTGTGGTAGCAGTGTTGTTCTTCTTTCCTCTTCAAATAGATATTCACAAATCAGAGGAGAAACTCTTTGAAGTATGCGGTAGGGACTTCTTCTGCCCACTCCTTATGCATAACTCTTCTAACATGATCTGGCTGAGGTGCAGCTTTCTCCCTGCAGCCCTCAGCAGCATGAATCTTGCATCAGTGTGCTGTGGTGGATCTCACAGTCCAGCACCTCAGATCCACTGAAGTAAGCTAGGAGAGAACTGAAGCTCTCCAGGGGCCCCAGCAATCCTGAGCACCACCACAGCCTGCCAGCAGCACAGGTAGCTGAAAGCAGAGCTCAGCCCCTCGTGTGATTTGACTGTGACACATCACAGATCTTTTCTTGACACAAGCCACATACATATAAACTAAGGTGCAGCAAAAAAGTAGGGAGGTGATGAATAATTTTGCAGAAGTTTTCAATTTACCTTTCACTGTAAATAATTTAGTTCAGAGGCAAAAGCTCTTGAGACCAAGGTGGAACTTTATGTAAGTCACTGAAACTGGGTGGCAAAGGAGTCCACATAAATTATGTCCATATGCAAACCTGGACAGGGAGATGAAAAGAGATGGGGAGTCATTACTAGAAACAATGCCAAGCATCACTAATGCAAATTTTAAAGTTCACGAGTGATAGGCACTTTAAAATCTGTGATCCTGAAGCCAGCAAGGGCAGAAAGCATTCAGGCCCTGATCTGGCAAAACATGTTTATAAAGGAATATGTGCAAGTCCATGTCCATGAAACAATTCAAGTAAGTGATTGCCTTTGATCCCTCAATCTGTCTGAAGTCACCAGAATGCAACAGCGCAACATTAACTGGGATAATTTGGAGCAATAAGTACAAGATACAACTTCTGTTTGATCTCATGAACTGTCTTGCATTTCTTGTGCTGGAGAGATGGAGGAGTAGCATTTGTACGTGTACTCTGGATAGAGTGATGGCTTCCCTATAAATGACATTCATACCGATCATCAGTGTTCACCTTTTAAAACTCAGAGAAATTTTCACAGGAAAAGGAGGCACAGATAAATCTGAGAGAGGCCAAGGGGCCAGATTTCCTAGAGTGGGGAGAAGGGGAAGAAAAAAGTAGAGAAAAGTAGCAGCAGCTTAATCTACATTATTTCTGCTACTTCTGTAGTTTCCATACTATGCAAGAAACCCAACCCCTACAGTGAAGAAAAAACCCTTCTGATCGCAGGACTTTTCTTTTTACTGTGCCTTCTGTTATCCAAAAAAACGAGCACTACTTCTATGTAAGGAACTTTCTAAAAAGCATTACTGGATCAACCGCATCTGGATCACACTGGACCTTTATGAAGACCTTCCCATACTCAGGCCAGGATCTTAAATTCTCCCACGGTAGCTGTAAGGACACTTCAGAGAACAGGAGCAGAAGGAGATGCAAAAGGAGGAGGAAGATGAAAAGGACTGTCTTATCAAGCTCTCTGTACAGTTCTTGCAGCTCCTGTAGGACACAACAATGGCTTTCCCAAACAGATATTTCAAACCTTGGGTTCCTATATCCTGATTGGAAATTACGATTTGCAATCCCAAATTGTTTTTTGCTTGTCCTTTTGCTATTTGGCAATGAAGTACGAGGCAGAAAGCAAGCAGCCTGGTTCTCATGAGCCAGGTTGGTGCTTCAGGGCTGAGTGTAGCAGAAACTAGTTTTGACAGGTTAGCCATGCAAATATTATGTGCCAGTCGTTGAGCAAGTATCTCTGTGCTGCTCTCCTCTGTCAGTGTCACAGAGACTGACGCATTGTGACAACTTTCATACCCAGAGATAAGCTAAGCTCATTTCAATCATGCTTTGAAACAAACAGAATTAACACCAAAATCCTAGCACTTTAGCAAAATAGATCCTAACAGTTTAGAGAAGCAAAACATTTGCAAGCAAATCCAGATAGCCACTGAAGCATGAATCCCAAAGCTATCCGTTCACTCACAGTGAGATCCACAGAGTCATCATCACTCCAGCACAGCTTTAATCTACCTTTCTGGGTGTGAATCCTACCCTGGACAACCATAAGTGCAGGTAAAGTGCTGCAGACCTTCAATGTAGGTAGGATGGGGGATTTGAAATACACACAGAGCACCTAACGTAACACAGCCCTGCTCTCCTCCTGTGAACATTTAGACATCGTTATAATATAAAAAGCTATTATAGCAGTCAGCTAGAAACAGGAATAAGAATCTTGCAACAACTACATCAGTTGTCATCCTGTAAGTAGCCAGGTACGATTTAAATAAAATCCTGATTCATGAACATTTGTCAGAAGACCTCACATTTCAGTGCTGTTCCAGCCAATGCTGAAATCATGTAGCTGTTGGATGGAGAATGAAATAGGTCATTTGGGTGACACTTCCTCATAGGGCAGAACATCATTACGGACAAAAAACAGAAACAGAAACAAGGGTTACAGTGATTAAAAATCGTGTACAGAGAGTAGACGCCACATCACAGCCTCTCTGATTTCCACTAAAGGTCCATTTGGGTGGGAGTGGTAAAAGATTCATACCCTGAATTCTCTACATTCCTCCTAGTCCTGGCCATAGTGTTTAGACATGGAAATAACATCCATACTTTTCACAGCCTTACACACTTTATACACTGTTTGAAGCAGTGGACGCACATGCCACTTTTGGAAGTCCAGCATGGAGGCTCAACTGGATGCTTTGAAGCCTCTACCCTTTAGAGGCGAGGCTGAAAGCCACTATTACCATTTCACTCTGTGATAGAGGGCAGATAACCTGTCTCAGGCAGAAATCAGGCAGGTTCCCTCCCTGTGTCTGTTAGTGATGGCCACTTAACTCCATTTCATTCAAAATTGGAAAAAACGCTGATCCTATGGCTTTCCACTTGAAATGGTAACACGCTGCTTGCAGGAAAAACGTAAGCACCCTCAGCCATGAGACAGAAATAAAAAGAAGCCAGAGAAAAAATTTCTGAAGGAAATAGTATTCATTATTATATTTATATTTACTTTCTAGGTTTTACGAATGGAAAACTGAAATGGTCACAAAAAATTGACTGTAAGGAAGTTTGAATTGCTGGGGCTTTTTCATTCTGAGCATATTATAAAAATCCAAAGCATAGCAAAACTAGATTTAAAATATAGTCTTCACCAAACACAAGGAAAAGTCTTTGTACCATCAGAGGTTTCCACTGACAATTCTAGTGGGACATGAGGGAGCCAACAGCAGCGGGCACAGTGAAAACCTGCCTTCACTCATTGCCCAATATCTGTTAGAACAGATGCACTGTCCAATATTCCATTCGTATAGAAAAAAGCTGCCCACAAAACATTATTTATATTATAGAGATGAGAGGACAAATCACAAATGCATAAAATATTAGGGTGGACAAGAAAATATTTTACACTTGGTAATAAATTCTTCCTAGCCCAAAAGCTTAGCTTTTCAGCAGGTGTGAGGAAAAGAAAAATTCACAAGGGACAAAGATGTATGATAGGTATTACTCAAGAAAAGAAAGGAGAGTGATGAAGGCTAACAATTTCCAGTTACATTAACCCCCTTCTGCTTCAGAGATCTTTATTTTAAACTGTTGAGGTGTATTAGAAAGCTCCAGCTTGGTTTCCCATTACATTCTCCCTGTGTCATTGCACCTAATAACACAGATGGCTTTAGAAACATTTCTGCTTTCATTATTTTCTCCTACTGGATGCCTAGTTGTTTAATAACTTTATCATTTTACAGTTATTTGTATTCAAAATAACCTGCAAATCAAATTCAAATATAACAGTTCAAAGTGGGGGCAAAGAAATATAATTATTTAGTATGGCCTGGAGTAATCATTCAGTTCAATGTGACAGAATTGCCAAAAAGAAAATGTAGGTTAAGTACTAGGAATCATTTCCTAACAGCAAGATGTATCAGACTGAAAAAACAACCTCCCGGCAGAAAAGGTGGCATCCTTCTCACTTCCTTTTGAAACAGGACAGATGATGGCAGTGGAGCATATAACAAGGAATCACCTGTGAAAGGAAGTGACCTAGAACAGCTTCCACTTCTATCCTCTTAGAGTGATTTGCAACCTGAAGGTTAAAATCCTTGTGGGAATACATTATATCCCACCTCAGACAAATGGAACGCCAGACAGTTACAGCCCAACCACTGGTGATCTCGTGGAACCCCAATAAGCTCCTGTACTTTTATTTTACTTTTCCTGCTTCCTAGGAGTCCACCTGGGAAACTGCTCAGGCCATGAAAGGATTTAAGGATCTGACCCCAATTTACTGAAATTGCAGATATTTATTCATATATTCATCTTAAGATTGCTTCTAACTTCTATGCCCAAGATAAACTTCCTGTTGTGCTCTGCTGAACTGGGGCTCTTCTGTACAAGCAGCTTACAGAATGAACAATTTATTGTGCATATACATGTAACATATATTAGTAAATTATATGAATTTATTATAATATAATTATTCAAGTTACTATTATCATTAAATGATATATCATTTATTTGCTTTAGATGCCATTTCTGTTTTCCAATTCATTGAAGGAAGGTCTCTACTAAAAACATTTTTTCCCCCCGAACTCTAAAAATTTAATTAAATAGGAAAAAACATGTCTAAAATGAAGACTACATTGTAGGAATCTGTCAGAGCTAAGGAATATTTTATTGTGAGTGAAAAATTATTTATTTAAATTTGTCAGCAGATTTTAACTAATTCCAGAATAGCCATATGACTTTTCACCCTCATTTCACAGGTGAGAAGACTCAGGCTCAGAAAGATTAGATATTTTGCCCAAGCCCATACTGTGAAGCTAGCAACAAAGATTCATGTGTAGTTAGGAGCAGATCTAATTTATTTCTATCTATGTTTTTATTACACTCAGGAGCATGGTATTTCAGTTCCTTACAGTACTCACAATCAATAAATCCTTGTACTTTTCCTATCAAAAGGAATTTGTGACTTTCACCATTACAGAAGCCAAGAAATGAAGACACAGAGGAATACACTGACTTGGCCAAAAAATTTGCCCATGGGAGTCAATGCTCAAGGCAAGGAGAGAAGCTGCACCCCACAGAGTCTTACCTTCATGGTCCTCCTTTCCCATGAAATTTCCTTCTTTCTTCGTCTCTCACTCCCTTTTCCTATCTTAAGTGGACCAGTCTAAAAGTCAACAAGATTTTCTTGGAGATTCTCCAACTGTACTTTTCACAAAAAGGCATCAATATGTACAAGAATGAACACAGCTGATAAAATTGCGCAAAAATGGTCTTGATTCCTGAGGTAACACCACCAGAAAGTGGGGAGAGGGGATGCTACAGCTGAAATACCATTCCACAGGATATCATCAAAACAAACCAACTTACACTGAAGTTTTCCCTCTTACCACTGTAGCACACCAGATTATTTTCTCTTGTTAACAGCCATGCCTTGTAGCTCCTGAATTGCTTTGAAGCAGCAGGGACAGGTAAGTGGTAATTCAAGATCTGTTTCCAAGCATTCACGTAGATGGTCATTCCACATGGCCACTTTATACAGTTCAAGGGAAAATGAAACCTGGGCTACCAAGTTTTTCATGAGTCATGAATCACAAAGAATTGCCTGTAGAACAAACCTCTTAATCTAGTTGACTTGCTTTCCTACAGCATCCCTTTACTTGTGATGTAGGGTAAGCAGAGAAAACTGACACACAGACTCCAGATCTCTGCTGGCTACTGCAGAGATATCATTTCCCAAGTCTCTGGGTACTAAAGTACAGAGCAAGAAAATTGCCATACAGCATTAAAACTTGCTGTTTTCCCTTATTTTCTCCCCTCACCCCCCAAGCCTTTTACTCCAGCAAATATGTCACAGAACACCAAACTGATATTTTAGTGTCACAATATATATCCTATGGCATGAGCTGGGTTTAGGGAAGTAGCTACAGCTTCACTCAACACAGTAATGAATCTTAAGTAACTTCATGCCGTAACGACAGCACGGGAATAGCATTAAAATGTGGCCAGAGGTGCGTTTTCCTAACTCCTGATGAAGGGAGAAAGGCAGGCCTGGAGCCAGATTCGGGAAATGCCCACAGGAACAGCCATACGTCACATTCTAAGAAGCATCTGTAGTCAGGTTACACGACGCACAGCTGGCACTGCAGCAATCAACCACCCCCTCTCTCATGCTGCTCTTTAAGCACATCCCTCCCTAGTCCTCTGATTCACCTTCTCGGCTTGGGGAAGGGCAAGGAACTGCTACTTCCTAAACCTCGTGCCACCACAAGCATTTCACAAAGCTCTAGGTGATAATCCAGCAGCATGTGGTCCCTAAAATGTCAAGGCATGCTTTCAGGCCATGGCTTGCTCTATAATTTGGTCCCTCTCAATTCTCAAAGTTAATTGTACAACAGGTCACCCAGCAGTTGGCATCCACAATGGTTCATCTATCTCAAACCCCACTCCTGATTTAAAGGCAACGTGACCAGCCACAGTCTATAACCAACTGGCACAACACTCCTAAAAGAAAATTCAACATTGCTGCCAGGCAAAACTCACTGCCAAGTTCTGCATGAGGAGAAAGGGGTGAAGCAACAGGACCTGCAATAGAAATGGACTTCAGAAAACTTATTTATAAATCTGTATTTCAAACACGTTTAGGTTTCTTTTCATGCTGGCACAATGGCAAATTTTAGTAGGGATGAGAATTTGGAGATCTCTCTGTCACAAAGTAAAAGGTTTAGTACTCTTATCTTGGCATAAAAATACTAATTGCACCCTACTTTCAGAATCTGTTAATGGCAGACTTTTAGCAATGGGCATTTCAGTTTCTGAATACTCCATAATTAAGAAAAAATCCAAACAAAGTCTAGTATCAATTATTTTGTACTGGTTTAATGACCTCATTTGAAATAGAAGCTTTAGCTATTAATTTTATTGGTTTTTTTTAAATTTTTGTTTTTCTTTTTTAATCTATGGTCATTTGGCTAAAAGTGTATAATTTTCTTTTAATCACTGGCATAAACTCTGAATAACTACACGCATTCAAAATTACTTCTTTGATTGGTAGCTAAGCTGCTCTGATGCTGTGAGTCCCTCTTGGAGGCTGGTACCTACTCTAAATGTGTACTACAGATGAGGCAAGATACCAAACTCTCTTACTGCTCTGATGCCTGATGGGCTGAAACTCACTTGTGACATTATGGTTTTGTATGTAATGTAATATTTTTATTACACATTTCCAAACCATAAAACTGTCATGATACGTGTGTTTCTAAAATTGCTTTGTGCTAGAACCATTACATTACATTATCAAAATGGAAAAACTATCATGATTAAACTACACTTCACCATTTACTTGCTCTAGTTGATTATTTATCATTTTTCCCCTCAGTTTAGACAATGAAAGCAGGCAGCCACATTCATGTTTATATCACATTAAATTTTAAGCATTATGCTGTATTTCCAATTTTGCAGAGAAATCCTTAGGCTAAAATCTTCAAAAATCTTCCAATTCTGAGTAATCACCACCTTTTTCTACATGAATGAAAAAATACATCCAAGGTTACTGCAGATTTACTTAAATATTTACTACGAAAGGCCAATCCAGTCTTGCATTCAATTGCACAATAGGAAGTCTGGTGGTTAAGGAACAGGAAAAGGGCTTTGAGGATACCTGTTTACATTCTCTGGTACTACAGCTAAGTAGGTAATTTTGCAGTGCTTCTGTTTCCCATTTACCCAGGAGGGTCATGTTTCTTTTCTCACCTCCTCTACCTGTTCTCAGTGGGTTCACCCCAAACTCCATAGGACAATGACCACCTCTCATTTTACATTCAAAACATAAAAACTGAGTGTCTCTGAAATTTGTGTACTATAAACATCTCAACAGGTATAAAAACCTTTTCTAACATAAGACTAACAGTGGTCCAAAAATTCTTATATGAACAATTCTTGAAAAAATCTATAACTTTAACTTCCTAACATCTATACAGAAAATAAACTCTGTCAACTTAGGAGTTTTCTAAACATCACCTGCTTTTCATATGTTGCCAGACTCTCTAACCATTCTGTCAAGGCCCCACTTCCAATGTCAAACCACAAATCTCTGAATTTTAAGTCACATAAGACTTTTGCTATGCCTTTTTTTTATTTTTGCTTTAGTCTTCTGTACCTTTCAAGCTTGAAAGCTGATGTCTAAAACTGAGGGAGAATAGATCTGTATTTGTGACACTGATCAGAATGGTGTTTTGTTTAAATCATTGTCACTGCAAAACAAAATAGCCACCCCTATGCAATATTAGCATTTACAAGCTAAAATTAGGAATTATTCTTTCACTGAAAACACTTTTCCAATACCTTAAAAATAAATAAAAGTAGAAAACATAAATTCACTTTTTTGAGGAGAGTAATAAAATTCTAGGACATCAAAGCATTTTTTCTGGACTAGTTAAAGCCACAGAAACTAGACATTCCAAATTACAATACCAACTCAAGCATAACCGTAATGGAAACCTGTAATAGTTAGATGTGTTAAATCCAGAAAAGATAAAAATGGCACAGTGTGATTTGGACAGAGAAACATTTTGAAAGGTAACCATGAAAATAAAATCAAATGAAGGATTCTTCTTATTTGTAAAGATTCTACTCCAGAGAGAAACTGAACCATGACTCATGAATCCAAAAGCGGTGAAGGAACCTATTGAACTAAGATAAATGTGCGCGTTTTTTTTCCTGGCAAGAGATCTGAGACCGGTAAACATGAGAGTAGGCATAGACTCCTTTCTAAACCTTAGAGATTTCTTATCCGAGTACTGTAGAGACCAGATATTGCTTTTCTTTTATAACTAACAGAAACCAGAGATGCTTAAACCACAGTCTCATCCTGTCACACTCTCTGCTCTTACCTTCCACTTGGAGCAGCCCTCACCTTTCAAGCACTGAAATCCAGCAGACAAGAAATGAATGGTAGAGCCCAGCCTCTAAAGACCAGATGCAGTGCTTTTTAAGGAGTGAGACAAAGCAGATCTGTAAGTACGTAATCTGGATGCATGAAGTTCTTTGAGCTGAAATTAGGTCAAACTATTTTACCCTTCTCCATTTGCTCCTTGCCTCTTTCTATGTATTCAATGACCAAGTTACTGTAAAAGGAAAAATTTTGCCAAGCTTTAGTAGGTACTCATTCATTCAGCAAAGCACTTTGATACTGTCCATAGACCAAGCCTATACTTAGCTGTCATTAACTGAAGATCTCAAAAGTTACAGAAAATAACCTATAGAGAACTAGGCCAGATCTTTCATATACATCCTCCAGTCTGAGAAATTGCTCCACCCCAAAGATGAAGGTGCGACCACACATGGGGACAGGGCTTTCTGTGCACTCTTATTCCTAAGTCTCTTACAGCTCAGAAGTTGAAGTAACTTCCACACACATGCAAAACATCTATACAAAACGCTGTACCAGAGGCAGTGCGGAGGAATTCCTTACTCATTTCTCTATGTATTTATGGCTGCACAGCAGCAGGTAAGATCTGACTGAACAATTTTCAAACACATTAACAGAAAGTAAAGATGTCCATCTTCCTTCAGAATTACAGAGTCACAGAATCAACTCTGTTGGAAAAGACCTCTGAGATCATTGAGTCCAATCTATGACCAAACACCACCTTGTCAGCTCAACCTTAAATACTGCATTGCTACAGCAAGACTATAATGAGATAACATGGAGGAAAAGATTGAGTCACGTAGAAATTAATTACATAAAAAGTAATTTCTTTGCTATTCAAAGATTTGAGAAAACATCAAAAGCATTGTTTCCCCACATGAGAGAATTGTGTCCCCACATAATAAATTTCAAAATAGAAATGTCAATAGTACAAGTACTTAATATGATGTCCAGATAATATTTAAAAATAATCAAATGAAATTCTCATATGGCATGTTTGTGAGAGCAGGAACCATAGAGACTTAGTATTTACTTACAGGCTGGATGTAACTACACTCACTATTTTGGATCCCGGAACTGTTAGCATGCCAATATTAATATGGTAAAACCCAGCAGGATATAGGCACTGTCATTAGCACTATTAGACATGCTACATGCACCAATAAAGAGTTGTTGCTTTCTTCAAAGTAAAACTGTCTTTGCTCACCATATAGCTGTGTGGTGCAATTCCAAGGGTTTTTTAATTCTTATTTCCTCATAGTTAAAAATTTCCAATGCCAGTGCTTTGGGTATTCATCTTACACCACTGTGTTTTTTTGTTTTTTTTAATTTGGAATTTTTTTTTTTTCGGGGGGGGGTGCGGGGAAGGAGTGGGCAGTTTTGTTTGGTTTTGTTTTCAATTAAGAATAACAGCTGGAAAGTAGCTAAGATAATAAGAAGCAATAAACGAAGGAAGTAGTGATTGCTACTAACACAGGTTTCCATTGTCAAAGATGACACTTCTAGGGAGCTTTAGAAAAACTTTCCTCACTTGAAAAAGACCCAAAATATACTTCTTGACAATATCTGTACAGTGTTGTAAGTGAAAGAAGAGAGTGTGCAGTGTCAGAACCCTCCTGCAATTCTATATTAACAAACACACTCACTCCTTCAATCTGCTCTCCTGAAGCTACGAATCCTGACTTGCATTGCAGCCGAACCCTCAGGAGCTCCCAGCACAGCAGGCCTTTTGCTGGATAAACACTCTTGATTATTTACAAAAAATTCCATTTGAAACCATAGTGTGCTTTGACACAACAGGGAGCACAGAAAAGTCAAATGGACTAAGGTGGGTCAATTTGTTCTATGATGGTGGGAGGGGAATTGCACAGGAGCCTGGTGAGCGTGGCACTTGGGCAAAGCACAAGCTCATGTCTACAGCAGCAGAGACCAGCACAGATCTATTTAACTCTCAAACACATTTATTCTCCTGACTCTGAGGGAATTAAAACTGCTTTTTAATAAACTGAGGAATGGAGCAATAAAAATTTTTGAACTATTTCATAGTCACATAAGACTATTTCAAGAATGCTTGTTGTCCTGCCACCAGCTCACAGGACTTGGAGAGCTTAAGTAAGGGGAGGTTACCAATGGCATATAATTGATGCTGCTTTCATATGGGTGTCCACCAACATAGCTGCACTCAGTGGTCTTGCAAAGATGGCTAGCTGTCATATCCCAATGCTAGTTTTCCTTTCAGCTCTTGATAAGAAGACTCATGGTTTCTTTCCTGTTTTTCCCTTTACTCATTTTTTCACTCCAAGTAACCTTTCAGTGCCTGACTTGACATCACATCAGAGGAAAATTATCTGAAGTAAACATACAGCTTTTAGATTGCATCAGTAACAGAATGAAGCAACGAAGACACTGGAGCTCAAGCAAAGAAGTAGGAAAAAATTGCCTGAGAAGATGCTTTAGAATATTCTATTAAGGACCTCATGATCTCTCTATTTTTAGGATACTTAAGGCACAAGTTCCCCTCAAACTGATTTAGCATATCTTCAAATTTTAATATATTTGGTAACTTAGTATTACAAATGAACAAGAATGAAATACGAGTGAATGGTGCACATAATGTTCAAAATCATGTAAGGAAAGATAGTAAGAAAGATTTTATAATAGTTTTCCAATTACACTGTTGTGGACAAACAACAAAATGAGGAAACGCATGTCTAGCTCAAGCCTGAGAATTTTTTGGAAAGAGATTAGCTGACATTGTTGCCTGAAGAAGAGTCCTTCCAATGTCTTGTTTTAAGCTATGATAGTTGAATAACTAGGGAGTCCTGCAAGAACAGTAAAGTTGAAAATATAGTTCTCGCCTTGCTCAGCAAGGGCTGTACTGCAAAAATTCTAGAGGAATTTTTGTGATAACCAGAACTCCGGTTTAATTCTCTGCAGTTGCTGACATTCTCCCAGGATAAGCATTTTGTAGATTTCTGCTGCAAGTCATCAAGAGGGACATCTCTGTATATTATCAACCTACCTGTTCAGCTACTTAGAGCTTAAAACAGGTTGGGTCTGCATTCTGTAGGGTGAAGGACAGTGCATACATTAATTACTATCAGTAGAAAAAGGAAAATTCTAGAGAGTCCATAATTAGTATCAGAATAAAGATTTGAAGAGAGATAAGCACAAAGAAAACCTAGCCAAGAAAAGTAAGAGATTTCTGATCCTGTCAGCTTCATCCACAGGCAGAAGACAGTGGTCAGCACCATGTGAGAGCACAGTGCTGGCTCAGGAATGAATTGCCAGTTACCTCCAGGTTTCAAACCAATATGAAGAGAAACTTCATAGGAAGGCTGCTGGTTATAAACTCATTTGCAAATGCAACTGTTTGATGCCAAAATCATTAACGTGTCCTAAAATCCAAGTCACCAGGCCCTTAGGAAACACATAAAAGGGGGAATTCACTACTACCTTATGGCTATTTTATTTAACGTGCTTGACACACACATCTCTCTTCCACAGGCAACAAGGTCTGAGACAAAAGCAATGTTATTTTTAGATGTATTTTCTTGATTATAGAAAACTAATTTTTCCTTATGTTTTCAGCCAGAAAAGAAAGGGAACTGAACGCTACAGAGAAAGAAAATTCCCAGTCCATCAGTCCTCTCAGCTAATTGTAAAATCCAGCCTCTAAAACCAGGGAGTGAAAGGTCAACATTTGAAGCTTAACTTTGATATTCACAGTTGCACAATAATTGACTGAGGTAAAAGATTCAAACCCAAGTCCTCATTACCAGATTCACGGAGATGCGAGCAAGAGGGAGCGTGAAAAACCCACCTCAGCTTGTATTAGTATATGATGCTTTGAGAACTATTAAACCTATGGCTAATCATTCTCCTGCACAGACAGGAAGTAATAGGAAATGAGAATCACTCTGTAATGGAAGAAATGTTAAAAACTGAAATGTTTAAAACTGAAATGTTTTAAGCAATCTGGGACAGTAAGAAGCAGAATACATTATATCTCAGGCCTTGATCCTGTGCAGTTTCCCTCCATCCCTTCATTTATCCATTCGGGCACCCTGAAAAACACATTGCCCTGCAAGATGCTCTGCTGAAACCACAAGTACTTGTAAAAGAATGAGGAGGAGAGGACTCATGGCTTCGTTGCAATGAACTAGACTGTCTGAGGCAAACTGAATGTTGCTTTATTCTCTACATTTTCTCCACAGACTAATTAAATCTACTGTGCAGAGAAACAGAGTATGAGATGGTATTAAATGTATGAACAGCTGGCCCTTGAATAATAAGGCATCCAAACAACCTGTTTGCAATAGTCATATTTGTTTCATGCAGTTGATTTTATCTCTTGGACCCAAGTAACTGATCCACAAGAGGATTATGGGGTTTGTTTGGCTGAATTGTTTAAGTTTTGTTTTCAGTTGTGCAACACAAAAGTTAGTGAAGTGATTTCTAGTAACTGAAAAGATTGCCTCGAATGGCAAATTTCGTATGTTTTTCAGTAGAATATTAACATTATGCCCTTCAAACAGGAGAAAAATTCAAACAGAAATTTAATGTTGGAAATGAGGCAACAGAAACAAATGTTTTTATCCTGCTGCTTGCCAAATCTAAGTGAATGTAATTAATCACATGGCAATAGCTAATACGAGTGAACTTGCCTTTTCAAATGAAGGTACCAAGGTAACACAAAAAACTTCAGTCTGAACATCACAAACTCTTACCTTTATATCCTCCTACAAGGTATATTGGTATTCAGGGACTTCTGCTGCAACAGTGACCATGCTCTACTTAAGAAGTAAAGTTCCTTGCAATCAGCAAGTTGTTTTCATAGTCACAGAAATTATTTCCTCTTTCAAAGACTTTTTTTTTCCAGACTTACCAGCATCACTTTATAAACCTGTAATTCTCTATGGCATTAAACCCAAGGAAGTCAGTTTCTGGAAAGGTACAGACCATTACTTTTTTGTTTTCCATTAAAAGAAAATGAAACCAAACTGAGCTCATTCAAGTGTGCGGAATGAGAGAATATAACATTAAGGTAGAAAGCACATCTCCTGCTCCTTATAGTCAGTGAAGTTCCTGATGCAGCTCTTTTATACTTATTATCTTTCAAATTAACTGTTTTTCTAAAGTTAGGGGTTTGGTGTTTTTTTTAATTTTCTTTGTTAGAAGCCCTGAGGCTTCTAACACCAGTGCAACACAACCTGCCTCCAGCTGCAACACTACATGGATAAAAAGTCATCTTCCCTTACAGTAAAATAAAAGTAAACTTGCTCAGATACGTGAATAGGCACAAAATCTAGACACATTGCCTGGTAGTGGCTGCAGAAGTTGACATCTTGACTAATACTGCAAAGGCAATGTTTGGCAGATTTAATCATGATACGGGACTCAAGGGGCAACAGAGGTGTGAATAAAAGCAGTTGTAGCCATAGCTCATTCCATCAGTTAGGCTATGACCAGCTGATATAGATGATCACAATCTTGACCTCAGGAAGTGGTTTTCATAGATCATGAAATCCTGCTGCCCTGTTCTTACACAGAGAGCAATTCTAGGGGAAACAATGACATTAGCTACTCTTAAAACAGAAGTGTCTCTCTCTGATATTTCTATTCCCAACTTACCTTATTAACTTGGTATATATCCTATTACCATGTTTTTTAACAACATAAAGCACTGAGATGCTAAGTTACCCCACAGCTGTCATTCGACTCAAATCAAACCTGACATAGGAATAGGTGCCACAGCAGAACCAAAGTCATAATGACTTAGTCATTCTCCAGCCCCAGATCACAATACTGGGAATGCAGTACTAATCTCTCAAAAGTCTGCATCTGCTTTTGCAGAGCTTAAAACTGCAAAATGTTACCGAACAAGCACAAAGTTCCCCTGTAGGAGGAACTTTTATAGTCTGCTCAAACCCAGATGTTTGTGGTTACATGAACTATGTGCCAATAAAGACCTGATCCTACAACGTCCAGAGACACCAATGCGAGAGTTTCCACACACTCAGTACTATGATAAGTCCTGAAGCACACTGGTGTCTGCTCAAAGTGACAAATCCATCTGGTTGCCAGAAAAAGACACCATGCTTCAGAGCAGCAGCACAGACATGGGATCAACACTTAATGGAACAGGAAAAGCATTAGACACTACACAGGAGAAGTTTCTCATAGGAAGCTTGAGGCCATCCATACATATTCAAAAGGATTTGGATAATTTATTTGACCTGTGCCCCAGAATGCTGAAAGCTGCTTCTGGTCCATCAATTGTGATACACAATATCAACACATCCCTCCACTACTCACAGTGAAATGACAGCATAATACACCCTAATCAAAGATTCTCTTTTTCTAATATGTGAGAGAAATAAAAACAGGAAGACAATTAAAAACTGGTAATGAAAACAACATAGAAAGCTGTATAGGGCCTGGATCACAGTAAAACTTCAAATGCAGCATTAAAAGTGAGGAGAGATATAAAGGGAATGTAAATATGAATAAATAAAACCAAGCACTTATAAAATCATATGGTTGGAAGAGACCTTTAAAATCATCAAGTCCAACCATCAACCTAGGACTATCACTGTAACCCCTAATCCACATCACCCAGTGCCAGATCCAGACACCTCTAGAACACCTCTAGGGATGGTGACTCCACCACTTCCCTGGGCAACTTATTCCACTGCCCTACTATCCTAACAGTGATATATTTTTTTTTCTAATATCTAATCTGAATTGCTTGTCTTAGCTTAAGGCCATTTCCTCTAGTCCTCTCACTGCAGGTATGGTAGAAGCAGCCAACCCCCACCTTGCCACAATCTCCTTTTGGGTAGCCGTAAAAAGCAATGAGGTCCCTCCTGAGCCTCCTTTCCTCCAGGCTAAACAGCCCCAGCTGTCTCAGCCATTCCTCATAAGACTTGTCTAGTCCTTTCACAAGACTTGTTGCCCTTTTCTGGATGCTCTCCAGCATCTCAATGTCCTTTTTAAAGTGAAAGGCCCAAAACTGAACACTCACACCACTTGCTGTTTGTATCTGAGGAAAGGATGCTGCTATACTACATCTTGATTCACTTCTGTTTGTATATCTTACATGGGGGTTAAACTTTTGCAGTGGTCTCCCAACACGTGCTATTTCAGGATATGCAGCGCGCTGGGAAACAAGGCAAATGCAGAGTCCCTGATGGGTGATGAGGCTTTCGAAAAGCCATGGAGGAAGAGCACAGCAAAGAGACATGACTCAGCTCTGGCGTCTCCGAACTCTGCTGCTGGTGAACCCAGCATTTCAGGAGTGTGCTGTGTTAGCAGCACTGGCATCACAACACTGTACCAGACCGCAGGAGCATGAGAGAAGGCTTCAGCACCAGGGAAAGGGAACTGCTGCCCAGCTCTGACACCACAGCAGCTGCACCCCTTCACCCCAGCCACACGCTGCCAGCACACAGAGCACGAGGAACCAGAGCCCAGCGAGGCCACCTGCCAGGTACCAGTTCTGCCGACATTAGTACAGAGACAGACATCTGGTGACTGACAAGGAGCCACTGATCCTAAACACTTTGTGTCAAGTCATTCATCTTCTTTTACTCTCTTCTGCTAAACAGCCCCAGCTTTCAAACAAAGCCTGAGGTTTACCAGTCTGCTTTGCACCCAAAGCAAGGAACTTACAAGACAAATCAAGCACTTTGTAAGTGCAAATATACTTGCAAACTAAAATTCAGGCTCCAGCATTTGATACTCACAGCACCTCCTTGAGAACTGTGCATATTTTTGCCTTCAAAATTGCTGTTGTCTCTCTTACTTTTGCTTTTCACACTCCAGCCAGCCTTGGAATAAGGGGTGCTCTGCAGTCTCAAAACCCTAAAACCAATGAAAGCTAGAACCAAACATAGAGAAGCAGAGGTGTTATATTCAGATCCACTTGTCTCACTCAGCCAATCCAAAGGTGACAGATTGTATAAGTAAATATGTCTTAAAGTCTTAATCTAACAACATCAATGTTCATAAAGAAAGATAAGGAAATGCTGACAAGTCTAAAACTAGCAAACTCCCTGAACACGTCAGGAAAAAAATGCCCTTCCTGTCCACTTCATAGGACACAGACAGAAACTGGTCAAACTGAAACTTCCACATATTTATTCTTTCTTATACATTGAATTCTCTACACCTGGACAATGCCTTTTGTGATGAAAGACATGAAAACGAAAACAAAACAAAAAAACTAATACATTTTGGAGCAATCCTATGAATACTTTACTCCTATTTAACATGAAGATGAGGCCCTGGTTATTCTAGGATGAGAAGCCAGAACTGACACCTTTGTGTCTTCTCCCCAGCTATCCTTTAGCATGAGCAATAAGATGGAACATACAGCCCATAAAAACTGTTATGAAATTAGATGAAACAACAGAAAAGTAATGCAAGGAAAGTAACAATCTACAGTTCTTGCAAAAGGATGTAGTATTTTTCCCTATTTTCCATGCAAAGTAAGTAAACATGTCTACACTTACGTATCTCTTTCTACGTCAAGCACCTGAGTGAAATAACAAGCAGTGTATATATGTAACTGAAATTAGATGCAAAATAAACTTCCATCATGAACTGGAGACAAACAACTAAAAGACATTAAAAAATTTTAAAAATGTATTTAGTGAAAGTCCAGTATACATGAAATTGGATGCAATAGTTTGTGGAAAGACTAACAAGAACAAAAAAATCCTGAATCATTAAAAATGCTGTAACATACTTCAGAAGTGCTGCATGATCTCTGGTGGCATTTTCTGACATTGTTGAGCAAAAAGCAATGCTTTACTTCAGACAAAAGAAGCTGTGCTCATTAAGAGAACCTCAGGAAATAAATTCCTACATCACTTCCTTTTGTTAAGATTTCTGTGGTTATTAATTGCTTATTGCGTACTGTTTCTCCAGTGAAGCCAATTTCCCTTACAGAAAGCAGCACAAATCTGCCTATGTCAGGGCCTGCAGAAGTGTTCAGGCAGTGTGGCAACTAGCAACCTTGCTAAAATAGCCTGAAAGAAATTAATAAAGGCCTAGAGCTGTACAGGTTCTTCAAAATCAACTAAGGTATATGTGATTATTTTTATTTTCCTGAACTATCTTTAATCATAAAATAAAATACTCAATGTTTCCTATAAAAATGATGCTTGAATGTATTTGGCATACAGATTTTGCACTACCTATTATCAGAACATAAGACAGTGAAAGTGACTGAGCAATCACTACAGTATCTTACACAACTCTCATAACTAACCAAGAAAAAACCCCAACCTACAGGAAGCATGCCCTGCCACACACAGCTCACAAAACAAACTGAAATGACAGCACAGCGATCAATTCACTTTCTGCAGCAGTTCACAGCCAGCAAATCTCAAGGTCCTAAGCAATAACAGAAAATACCGACAAAAGGTGCTACACAAACTAACAAATTGTTGCTTGTGCACGAGAGTATTTGTGAGCACTTCCCGGCTCTCCATCTCACTCCTATTTTTTTGATTGTTTGTTTTTATTCCGGAATTTCCACTAAGTTCCATCCCACAGATGTGTAGCAGAGGAAATTGAGCCCACAGCCCATGGTACTGCACAGGAAAGCTCCCTACCATCTCAAGTGCTTGATCTCTACAGGAAAAGAAGCCAAAGGAGCATGAGTATACATGGACCACTGTAATTTACAGGCTGTATTAATAATTAAATGCTGGGAGTGCTATTAGCATCTTCACTACATTCCCACCCACAGCTTCTTCAATCATTCAGCATCATGGGACTTGTATTTTGAGGTATTTGTTCTCAGGGCTTTGGGGCATAAAACGTCCTGCAGTGCTACAGTCCTTATTTCTTCAGCGTGGTGAAGTTCATTTTGTGTTGCTGTTAGGGTTTTGGTGCTTTTTCTACATGAAGAATCTTTCTAAGCCAGACATGCAAGAAAGAGGAGAGCTCTACAGTTCTTTGTGGAAGGAAATAAGAGACATGAGCAAACAATGCCTCTACAGAGAGGGGAATCAAGCCAACAGAGATCTGCAGTTTTGACCCTCCAGAGTAAAATTGGCAATGGCTGTTTGACAAGAAAAATCCATTGCTCCAGAGAGCTGAAAAGTGTTTGCTTCAAGGCTACCTGTGACCACCTCCCAGACACAAAAATCACCAGCTTAATTAGGCTCCTCCAGCAATCTTTAAAGATGGAGCTATCCATTCTCCACCTACCTTTGCAGCAGACACTTAAAGCACTTTCTGCAAGTCTGACAAGGAAGGTGTTTGGCTTTGTGAAGCTCACAACACAGTAAGGAGCCATCTGCAGCCCGGGAAGACACAGGGCAGAGTCTGATTAGCAATTCTGTGCAGGTTTCGTATCTTCTATCACTGCTGTCCCCTCCCCCTTCGCATCCCCTAGGGAGACCAGTTCCATATTCAAAGCAGCCTGGGGTCTTCAAGCAGAGAAATGTGCATGATTTGTACGCAGCATTAAAGCAGGGAAAGAGTTCCAAAATTATAGCAGCTGCATCCAGCCCTTGAGACGGCCTAGCACCGATAAGGGATTCAGAGGGTCGCATAATTCATTTCACCTGCAGCAGTAGCATCAGGGGAGGTTAAATATGTCACTCCATCACCGTGAGGCAATGGGTTGGGGGAAGCCTTCATCATTCATCCTGTCAGCTCTACACCTCCCTTCACCTCGCTTCAGCAGGGGGAAATGGGGAAGATTTTCTATAAGCATATGAACAACACAGTGGGGGACACAATGACCTTATGAGTCTCCCCTTCCAATTTGTGAATTAATTGTCAACACCTGCCCTGCTCTTCCAGCTCTCCCCACTGCACTCCATCTTTCTCCCACTACCAAGGGCCTGATTCTGCAAGACTGACTCCAGCACGTAAGCTCAGTGCCCTCCTAGGACTGCATGTGCAAGTGACATTGCAGAAAGGTCAGTATTGCAGAATGAGATGTCCCATCCAAATAGAACCCAGCATATTTAAATGGCATATGGAATTTTCTCCAGGACATGTGTGTCTTCTTCTCTGGCTTTCCTTGGAGATTTTCTCATTGTTTTTACTGTTGTTGAAAAATTTTATTGATTCTTGGCAATCTGAGGATCTTGTTGCATACAAAAAATTTTCTAAGCAAATCTCCACTGTCATGTCTCCTCCTAGGCCTAACACCACTCTTCTCTTTGTTGCGTTATTTGCTACTGTGACCACCTTAGGAGTGAATGCCTATCTGCATAAGTTCATGGGCATTTGCACTCATGTACAATAAATAACAGCTTGCCTGTAACAGGGTCTTTGGGACTCCACCTTGGGATTTTCTCTTGAGAATTCAGCTTTAGAGGTATTTCTGTGACACGTCAGCTCTGCTTGTATTGTTCAATACAAGTAGAAATATTAAAAATAAAAAGAATAAAGGCAACTTTGCTGAGCAGATACCCTGTCATCACAAAAGATCCTTCTGATACATAACACAGATCATCTTCCTTTAAAATAAATAAAGGTGCTAAATTGTACAAAATTAATTTCTTAAATGGCAGAGTAAACCACAGAAGGACTTCGATGAGAACACACAAGCATTTAGATTTTGCAAATTCCGGTATAGATAAGTACATAGAAAAGCAACAAATTTTTGGAAAGTCATTAGGAATTAAAAAGGATATTTTTGGTTTGAATATAACATACAAGCACAGCAAAACCAGAGAGGGTCAACTGAAATAAGTGCAAAATTAAACATTTTTAACATTCAAAGGTTAAAAAACAACAAGCATGCAAGTCTTTAACAACTTTTTTCATTCTGTCCTATTCTGGATGTAGAGGGCTTTATAAACAAAGTATTAAGAGACATGCTCAAAGAATTTCTGTACCTACAGCTTAAATCTTCCAGCACTCATGAAAAATTAAGAGCTTGTTTTCTTTCACTCCTGAAAATACACTCTTAAGGAAAGAATTAGTTCATTAGCCTCCTGCAGAAAAGTTCAGCATATGGCATTTTTTGATGTCTTGACTAAGATAAAATACAGTCTCAACTGGTGCTTTTATATTCAAAAAAATACATATAAATGTTTCAAGAAGTTGTTTTTCATGCCTTAAGGCTAAATCTTGGACTGGTTCTCACTGTATTTTCTCCCCTTGCTTGAGTTGCTAAACTCAGTAGCTGTATTCTTCTCTGCCACTTGCACTGCTCCAAACACTAAAGACACCTGAAGGATAAAGAGATGGTTCATAATCAAGTGCAGAGTGGGAAAAAGGGTTTTTGCTTCTGCCAGTTGCCTACATACCCATAAACAAAACAGTGCATCAGCAGGTGAGTAATTCAAACCATCCCTTACTTCATGCTTTTCCCAATGAGACTGCAGAGCACCCTGAGCCTGAGTACCAGTGCAGTACGTCTAAAACAAACACAGACAGAGAGAAGAATAAAGTGCCTATCTACTTCATGCTCCAGAAACTATTTCAGCTGGACTCGTGCTCCTTTATAATGCCAGTTTTGCTCATACAGCATGTATGAGTCACAGCTGGGAGTCGTTTGTTGAATTCCAATGGGATTTCCACAAGGTCAGTATGGAAAATGAGCTCACATTGGTTTTGTGGTATATATACCTTTAGAGGGACCACAAGAGCAAACAATGACTTCAGCTGTATTATAGAAATATTTTACAGCATGGGATGATACTGTCTCTTTCAGGAAAGCTTAAATTACATTCCAGAAACAGATATGGCAACCTAGGACTCTGCTATTTCCAGTCCAGCAGTCATAGCTCACTAGATCCCAGCAGACAGCATGCCAGCATCATCTGTACCCATCCTCTCTGAGCAACAGTCTTGCCTACATATTCTACACTGCCAAGGACTCCGCACCACCTCGTACCATACTTCAAGTCCTGGGTTAAACAGAGTGAATTCAAAGGAGTGTAAAAGAATCATAAAAGAAGTTGGAAAGATTTTAAATTGCAGCAGCAAAGTTTCAGTCCAGGAAACCTTTTCTAACTGTGAGATCAGTTAAATACTGGAAAGGTCACAGAATCTCCACAGCTGGGAGGTCTTTCAGAACAAACTAGGTTAAGTCTGCCAGTGGTGGTGTGGATAAAGGATGCAACAGGTATCTCTGGAGGTCCCTCTCAGGAAACCTTTAGCAGCTGTCCTGTGCGAGATCTATGATGGAAAGCAGTAAAATGGTATGTGTTGGTAGTTCTGAGCAGTGACCAAACACAATAACCTTGACCTCAATTGACACTTTCAGGCCCTCTTTCACATGCACTGCAGTTTAAGACATTTAGAATTGCACTGATTTAATTCTGATTCAAATGGAATAGCAAAATTGTAATCAACCGAATCCAAAGGAGCTGATGAACAATGACCAGAGCATACACACCACAGAATCAACCCTCTGTTTTCCATTACCTTTTGGAAGTGCTGAACCATGTAATTCCTTAGAACACAGGATGCACTAGTGCTGTCCTACAGCCTCAACTCTACTGCAAGGACTGCCTTTCTTCTCCACCAAGCACCACAAATGACGCTGTTTTCACACCCCACAAGTATCTTCTTGACGAACTGGCAAAATTCTGAAGAAAAATCCCATTCTATGTAACAATATGGCTACAGTTTATTCAAGATTCCAAAAGATCACATGCACACCTACATTCCTGCGCATTCTTGAAAATCCCAGGCTAGAACTGTACAGTAGTAGCAATATCTATCATTTATGTCATTAAATTCAAGCTTCCTAACTGGGATGAGGCACTCACAATTCAAGCTGCAGCTGAAAAGGACAAACCACCGACTTTAAAACTTTAGAACTGAATCACAAAACAAAAACTTGGATAGAGAGTTGGAGGAAAGATGAAAATAAGGATAAGGTTATCTCCATCAGCTAATCACAATCAACTGGATGCTTTATCTTCCACAAGGAGCATGAATAAATAAATACCATTAGCAATCCCTAGTCTGCTGCTAAACCTAGCCATCATTAGCAAGCTGATTGCTTCCAGACACTAAACAGAAGTCAGTCTTAAAGATGTCTTAAAGGAGGGGAGATGATGTCAGGAGCATAAAGGACATCGTGCCAAAGGCAGGGAAGACATAGATAAACAAAGTGATGGCTCAAGAGAAGGGGGAAGAGGGAGAGAGAGAGAGAAGACAAAAGAAAGAAAGCTAATGGGCTCTGATGGTGAGAACCAGAAGCTTGAATTTGATATGGTAAAACAGCAGAACAACTGGAAGAATCAAAGAGACTGTGACATGATTGGAGTTCTAAGCAATGAAGACTATTTTAGCGCAAACAGACCAAAGCTGGGGTGACAGGGGTGTTTGCAGAGACCAGTGAGGAAAGGGTTTCTGTGATCGGTAAGCAGTGAGGAAGAACACAGAGCTATGATTTTAACAATGCAAGCAGATACTTGGAGCTAAGCTTGGAGCTGAAAAAAGGTATTTCTCAGAATTAAGCTAGCTGGATTTGCCGCATTATGTTCTCCAATGAGAAACACTGGGCATTTTAAAGAAGTTCCCTATGTCAGGATTTCTTCACCACCTTAAAAGCCTTAAGAGAGGCAAAACTTTCAAGCTAAAATTGCTGGTAGGTAGATGATGAGAACGTTATCTACTTTAGGGACATTCTCTTTGCCTTGAACTTTCTTTCTTCATAAATCTGCAAAACTCAATCAACAAACTTACATGTGATGTTTCAAAAAGCTGTACATAGAGATGATGTGAGAAACAAAATGCCTTTTACTCAAGCCTGTGATCTTTCAACTGCATTGACTGCCTCCTTTTTATGTGATAGAACGTGAATAGCAGCTGGACCCGGTTGACAAATACTGGTTTCTTTCCTGTAATATGAATTTGCCAAAAGAACAGTTCTGTCAGTACCCAACCCAGTAAGTGCACAGAAATCACAAGAACTGTAATGCTGAATTTTGCAAAAATAGGGAAGTGCCACAGACATCTCAGATGAAAATACAAACAGAAAGTTACCTGGAATAATGTCTCAAGAGATTATTACAAGAGGGTGTCCAGAGAGGTCTGTCTGTTTCTGATTGTCTCTCCTGTTTTTTGATGGCATGTTTATTGCTTTTTCATTTTAAAACCACTCACTGTACTACACATGATTTACTGTGGCTGCAATAGAACCTGGAGTTTTGGACTCCCAGTGTTAAAACACAATACAAGCCCTTATCAGATGCTGTAAAATTTCTGTGGGAAAAACCCCACCGTATTTCTAAGGCTATGGAATAGTTGCTTGACTCACTTGGTTATACCTACTAGAAGAATTTCTCTTATGCTAAGACTTTTGGAATGCAAACTACTGCCTACTGACTTCTTAACTAGTTCATCAGTTAACTTGGCCAAACAATTCTGACTTGAGAGAGTTTGTCAATCACCTCAAAACCCTCCTTTAACAGAAACATCACTCCTTCTCATGCCCCCACCCCATGAAAGCAAAGCAACAAAACACTCAGAAAGAAAGAAAATCCAAGAGGGTGATCAGTTTTGATCTTTCATCTCTCAGAATCACTTGCATTGATGCACTTGATGAAGTGAAGCAAACTTACTGTTAACAGCTCAGTGATTTCAAGTGTCTTGTCTAGTATGTGTCTGGGACTGCTTTATAGCATCTCCTATTTATTTGTTTTTAAAACTTTGTTTTTCTTCTTTCTGAAACTCATCTCTGAATGTCATGCTCACAATCACCTATGTATCCGACCATGACCATGGATCTTCTGCACTGAGTGGTTGTTCAGTCTCCTATAACACTACGGATGGGATGGCATTTAAACAAAATAGCAAAATACCCCTAAAAGTAAAAAGTGCCTCTGAGCTTCAAAATATAAGGAAAAGAGCATCTAGAAGAATTTGACAGGACTGTCAGTCCTACTGTAGTGCCAGCAGTGATTATCATTTTTTTCCTCCACCATATTATTCTTAACAGAGCTTGTGGGTTCTCATGACAATGCAGGCCACCATGAAAAGACTGAACCTGACAGGAAGTCCTCTAAGCCAGCACAGAGTCGGACAGACTGTTGGCATTTCACCCTGAGCTGCTACAGCAGCCCTAAAAATATACTGCAGCACATAGCCTTCCATGAGAAGGACTTTGACTAGATAAATTAATCTAAATGCATTTCAACTCCAATTTCCCTGAAACAATGCCTGATTTTCACTACAACTCCAAACTCCATTTGTAGGGAGCACAGAAGCAATGACATCTGGAGAGGTTATTCAGTAGCTTTTTCCTGCACAGCAAACTCTAGTTACATACATTTTTTTAATTCTCTTCTCATGCCTATTTCCAGCAAACTACAGCCCACTGAGTACTTGTGATCAAATACATGTACATCTGACTCAAAACTGAGAGATGTCACACAAGAACCATCAATGTCAAAAAGGACAATATCTGGGATTAACGTTCTGACAGAAGAATTAAAAACATTTATCTGCTACTGTCCCTCATGCACCCAAGAGCAAGTCTATTCTTGAAATTCTCTGAAAAGCTCTTTCTTAGGCTTGGTTTATACATGCCAGAAATTTCACTTGAAGCAAAGGCCTTCCAAACTTAATATAATTTTCCGGTGTTCTAAATGTATGTGAAATACAAGTAGTAGGGATGTCTTGTGTGTTTTGTATCATTAGAAATACTGGCTTACAAAATTTAATGAAATTTTAAGAGATATCCCAACTACATAATTCCAGCACATTTATATGTTTTTTGTAATCTACCTAACTTCTCTACAGCCCTGACATAGGAGCAGGTTACAGTGTCAGTGCTGCACATCTGAATCTACTCTGGAAGCAGTCCTTCAGGAGGACCATAGGAGGCAGAGCTAAAAACTGTTTGAACACTGAAGTGAAAGCATCTTCCTTGTTCCTAGTAATGGAAAAGGGTGACAGATGCCATAAAGTAACTGCAAAAATAACTCCTTTTTTATAGGCCACATGGATCTACTGATGCTCCTAATTGAAAAAGCTCTCCTAACTAAAACAAAGAGACACAGAAGATGGTTTCTGCCTTCTCTCCACACAAATCAGAACAGGCAAAAAGTAGTTTAAGGATTTTAGCTGTTCTCTGAAGTGTCATTCTGAAACACATTTCAGTTCCGTTCATGCCTACTTCAAAATTCTTGCTTATTTTCCTTCCATCTCCTCCTTCCTTTTCCCAAAGCCCCTGGAAACATAAAATTAAGCATAATAAAATATCCATACCTATTAAACCAAAGCAAAAAAAAAAAGTTCTTTTTGTCTGGGATTTTGATGAACTGGAGCCTTCCAGGACCTTTACTTTGATGTTTTCAGAAACATCAAAAGATCAGGCTTGTTATCAACATCATTAGTGCGGCCTGAAGATGTTTAATACTCCAACACATACACAAAATGCAGCACAGAATCCCCCAATGGCCTTTGCCTTGTTTTTATCCCTTCTTTTATAATTTTGTTCCTAAATCTGATTTGCATTTCTCATTCCAAGCCATTTGCCTCTCTCCCACCCTGCCCCATTGTCTTATTAATTCAGCAGAAGAGCTTTCTAGTGCTGACCTATTCCCCCTTCCTGAAGGGAATTTTATAAACTCCTTTCTCCCCTACAATAAAGTAATATACAGCAGTTCATAGAATCATACACTGCTTTGGATTGGAAGGGACTTTAAAGATCATCTCATTCCAATCCCCCCTGCCATTCACTAGACCAGGTTGCTCAGAGCCCCATCCAACCTGGCCTTGAACACTTAAGGTATGGGGCATCTACAACTTCCCTGGGCAACTTATTCCAGTGTCTCACCCCCCTCACAGAACACAATTTTTTTCTTAATATCTAATCTAAATCTTTCAGTCTGAAGCCATTCCCCCTTGTCCTGTCACTACATGCTCCTGTAAATTACAAATCTCTCTCCATCTTTCTTGTAGGCTCCCTTAAGGTACTGGAAGGTCACCACCAAAGCCTTCTCTCTTCCAGGCTGAAAAAAACAATTCTCTCAGACTTTTCTCAAAGAAGAGGTACCCTATCCCTTTAATCATCTCCATGGCCCTCCTCTAGACTTGCTCCAACAGGCTGATGTCCCTTCTGTGCTGGGGACCCCAGGGCTGGATGCAGCACTCCAGGGATGTCATGAGAGTGGAGCAGAAGGTTACTCACAGTAGCAAGGACTTTACTCCCCCAGTCCCCATTCTGCTGCCTATCCACTTGAGAGGTATGAGAAGACAGGTTGCCATTGAAGACTGAGGCAAAAAAGTTGTTTAGTACCTCAGCCTCCTCCTTACCAGTTTTCAAGCACTGTTTATCAGTGGGGGTACACCTTCTTTGACCTTCATTTTCTTATTAATGTACCTGTAGAAGCCTTTGTTATTCTGTGTCCCTTGCCAGTCTCAGTTCCAGTGTCACCCTGGCCGTCCTCATTCCCCCTGCAAAACTGAACTTCATTTTCTATGCTCTTCCCAGGTTACCTGTCCTTGTTTCCACTGCCTGTGCATTTGTTTCTTTCCCTTCAGTTTGACCAGCAGTTCCCTACTCAGCCATGCTGGTCTCTTGCCTTCCTTGACTGATTTCAGGATCACAAGCTCTTGCGTCTATGGAAGATTTCTGTAAAGATTTCCCAACTCTGCTCCCATGTCCCTGAGGGCAGCCTTCCAGGGAATCCCACTGACCAACTTCTAGAAGAAATAGAATTTTGCTTTTGTACAGTTCAGGGGCCTAACTTTGCTCCTTACCTGACCCACATCTCTCTGGACTGCAAACTCTATCAATAGATGATCACTGCAGCCCAGGCTGCCTCCAATCCTGATGTCAACAATTAGCTCACTTAACGATGGTGACCATCAGACCCAGTACTGCATCCCCTCTGGTAGGACTGTCTATGTCTATTACCTAGCTCAAATTTTCGTCCATACGTTCCAGGAGTCTCCTGGATGGTCTGCACCTCACTGTGCCACTGTCCCAGCAGACACTGGGGTGCCTGAAGTTCCCCAGCAGGACAGGAGCCTGTGAGCACGGTGCCTCCTGCGGCTGGAACGGGAAGGCTCCACCAGTGGGCTCCCCTTGATCGGGCAGCCAGCAGTAGACACCAACCACAAGGTCTCCCCTGTTGCCTCTGACTCAAGTTCTGACCCACAGGCTTTCAACTTGCTCACGGCTGCTCCTCAGAGACAGATCTTCACAGGCAATCCACCTCCTGATGTAGATGGCAACCCTGCTGCCTCTCTTTCCTCCCCTGTCTCTTCTGAACAGCCTGTAGCCATCGACAGACACACTCCAGTCACGGGATTCATCCCACCAAGTTTCTAGCAGCACAGTGCCTTCCAACCCCTCCTGTTTGTTGCCCCTGTTGAATGCAGTGGTGTAAAGGCACCTCAGCTGAGCAGTCAGCATGTTGGGCCCTCTATTCCCCTTAGAAGGGAATTGCCTATGACTATAACCCATCTTTTCTTCCTCTTGGAAGTGGTTGTAATAAGAAGTGTTGACCTTTCTGGTTGTGCTGACACCTTTGGTGTGACCGAACCTTCATCGTCTTGATCCTTAGGCTGGCCTTCTATGTGCAAAGCCTCATACCTCACACTTCTGCAATTGGCCACTGACATACAGAAACATGGCACTTCAGTTATTTTATTGAAGCAAGTGTGAAAGAGGTTTGGGATTTGTTCTGTTTCAAGTGTTCCTTGTTCTTTTTTAAATAAAGGTATATAATAGTCAGGAAAACTTTGAAGGGGAAGTTAGGGAAAAAATGTAGAACTTGAAATTCTTCAGAGGAAGAGGCAGTAAATCTGTGATGCTTCATGTATTAATTTTGGGAAATTCGCCTTCAAACTAGATTTTAATGACAACCATTAATTTAGACCAAATAGAAAGGTAATGCATGACAGACTACACTGATTTCGCTCCACAGATGTTTCTTTGATATGAAATGCACCATCCATAGATCAAGCCCTCAGCTGTTCAACCCAGACAGGCACTTGCAAAGACTGTTGTTACAAAATCTAGGAATGACACCTGACTGCACTTTTCCCAGAAATGGGTGTTTATTTCACTGTTTTCAGCACATAACTTCCCCAGAGGAGCCCATAAGTCTAAATAGTCCTCCTGCATAAAAATCTTGTAGCTAGGTTACTCTCCTGTTCACCACCAGGATCTCTGCAGTCACTACACATATGACAGAGTATGAAGCGTTCTTTTGAAGTGAAACCTCTTGCTTTGGCTTCATCTTTCAGGGCTTCATCTTCCCAGCTAAGCACCTGAGCACGAGCACCAGCAACCTAACTGGTTTCTTTTCCTGAAATTGCCACTTTTAGCTGAGCAGGCAGCACCTTATGCACAAAAGCTTGGAGAGAGGACCAATAATGCCAACAAGACTGTATGTAATTTAATTTAAAATGCTGGCATCAGACTGAGCTTGTAGCTTGATGATTACTTACTTTTGTTCTCCCTATCAACTATAAGAACCAAGCAATAACCTCTGAGGAATGGTCAAGCAACGAGATTTATTCTAACGCAATCAGGCTTCTTTCATTGCAAACAACATCATTATAAAAATATCACTGCATGAAAGGATCTACCAGTAAGAAAAGATGTACAGGCTAACTCTGCTCTGCTGTCCTTGTACAGTCTCATGTAATTGTCTGAAAGAACTGATGCCTTCTGTACTCCTTTGCCATGAGCAGCCTATTACATCTGATTCTCTTCTACAGAGCTATCAACATCTATTCGTTTACAGCAGTGTAAACACAATGTTCATTGTCTACATCATTACAACTTGGTGACAAAAGAAGAAATCCTGAAATATCTGAAAACTCACTTTTTTTTTCCATTTTTTGTTACAGATCCTTGGTTTTGAATATGCTATGAAAAACAATTCATTTGCATTTGGAAGATGCTGAGCTTACAGCCTAGAACATATCATAGATGGTCTGGGTTCAAAGAGGGTCTTTAAAGGTCATCTGCTCCAATTCCCCCTTAAAGATGTAGATAGAAATATAGATATATTTCTTTCCCATAGAAGCATTACATCCTTCAGTGTGAGTACTTGTTATTGCTACAGAGCAGAAAGGCACAGATGGGACAACTAGGAGGTATTTTACAGGTCCAGGAAGAAGTACTCATTTGAAAGAAGAGCACAGAGAAACTTGCACAGTAGTTGCCCACAGTACTACATGCCTGACCTTGCAAAGACCTACAGTAAATATTTTTCACTTGGAATTATCTCTGACAACAAAATTCAACCACAATGCTTTAAAAAGGACAAAAGGAGAGATGTATGAGATAGAATTTGAGGAAATTATTACTGCAGAATCCACCTCTGTCACATGCTTGTAATAGGAGAGCAGCTATGACTGGTAGCTTCCAGAAGCACTGTATTGTTACAGGTATAGCTCTCTGATATAAACAGATCACTTTATAATGTGTCTGCACTCTGCCCTTTAAGGACTGTGTTCTTCCTACTATTTGATACACTCAGTTTAATAGCACATTGTCCAGACTTGCTGAAGAACTGGAAGACTGCCATTCTTGACACGCTGCACAGATACTTTTGGCTGATAGAGCAAGCAGCAGCACTGCTCTACTCCTAAAGAGGATGGACCAAACTCAGCACCTTTCTAGGCTGAAGTACACTGTCTGTTCATCTCTGTGGAGTCATGTGCCTGCATCCCAGAATCTGGGAGAGTTTGGGTACACAACAGCTTCAAGAGGAATGCTGAGATACTTACTCATCCCAATACCAAAGTGAATGTATCAGAAAGGGTTAGACAACTCGCTGAGCTGTTTGTGATAGTGGTTAAGACAATATATATCCAAGCTACAGTAAAATATACTTTCTAACCTTCTGGTTTCATATGGCAATGTGTAACTGTCACCAGGCACAGAACACTAGACTTGAGCCCTAAGCTTGACTCATGCTTGTGTCTGTGGCCTGCTGCATCATTTTTGCAATTCACTTCACCTCCCCTCCCTCGGTTCTCCTGTCTGCAGAACGGAATTAGCACTACTTGCTTTCCATACTGAATGCTTTGAGAGCTACCTCTTAGAGTTGCTACATAAAAGCATTACTGTTAAAGTCATTGTTCTGACTATATTTAGGAACTCTCTGTGTGAAGTGCTGAAGCACATTTCTAATGTCAGCAGGATATTAGAAGACCTCTTGTCTCACTGGAACAGCTTTAATGAGATACTGGAAGTAGCTCAGTACATGTTTCTACTGCCACAGTGCTTCATAGCTTGTCCATACATCAAACAGTCTTGGAATATTTACCTTCTTTTCTCTGAACCCTCCTGGTTTCAAAGATACAAAGGCTATTCATATGATTGGCAACACGCCAGTATGGAAATCTGGGCAGCCTAACAACTTACTACAAGACGTGTGAAGATAAGGTGGCAGAGAGACAATGGGAGGCAAATTAAATTCCCCAAACTCCATCTTTCTGAGAACTGGAAATTAAAGAATTAAGGTTTTGTTGTGCAACCTCTTCCCAGATCAAAGATTACATGGAGACACAGAAGGGACAGGTTCCTATTTCATTCTTCATTACCGGTTGTCACAGCTTGATGAAAAGATTAAGCAGTAAGAATAGCCAAGAATGTTACTATAACATTCTGAATTTTGGAGTATGCTAAAGCACTTATTTAAAATGGCAACAGCTAGTGAGGCCCGGTATAAAAAGAGAACGCTTCTGTGACAATGGTCTATTTCCATTACAGAGAGAAAATACTCTTTCCTGTTTCTGTGTTTCTATCTCCACCACCTAAACACACACATGTACGAGTACATCCCCAAGCAAGATAAACTGTTGGTGTTATACGAACAGCCCTTAACCAGAAGGGAGAAACAGGTACCAGTGGGGAGAGAGTGGGGCAGAAGGCATAATTAGCAGCTTCCTTCCTCGAGTGCATCTATTTATTTACAAGACTCAGAAACAAAACAACAAACCTTTCATTAGTATTCAAAACCATGCAAAATCCCAAGAAGCTTTTGCAAAACCTGACAGTACTAACTAGCCATCTGCATCTGCACCAGGAATGCAGCACACAGACATGAGAAGGGGAAACAGAAATGGGATCCTTTCTGTAGGAGCTTGCAGGGGGAAGAGAAAAGAGACAAGGCACATGTTTCCGGTGAGATGGTTGCAAAGACAAATTGAAAGGCAGCGTGCCCACAGGTTCCCTTCCTCTAAAACAAACATTGAAGGGATTCCTGAAACAAAACAAAATCCATCCTTCCAAGCTGTTCAAACAGCACTACCAGAGAGGAGGCACAAAAACTGCCAAAATAAACACACAAATGAAATGGAAATTACCTTGAGGGAAGTTAACTGAAAAACATAGGCAAGAGATAAGTGGTAGAAGCAAAAACTCCAACTTCAGAGAAATTATACCAGCTTAGACCAACTGTGACACAGACCTAGGTGTGGAGAGACTGCATAATTAGACTGGAGAAGCCTAACAGCGTATTTTATGGGGTAGGGGAAAACACAAAGTGACAGAAGGGAATTTTTTGAATAATACCTTTTCCCCCAAGGTCTCTCTAGTTTAGTCACTTACCTTCAGGGTTTACTCTTTCTACTCTTCCATTTGTAAAATGGAGAATGTATTATCTTTATATAATTCTCCAAAAACTGCAGATAAAAATGCTACTGTAAGTGTAAAGAATTACTGTTTTTGCTATTATGGAGGATGCTGTAAGCTCCCCTCTTGAGTTGCTAGCAAAACTGATCCTGTTCTTGACTCCAATAAGACTCTGCTTGGGCTTTCAGCTCTAGCTATTTTTGCAGAAAATATGATGGGACACAGTATCTGCAACCTAAGGTGAACCACAAATATACAATTCCTAGGAAAACAGTTCCTTAACTAATCATAACGTTCTGAAGATATGACAAAGTTCACTCCAAGCTACAGACTGCATCACCCATACAATCCTGTTTACCATGTCACAATGCAATACTGCCAAAATTAGTGGATTCATATAAGCATTAACAGGATTAACATACTAGTTTATCAGCCACTATGCACACAATTCCCTAGACAACAAAGCATTTCCATCACTGGGATGAAGCACAGCACCTATTGAACTGTGCCACAACACAACATGTTCATTTAAAAACTGGGATCAAAAGCTCCTACACATAGGAAATTCTGAGAGAGGGAGTCAGACAAGGCGTAACAATCTCTCTTTGGACGCTCAGTAACTCAATAGCAAAGGTGCAGTAGCTTTTGATGCCCATGAACAGACAGAGCATCGGCTCAACCTGTCATTTTTAAAGTACTGTGGCTTCTGTATTGGATTGTCACACTGAATCTGTGTAAAATGGTGCCTTCTGAATCTGTGATCTCACTCCCAAAGCAGTTTTCTTTGATGATAGATATTCTAAGCCACTGCTGACCTCAACCAACCTCACTAAATACACAGATTTTAAAATATGAGGCTGCCTGCTTTCTTAAAATGCACCACAAAATTTTAAACATCACATCAGCAGAATCCAAAAGCCATCCTGCCATAGATGTGATCCAAGGACCACTCCAAACAAAGGACTCCTATACTGTTCAAAAGGAGTTCAAAAGGCTTCACACAAGTAAACCATGGCTGATAGTGAAAGCAAGATCCCTTTTTTTTCCATAATAAACAGCATCATGAGCCTGCTTGGTGCTCAGGATAGACTGTAAGGATTTCACCTCAACTCTACCCTAAACTTAGACCTCTCCAGCCTCTCTACACCAGACAGAGTGCTCTCTTCCACTCATTCCTGTGTCCTGGCACCCAGCAGCTCTCTCCCTAAGCCCTAGGAAAAGGCATTTCCTGCTTCACAAGTTCAAGTCTCTATTAGAAGAATTCACAGAATAACTTCCTGACTTCCTGCATTCCTATATCAAGCTCCTTGGAAGGACAGGGATGGAGTTGGTGAGGTGGCTTAAGCAGAGAAAAGATAAGAGCAAGAACAGAAAGCAGTGAGTGAAATGAAGCTGATAGTGGTGTCTGATGAAAGCCAAGGAAAAAATGCTGAATTGAGGCAGAGGGGGAGAAAAAAGAATTGTGATACAATGAGATATCAATGGATAAGGGAGAGAGAGCATGTAAGAACTGAGTGAGTAAGCAGAGGAAGAACAGAGCTAACATTATTAATTCCAGGTTTCTTCATGTTTTATATCCAAGTATTGGAAAGGAATCCAAGGCTGCTTCCCAGGGGTTCATTACTAACCCTACCTGTGTAAATAATATACATGCACTAATGAGGTTTTTATCATTTAAATTATTTGTTCTAGAGCAAAACCAAGAATAGTCCTTATTGGGTTATTGTGACTACCATTTACTGATCCAGTAACTTGAATAAATATTCTTAAAAAAAATATTTCAATTTCATATACACTACAGCAAACTGCTTCCTAATCCAGCAAATTACAGTACAAATCAATCAGTTTTGTCAGCTGAAAACTGGCAGAACTGCAAACTCTTGGTGCTTAGGATGGCAGGGAAAACACCAGGATTCAACTGACATCCTGCTCCAGGATTGTGACAAAAAAACAAGTAGCAGCATAGGTAGGTTTCAGTAGCTGCTAGGGGGTGGGAGTCCAGATCATTGGGGTTGCTCAGATGGCATTACTGCTAGATTATCTGAGAGACAGCAGAGAGAAATTAAAACCAGGTACTTTGACTCTGAACGCCTTGTTACTAATTTTCAGGTAGCAACAACTACTGATGTCACGCTAAATCTTAGAGTTAGCACCAGGATTTTGGAAAGTAAAAACTACAAAGCTGAAGCAATTTTTTCCCTTTCCATGACACCAGTTAGTAAGTGGAGAGTTGACATAAGCAGATTTTAATAACAAATTTGTGTCAGCTCTAGCAATTCAAATTTATGCTCAAAAATTTACAATTAAGGTTTGAAACTGGGTAGTGTAGAGTGTGGATAGTTACCAAACTCAGAGAACTCAGGTGCTCAGAAGAAAGATGAGGACAGGTGTCAAAAGTTGGCTTTTCCTTTTTTTTTTTTTTTTACTTCAGATCATTTATTTTGGATAATCAGGCTGTTATCTCGCTTATATTCACACCTACTATTAAGGTTCAGTACAGCAGGGTACAAAACCTGGAATTATTCTTTCAATTTGGAAAGCACAGAGATGCAATTTGTATATCACATTTTGACTACTGGAGCACTATTTGGTACCCAGTTCACACTGACAGCTAAAGCTGTCATAAAGGTTGTGACAGCAGGATAGAAAACAAGGAAAATTTCCACAAAACCCGTATGTTGTTGTTGAGTTTTTCCAACAAGCTGAGGACTAGTGTAGGATGCTTTACACTTTTTAACCCCAGTTTTTAGTAATTGAAATTTTTTTTCTATGAATTGAAGACTAGGGTTAGAGTTGTGAGCAGGACCATAGTGGTCAGAGTATGTAAATTGTTGCTTTACTTGGCAAACATCAGAAAACAGACATCCACTAGCAACACTGAACTTTCATATGATACTAGAGTCCAGGATTCTATAAGGAAGTTCTACCTTACACAATTAATTCAACATTAAAGTGTAAGATAGATAACAATTTAAGTTCAGTGATGACAGTAACTCCCATAACTACATTTGGTTCTGGGTTTTCAAACCTGTGGGTCTTTGTTCAAGACTTATTTTGTCCTTTACAGGAAGTGATTCCAGTATATTTTATTTTTATCACAATATTGTATGAAATTATCTTCCTTTTTTTTTCTGCTGAAGATATGCTTGGAATAGGGCAAACAACAAAGGTGTTCAGATATTGCAACAAAACTACAGAAAGGTGACAATCAGGAGTGAAACAGGGGTACCAGAAAGGGCTGAATCAAAGATAAGATTATGTGACTCTAAATACTGCTTCTTTAAGCATTGAGAAATTCAGCTCTGCATAAAACTGAGGGAGTGCTTTAAGCTATTTCAACTGACTTTGGACCTGAATGGGTAATGGGGGAGATGACAGCATGGAATTTTTCTAATTCCTTTATATACCGAATTATTTACAAATATTTTGGGGGTAAAAAATCCTGAAAAATAAACAAACCTGACCTCTACGCAACTTAAAAGAGAAGAGAAAAAGAATGAAAAATGCTCTGTGAGTGAATGAGGTCATACTCTTTGAAACACCAATTAAAGTCTTCAAAAGCTAAAATAATGGTGTTCTGCTAAATCTTAACCATTCTGTTGAAGAGAAAAAAGGCTGAAGGGTAACACTGTTTAAATTATTAATCTGACCCCATGCTAGTCTGCTTCATTGGAACAATGGGATGAATTATAGTGATGGCAATAGTGAGGGCAATGTTAATCTAAATTACTCTCAGCAAGGTGTGGAGCACTTACTCATTTTCTATGGGTTGATCTTTATATGTGTTCACGCATTCCTCTCACGCTCCTCCTGCATACTGCTTTAACTCAAAAATATTTCATATGTCCAAAGCGAAAAGCTAATTACTGAAAGAGCAGATTCACCCAAGAAAAAATAATCTTTCTACTCAAATAGCTTTGTTACAGAGAGGCTGGTGTTCACAAGCCCTCAAGGTAAACTCCTCTAGGACGGGAGACAATGAACTGCTATGAAGGATGGCTTAGTAAATGAGACATGGGGTTTAGGATTCAGGACACCTGAGTTCAAGCCCTCTTCAGTTAATGATTCTCTGTGTGACTTTGAACAAGTTTCTTAATTTATTACACTTTCAGCTTCTTCATTGTATAATGCAGATAACTGCTTCCATCACACAGAGTGGAGAGTGTAAAATCTAATGATTCAGTGTCAATCAGACACCATGGACACTACTAATTATTGTCTTTTTCATTATGGTAAAGACTACTGAAATTGCTGAATGACTCTTCCAGAAACACTGCCCTGGGTATGCAATGTCTGTCCCAACTTCTATCAGCACACTCTGCACTCCTCACAGTTTCTTTTCTGCAACCATCTCTCCAAATTGCAGAAAGTGTCTTTTGGAAAAGGCAAGATGCAGGCTGGAATTCTTCAGATTTTATTTGATAAAGGTGAAGTGAGGATCAAGTCCAAATCTACTTCTATCCTGAAATATTTGGAAAGGTCACGTATATACCAAAAAAGGATCAAACAGTAAACAATGGCAGCCACTGCTAGACGTGGCATGCTATGTGCCAGACTACAAACACTAAATGAGAGAGTGAATTTCCTCTGTTACAGTCTACTCTGAGCAATGAAAATAAAACATATTAAGCACAGACTGGGTCTCATGGGATCTGTATTCCTCTTGTGATTCTGCCATTATGTTTCTAGGTGACTTCGGCAAGTCACCAGTCCTTTGCACCTTGTCTTTTTTTCAGATCATCTCCCACTTTTACCACCTTAAAGCAAAACAACATTTAAAGTACTTTGTCTTGCAGACAAGAATAAACAAAGCACATCTATTTGAACCCCACAAAAACCCCTGACATTCTTCTTTTTCTACTTCTATAATATAAGCTGACTGTAACACAGATGATCACTCCCCTTCAGCTTGGTTCCACTCGAGCTGACTTCACTTCCAGGGAAATTAGCTTTGCTGGCCCTATTTCTTAAAAAAACCCCCCAGTAAATAGTTGCAGAAAAAGTTGTGTGACTCGAGGGAAGAAAGAGCTGATAAAGCGGTATTGATGTGCAGCATATATTCCCTTGGAACTATGCACATTAGAAATAATTTCTAAAAGAAATATTAACGTTTCAACCAAACCAGTCAATGATAAATGCAGAAGACTACCCATACAAATGTCTGCATTCACGCATCACTGCTTGGGCAGAGCAATGACAATCTTGCACACACAGCCTCCATCACGTCTTAAAAACATGTAATTAGATATGCCCCAGATCAGGCCCCACAGTAGCTCCTCAAAACATCTCTGGGCTCCCAAGATGGGAAGGTCCAGGAAGGTACTATTACTGCAGCTCAACATATTTTTATACATTTTCTTTTGCTCTTCTTCTGTCTTTTCATTGCCAGCACATAACCCAAAGATCAAAACCAGCAATAAGCAGACTGGGACTGCACATTTAACAACAGTGAAAAGGCAGCTCAGTTAGGAATCATCTTACACAGCTTTTTCACACAAGCACATGTATGTGTGTGTGCACGTACATAAACCAGATTAATTTATTTGATTTTACAGCTGCTGTCAGTGCAGAACATAGCTGTATAGCCTACTCCTTTTGCCAGAACATGTATTGGCATTCCACTGACCCAAGTGCTTCCCTTATGACAGCTTTAAATTTTTAATCTCCTTTGTTTTTTTTAAGTAGAATGTGTGTTAAGGTATGATTCACATTCTGTACATAAAACATAATGTTCTCACCATTCCTCATCCAAACCAAAGGAGATCAGAAATTGGCAACCTTTTTTTGTTCATTTTCATCTGTACTTCTCTGTTTTATCACTATGTCTCCCTTCATCTTAGCCTGAAAGAAAACTCTAAAAGTGTGGTCATTAGTTACAGAAAGCCAGGATTATTTATCACTTTCCAAGTCTGGATATCAAAAATAGCAACTGTCTTCAAAATACAAAATGTTGAAGCGAAGTATTCACTTGATCTTTTAAGCATTTATTTAAAAGAAACACATCTCTGTAATACTCACAGTAATTTTTTGCAACCTGCTTTTTCCCTTCTCCATTATTTATTTGTACTTTTGCAAACCCTGAATATCTGTCAGTGCAAAAATAAGAGGTTTCAACCTGTCATTTCATGGACTGAAAGGCACCTTTCAAACTATCGTGGACCATTCTCCCAATCCTGACAACAGGGGCCTGCGATCCAGTACACTGGAACCGCAACAAATCTATTAAAATATCAAAAGAAAAATTCAAACTGAACTATAAAATATTAGCAGAAAAAAAAAATCAAAGTGTTTTGTTATTTAGTTGCTGTTTACTCCCCAAAACATGTTCCAAATTTTCCCTGAACTCCTCTGCTTGTGCAACAGCTGGGAACAGGACAGTCCAGAGCAGCAGCTGCTGAGTCAGCCACGGCAGCTACAGACAACCCTGCAGATAGGAATTCCGTCTCCCCACAGCTCCCTGTGCTTCATCCTGAGAGGAATGAGTCCCAAGTGATGAGTTCAGACGTGCACATACACACACGTCAGCCTCAAGCACGGCTCCTCTGAAGCCATGCTGCCTTGCAATCCACTGAAAACTCAACACGCTGCTCTCTCTGGCTTAACAGCAGCACAGTTCTCCTCCTCTCCCTCTTTGCCACCTCCCCAGCCACTGCCTTGAGGCAGGATCTGCCTTAAAGAACATTTTATCCTCTATCTCCACCAAAACTGATTCCCTCTTAAGAACACACAGTAAATACCTGGATGGTACTTCAGAGGGGACCTGAAATCTAGGGCTTGCATAGAGTAGCAGCATTCTGTACAACAGACATCACTATGAGGATTACAGATTTGGATTTTGATGAAATATGAAGCTGGAATCCTAACTGGGTTTTGTTTATTTGTTTCTCTCAAGCATGGTGGCCTAATGTTAGCATGGGAAATTCAAAATGTCTCTTTTCTCCAAAAACTCTGGATAGAGCCAATGGGAATTCAATAACCACTGCTTTACATTACTTGGCAAAGCAGTTCCTGAAAAAGATTAGAAATGTCTGCTTGAGAAACATTATGGAAGTGTCACATGGAATTGTACCAAGGAACAGCAAACCTTCCTGCACCTACAAGTGTGAACTTCATTCACTACAACAAAATTTGGGGCAAAAATACTGGAAAACAGGCTGGTCTCAAACAAGAATGCACTTTTAAAAAAAGATATCTCCAATTCTTAGTATTTTTTCCCATTATGTATTTAGGCGTCCCCCATCCCCCTTGCAACAATATTTTTGAGTAGTTGCCCTCAAGCAAATAAATTTAGACTCTTAGTCTCAATTTTCACTTGTATAAAGCAATAAAGGATTTGGACTAACTTCTGAACTGAGAATTTCTGGTTTGAAAGAAAAGTTGGCTACAGTCAGCTGGATTTCCTGCTTGACTGAGATGAACATCCTAGAAAGCACTGACAGAGAGCACCCTTAAATAATGCGTTTCAGCATGCACCTGGACCTCTCACTGCAGCTGCACATGTGACAAAGCAGAAGTCACATATGTAGGAAAGGTCTGTAATTTCCAACTGTAAGGTATGACAGTGAAGCTGAAGATGGACCACACCCCTGAATGCTGTTCAACTACGCGAAATACAAACCAAAGTACAATGTGGTCACAGTAACACACAAAAATTTTCATTTGCTTTAAATCATTTCACACAACATTATTCAGTTGAACCATCTTTGCCACTCCACCATCATTAATTACTACTGGAACACAAAACTGTCTCTTTTGGGCAAAAATTTGCTTAAACAGATAATAGTCACATTAAATCTACCAGTTCAAAAAGGAGCATTTTACCAAACGAGCCATGAAATTTGTTTTACTTTTCTGCCACTAATATGTCAGAAAGTCTATGTCACCTTTAATAAACTTCTCCAAATGAGCATGCTGATAACTGAACAACATGACATTTCTAACAGTGAGAAGGCAGAAAACCAGAAACAATTACATTAAGAAATGAAGGGGGAAGGGGAAAAGCAGGCTGGAGGTATCGTGCTGCAAGTAAAATCTTGTTATGATTTTGCACTCTTCTGGGAGGAAAAATAAGACTGCTAGGCCTAAGAGTGGCCCATGTTTCAAATGTTAAGGAAGTTTCCCTGTCTGACCACCCAGGAGCCACTCTGGCACTCACACTCCCACCATCCCAGACTTTCACTGCTGGGACCGAAGCCCCTTCACACCTGGCTGCTCCAGTGACCTGATGGGTGCCCTGCCTGACTCCCTGCACAGCCCACACTCACACAGCCAGACAAGGTTCCCTCACTGGCTCAGCACTGGGTTTCCCACAGCAGAGTCCCAGCTGTCTGGATCCGTAAAGCGATTCAATCACGGTGCAGTAACACAGAAACAGCTGGAGCTGGTGCCTCCAGGGAGGGACTGAACAAAAGAATCCCTAGGCTTTTATACTCTCTCGAAAAAATAGACTATCACGGGACCCCAGACCCCCGTGATAGTCTGGGGTCTTCCCACAGAGTCATCAGCTCCTGCTGCCCCCGGGGGTCTGGTCACCCAGCCAGCACCACAGGTCCAGTGCCCTTTGCTGTCCAAAGGGCTGGCACAAGGTCACAGCCCCTGGCCTGGGGCTCCCAACATTTCCCCCTCCCAGGGCACAACCTGCAGCTCACACTGCACTGCACACCCAGCTACCCGCACTGGGTGTATTCCTCAGCACTGGTTTGCTGTCCCACTCTTAATGAGACCGCCCTGACAACACAGAACAGGACTGAAGTGTGAGCCAGTCAGTGTATCGCCACCTGAAGGGCCAGAAAAATCAGCCTAAAGCGGTGAAAATGACAAAGGCACTCATTTAAGATACTTCAGCAACATTCTCACTCAACAGATTTCCTTGCCAGTTTGCAAGAAAAAATGAATTCATACTGAAAAAAGAAAAAGGAACAAAAGGAATCTGACACTTTCATGGAACAGAAAATTCCAAGTTGAGTTCTTCTCATCTTTTAGGACACAGATAGTCTACGTTCCTTCACATTCTCTTTTATATCAGCAAAAACAGAAAAGCAAACTTAAAGAAGAAAAAACCCAAGTGACAAGTCCAACACAGCATAAGAAAAAATATCAAAAGTAAAACAAAAACAAAATAAAAACTTTGTGAACAAACGGAATTAAACTAAAGTAGGTATTTTCAGCTGGTTGATTTTTTTCATTGCCATTTCCTGTTTTTCAATCAGCTCTAATCCTTGGCTGGAGAATTCAATGGAGCTATGTCAATTTATATTTGCTAAGGATTTGGCACATCACATTAAGTATTTCCCAGTGTGATCATCTCTCTAAGTTAAGTAATTAAAACATTTCATGCAAGTAGGGAGAGAATCTATATTTCAGATCCTTGACTGATCCCAGCCTTGCCAAAAAGGCTCCATTTTTTTCAAATGAGATGAATTGGAACATTTATTTGTACACTAGAAGTTTAAATGCCATATCCCTGCTGCCTTGATGCGCAGGGTGCCTTGATGTACTTTTGTACACTACATATACCCCCTCAAAACACAACGGGAAGCACTAACTTAATTCATAACTTTGTCTACTTTTATAGAAAGTTATGTAAATACCTAACTAAGCAGCCTTCTTTCCTCTAGTCTAAGACACCACAGATTATAGAATCCAAGAGTCCATACTAAATTTATGCAACATAATCAAATATAACACTTCCCTCCACAGAGTTCATTTTCACCTGCCTGGTATTTACGAGCAACTTCCACCATGGGAAAGGAATTGCAACATCACCAGAGGTGACGTGGCTGGTACCTGGATCACAGGTCAGCTGCACTGCAGAGGACTGAAGTGATTAAACTGAAGCTTTCAGAGTTGAATTTCTCCAGAAAAATTAAGAGGGTGGGGGAAAGCAAATGCTTATTTTCAATTTTGGTTCTATTTTTTCTTGCTTTGACTCTGTCATCAGTGTTATTAAAACTATATGAAGAAAGTTTTAAATTTGAGACCACTGAATATACTCATGCATTCTCACCTAGAACAACAATTTTGTCTGTTTATCAAACTTATTAAACAAACTACAAAAAGAAAAATCCATTGCAGTTTTGTTTTGTGTTTTGTTGGTTTTGGATTTTTTTTTTTGGGGGGGG
>JAWWEE010000158.1:15704980-15763472 GCA_035221455.1 Xenops minutus
GTGAGGGCTGTGGGGGCTGTGAGGGGCTATGGGGAGGGTTTGAGGGGCTGTGAGGGGCTCAGGGGGGGCTGTGAGGGGCTATGGGGCGGTCGGGACTGTGGGGAGGCTGTGAGGGGGGTTGGGGGGGGCTGTGGGGTGGCCCGGGCTGTGAGGGGGCTGTGAGGGGCTGTGAAAGGGCTCTGAGGGGGCTGTGGGGCAGCTCGGGCTCCCCACGGGCAGCAGGGCCAGCCTTGGGGCGAGGAGAGCCCCCCAAAGGAGCCGCAAGGCAGGGGAAGGCGGCAGAAAGTGGCCACAAAGGGCCACATCGGGGGTGCTGTGTCCAGTTCTGGGCTCCTCGGTACAAGAAGGACATGGAGCTGCTGTAGAGGGCCCAAGGGAGGGCATCAAAGATGGTGAGGGGTCTGGAGCATCTCTGTTATGAGGAGAGACTGCGGGAGCTGGACCTCTTTAGTCGAGAGAAGATCCAAGAGGAGATCTCATTAATGCACATAAATATCTCAAAGGCAGCTGCCAAGGGGGTGGTGCCAGACTCTTTGCAGGAGTGCCCAGGGACAGGATGAGGAGCACTGGCCATAAACTAAAACACAAGTAGTTTCACCTCAGTATGAGAAAGAACTTCTTTACATCGAGCGTGTCAGAGCACTGGGACAGGCTGCCCAGGGTGTTCATGGAGTCTCCTTCTCTGGAGACTTTCCAAACCCACCTGGATGCGTTCCTGTGTAACCTGCTCTAAGGGGCCCTTGCCTTGGCTAGAGGATGTCCAGAGGTCCCTTCCAACCCTAACGATTCTGGGATTCTGTGACCACGTCACCTCTGTGTGACTTTGCAGTGCTGCCCACATTTCTCGGGGTCTTGTCCTTGCAGTCGCAGGAGGGAGGTGACTCTGCTCTGCCCTGTGCCCTGGTGAGGCCCCAGCAGCACTGCAGTCCAGCCCAGGTGTCCTCAGCACAACAGGAGCTGTGGGAGCAGGTCCAGAGGAGTCCATGGAGATGCTGAGAGGGCTGCAACACCTCCCGTGAGGGGACAGGCAGAGAGAGAGGAAAAGGCTTCAGGAAGCCCTTATTGTGGTCTTTCAGTATGTAAGGTGGACTTACAATACCAAGGGTTGTCATGACAGAACAAGGGGCAGCTGTTTTAAATGGAAAGAGAGTGGGTTTGGACTAGATATTAGGAAGAAATTCTTTACTGTGAGGGTGGTGAGTCACTGGAACAGGTTGCCCAGAGAAGCTGTGGCTGCCCCATTTCTGGAAACATTCAAGGCCAGGCTGGATGGGGCTCTGAGCAACCTGGTCTAGTGAAAGGTGCATCTGTCCATGTCAGGGGACTTGTAACTAGATGATCTCTAAGATCTCTTCCCACCTAAAACACTCTTTCAAATCCATGACACCACAGCGTGTGCCCACAGAGAGACAGAATGTGCACACAGGCACCAAAAACAGAAGTTTGAAAACATGGGGGAGAACCACCATCCCTGCTGGACTTCCATCCAAAAGGGCATTGCAAGGGTTATCAAAGGCAGGAGGCCCTACAGAATAGCTCACATCTCAAATTTGATAACCATCATTTGTGTTTTGACATCTACATTGAATTAACCAAGTAATTCACACTTCAGTGTTGGGTTTTAATATTGTATGCAGGTTAACAGCCTAAATAAATATTTTAATGTAATATTTGCATCATTCTCTATATTGCACTGTGATTCGAATGCATTTATGAAAAGATGTACTGAAACTACCACTTCTAGAGATTTGTTCCTTTATTCCCAATTCTCTGATTCAGTTAATCACTCAAACTTTTAAGTCAATTTCAACATTTGGCACCCAGATTATGAGCTCCCCCAGAAGAGTCGGCTTTTGGTATCTGCCTGCATGATGGCTGTGAAACAGGCCCCCAGTCCTGCAACTTTGTTGGAGATGCAGAGCCTCATTCCCAGTTGTAGAGCCAGATCAAATTATATTAAATAAGGATTTGGACCAACTCCCAAATCCTTTCAAAATGGGATGGCGGTAGATAAAATATGAAACACCATTCCAGAGGGCTGTCATAGGAGTAGGTACTGGTTGTGCTTTATTTACAAAACCCAGAGATTTGTACACAGCAACCTACAGGAGAGCATAGGACTGGTATTAGGAGGATAAGGGACATGCTCAGGAGAAATTGAAGATGCCAGCAGGGAGTCATCTCAGTTCCACAGGGAACCTGCTTCCCTTTGATTGAGGAAGCCACCAGACCCCTCCAGGAAGAAAAAGAAGAAAAGCAGCAGCAATAGCCAATCCAGGCTGATGCAATTTTTGTTATCATTGAGGCGTGAGAACACAAGTGATCGGTGAAGGAAGAAAGAAGAGACCAGCAGGGTTTCAGCACACCACTCAACGCCATCCTGCCTGGTTCTTTACTTCCAGCGCCCACCAACCTTGCCCTTGGCTCCTGCCTTCTTGCTACTACAATACAAAAGGAAAGAAAAACATGTCAGTGTGATGGAAGTGGTGGGGCTCTGTGGCCACTCTGCATTTCTGACTCTTGGATTAGGTTTTATCTGCTTTCATTTCGAATACGTTGGGCACACCTGTCATAGACCACATCCTAAGAAAAATATTGTAAATACTGTGGAAAGAGATGGCCGCTGGGGCTCTAAGTGAAAGACCAGGATGTACATGCCTTAAAGAGGTGGACCCTTCCAGATTCCTGCATTACCAGGAAATAAATCCAGGTGGTCTTCAAACTAAATGACAGGCCTATCCAACGACAGACTTGATGTTTTCTGAATGCAAATCTGCTATGATCTGGATTTTAGGATTTAGAGTTCTTTCAGGAGAAATTTCCTCAGTATCAAAGAGCCCTGGTCAAATTCCCCAGATGCTCTAATCATCTAGCAGTAGAGGCAAAAAGCTGAGCACTAATTTAAATACAACTAAGAACTGCTTTGCTCTAGCAAAGGCAGAGTGGCTTCTTACTTATGTCATGAGAGCAAGAGCCTCCAAACCAATCCAAACAACTTTTTAGGTCTCCCCTCATATCAGTATCCCTGCCTTGTTCATGGTGTGTGGGAGCAGTCAGGCTACACTCCCCATTCAAAGCACCCGAGGCAAACCTTCTTCAAGAGTATCTTTTTGCACACAGAAGGGCAATTCTACATGCAAGCCACTTACCTTCTAACTGAGAAGCAGACACAGCTGGAGGCAGAATGGGGCTAGGTGTGAAGTTAGTTAAGTTAGATTCTGCACTAGTTTCCATCAGCAGCACCATGGTTTATGGGGCTCGGCACACCCCAAACCTTTCCCTCTGACACACACAATGATGAGGCTGCTTCTTGAACCAAAGCACATGCAAACTGGGTGCAGCTCTTTGACACATCAGAGCATGGGGTTGGGGGCCAAGCACAAAGTGGTGGGCCTTGCTATCAGCAGGGAGGCCTCCTTCAGAACCACTGGTTCCTCTGGGAGCAGGAAAACATAGGGACATCATATCTGGGGAGATTTTTGTTGAGCTGCCCCATGGGTTGGTTCAAGAGCACCAGCCATATTTACGGAAGAATGTAGCACAGTGACAGAGACATACACATAGTGTATACTTCACCTTTAGACCACAATAGGCTTGGTCTATTTGAAAAAAAAATACCTTTTATATGAGAGAGAGCATACTTTTTCTGCTTAAATTAATCTCTATGTCCCTTATGCTGGCCTTTCTGAAGGTTCAAAACCCAGTATAGTAACTGTATAACTCCTCAAACCAAGGCAGAGTCCTTTTATCTCCCCAAGCACCTGTGATGTTTGATGTTATGCCTAACCTTTAGAGTCTGCTTAAGGAGTCTTAATAAGTCTGAAGCAAAAGACTCACTTTATGCTTGTATAACACATTAGCAGGCAATGCTTTGGAATGATAGTGTCTAGTTTGGATAGAAATTTAAGCACACAGAAATCTCCTGAGCTGTGGACTTCTCAGTGCAATCTTTTCAAATGCTGTCTTGCGAGAGTATCATGTCTTTTGGGGGAGCAAGCATGTAGTAGCCTGTTGTGGGCGGTGTGTCAGCGTCCCTCAAGAGCAGCAACATCCAGCCAAACCATGGCATCCTTCTGCAGCTGCACATTCTGCTGAGGTTTATCAGCCTACAGCTCTGTACAGAAAATACCACGTGAAGGTCAAGGATTATGTTTGGCATCCAGCCCCCTAGACAACCAAACTCCCAGAGTTACATTCATTTGATAAAGCAGGGTGTCTTGGGGAAGTGGGAAGGCAGTGTCTGGTCACTCCTATTATCCAGAGGTGTCACCAAAGAGCACTGCTTCATTCCTGGCATGACTTTGCTAAGATAGAGAAGCACAGAGAAGATCAAATCCCACCACTGGAGAGCTCTTCTTTTTTGCTTCCCTGCAGTTACTTCTCTGTGGCTGTCAGTTTTCTATGTCCTAGCCCTCAAGCTTTGTCTACTCCTAGTCTCTCATAAGTTCATTAAAAATACCCAGAATAGTTAAAGATATAAGACTCAAAAAAGTCTAATCAAATAGTCTTGCAGTGAAGCAAAGTGGGAGAGAGATGATGAGTGAAAAGAACTCACAACAGTAATCCCATGATGTTAGTCTTGTTACACACCATTCCATGTCATCTTAGCAACCACTTATTTCACCTTTGTAAACAAGGGTTGCATTCCCTCAAGTATTCAAAGCACCTCAGTCAGGTGTTTGAAAAGCCCAACAATAAGCAGATAAAAATTTTGAAGTCATGGTGTGAAGAAACATTAATTTTCTTGTTAGGTGTTACATTCACTTCAGTTTCCCCTACATTTTCTCAATGTGAGACAGGATGGGAGTTGTCCTTCCATCTCTAGCCTCATTTCATTGCAACCAGAAAATGTTGGTGTTGAGGCTGAAGTGACTAATTTGAACACTGAGAAGATATCCCCAAGCCAAGAGCTAGGGAGGGGATATAAGTACTTACTGCTTCTGGGCCTGATCGATCCGGTTCCTGAGGGTGACAATCTGTAAACAACATATATGACCAGGGTTTTTAGAGTTAAAGAAACCTTTTTCCCTCAGGGAGAGGGGAGTTTTACCTTCTGAAGTGCTGGAAACAGGTGCTTATATTAGGAGTTAATACTTCCTTTGAAATAAAAGCTCACTCATGGTTGAAGGAGAGAAATGTTGCTTCTTGACAATAAATCTGCAAGCCAGCTTCACATGTCAAGAGAAAGAGGAGCTAGAATTTTATAACCCTTACTAGAAGAGTTTTACATATTCAAATTAATCTCCTATGGACTCACATGTCAAACTGTGGGCAAGTGAACCCGAATGAGCATCACCCTGTTCAGCTGGAAATGGATTCCTCCATCACCTGCATGTGCCAGCCTCACCTCCTCACTCTTCCCTTCCTCCTACACATTAGGAAGTGTGTAAGCTCAAAAAGCTTCCATGGTCTTTGAGTGGGGGCCTCAAGAATAGGAAGGAGATGGTTGTCACATTCTGCTGGAGTACCTTTTCTGGGCTGGCAGAGCAACAGAGGATAAGGTTGAACTGGGAGCTCTGAAGACATTCCCAAGCTCTGTTGATGACTGCAAGCCTTTAGACTGTCTGTCCTACAAGATGAAGCATCTCTTTGTTTGGCCATAAGTAAACTGCATATTTCAACCTGATGCATGGGAAACCAAACACCTACCTTGTACAGGATGAGCACCTTATGGCCTGACATAGCATCTCAGTCCTAGTCTGTAGGTCTGGACTTGCTACTGAAATCCTGGAATTCTTACAGCTCAGGTAGTGGAAAGCCCATAAGAACACTAGGGTTTGATAGAGAGCCTTCTTTTGCCCCTTCACCCTCTCATCTGGAACTGAATCAGGGCTCTACCTGATTTTCCAGGACTGGAAAAATTCCCTTGCTAAGATGAATGCTTTATTTCTGCTTTTGGTGAATGTTAAGTTCTGCACTGACTCTGCAGGTCCAAGAAGTGGTGAACCATAATTTGAATATTTAAATTGACACTTGACATTCCTCACATGCAAAACAAGAAAAAAAAAAGTAATACATTCAGGTTGTCCCAACAACTGGTATTTCCTGGTGCGTGTCTTTCCATGGCAAACAGGAACAAAATAAGAGACTGAAACATTACTGGGAACAAGACAACACAAGGAAGGAAAAATCAGCAGATCACCTGCTTTTGTACTTACTCGTGGAAGCTTTAATATCTGCCTCAGCAGTTTAAATTGGTTTTTTGCAGCCAAGTATTTTTCCCAAGTGTGGAGGAAAACCAGTCTTCAGTTTGACCCAAAGACTCAAGACTTACCTTCAGCGATAACCTTGTGATTGTGACTATAACACTCACTCTCCAATGAAGCACCAAAGAGCAACAGACACTAAAAAACCGCTCCATTTCTGGGAGTCCCAGTTCCTTCCTTTGTCTCTCCCTTTCATCCTTGCTTGTGTCTCCTTCATTCTCCTTGCTAAATTCACTTACCTTTCTCCTCAATTTTTCCCTGTTATCATCTTCCTTTGTTCTTTCACTTCTATTCTCCCATCTTAGTGGTGCATTTTCCTTCTGCTTTGCTTATTCTTTGTACTTTTGTGCTTGCTTTTCATCAGCAGGCACCCAACTCTTTGTTTATGCAGAGGTTTCATTACCATATCATGTACCCATCCCCTGGCACTGCCTTATTTCCTGTTTTTCCACACCCACTTGACCTGTTATCCTTAAGCTAGCCCTCTCCAATATTTTGGAACTGGATAACCATGTGCCACAAGATGGAGAAGCTTTCCAAACCCCATACTATTCTTTTTTGTGAAGTCCAAGCTATTACATATGTATCCCTCAGCTTTTATGCGTGTATCTCAGGTGCATCAGGGTGACACCCCCATGCACAAAATACCAGAGGTTTGGACAGGGAATTATTTTAGAGGTGCTCTGACTGGGTTCCATGCTCAGTTCTTTACCCACATCCCTGTTGGACTCTCAACTCTTTTCCTAATTTGCCACTTTATACCTTGTCAAAAAAATGGAAAGGGAGAGAAAAAGGAAGTGAATGGAGAGGCACAAGTTCCAGTTTTCTCTTTTCTCTCTGCACTTGGAGCCAAGTGCCAGTTCCTGTCTGGCACCTGGCCTCTGACCATGCGGCAGGCTCATGCATTTGGTAGCCTTTGCTGCTGCTGCTGTAACACAGGCAAGTTCATTGTACTTACAACTTGGAAAGCTCCTGCAGCCTGCAACGCATTGTTAAAATCTAAGAGAGATTGAGATAGTTACATTGGTGTTGCTCACTCCCTGTCAGCATGTGTCTGTGTGCTTGGGAATTAAAAGGAGAGAGAGACAGAGAGAGATCCAGTAGGATTTCTCAGCCACTGAAACCTGACGTGGGTGAGTGCAGTCTTATCCAGTGACTTTGTGAAGGAAACATGTCCACTTTCTGTTACCATATGACACTTCAGTCAGATACCCCTGTCTGGAGACAGTTTCCAGTGACTCCAGAGAGCTCAGTCCACAGGTATTCTGTCTGGGATGGAATAAAACTTACAGCATTCAACTTTGAAATCAAAGATGGATGTAAAAATGTTACTTTGCAATAGAGATAAATGAATTGAGTCACTAAGTTCTCAGGACACAGTTGCCTATAGGTAAAAAAGAATTAACAAAATGTGTTTCAGCAGAGGGCAGGGAGTCTATTTTCCATTGGGATCACCTTTTCACAGGGCACTGAACACCTTGAGAGTGATCTATTCAATTGCAGCCTAAAATGTGAAATCCAGATCAAGTGCGTATATTAGGGGAATGCAGTTCCAAGCATCTTGCTGCTTAAATATTGGAAAAGGGCATGGCAGACCCAAATGATGTCACAACATGGCTTTTGCCAGAGGAGTTACAAAGATTTTTACATTTTGGACCCAGTGCTATTAGCAAAGTGGCCCCTCACCTCATATTTTTTCCTCTTGATCTGCTCTGTAAAGTCATACTTTTCAGTCTCCAGCTGATATAACCAGTCCCACAGTTCCTTAGCCTTGTCCCTGTGTGTTTATGGGGAAAGAAAGATGGGAGAAACACAACATCAGATATTTGCTATGGTTTTCACAGCATTACTCATGAGGTTTTTTACATTTTATTTAATGCAGTTCACACATCTTCTAAATCCTTTCTATTCTCTGAAAGCTACTCACCATTTTCAAGGTCACACTCATTTCACCTTCTCTCTTGCAAAGCTTTTAGACTTGCAGTCTTGCATATGTTACACATTAACATAATTCCCCTAATTTTACCCTAACTCTTACTGAAAGATAAGACTCCAGCAGAATCAGATGAGAAGTAAGGAGGATGCTGAAGGTCACCCAGATAAGTTGCCATTGTGCAATCTTATTTGTGTCAGGGCTGAGGTGAGCCGACCTCATCTTTCAGTCGTGCAAACTCCAACATGTGCAGTCCAGCCTATCATCTGATGACTGCTCTGCACCAGAGCACTCAGCTTTCAAACATCCAGCCTTTGTGGAGATCCATATTCATACCTTATCAGCTCTACCTCAGCCCTGGGAATGATACTGATACCAGTCTGTAGGCTTGTTCAACTAATTTCAGAGCTAGTCCTGTAAATGGCTAATTCTAACTAGCAGGAGAGGCTAACAGAGCTGTGCCAGGAACATGGCTGGATGGCTACCAATCCATTTCAACACTTACTTACTTCCCCATTTCCCCTCCATTCTCCACATCAAAGAAAGGCACAACTTAACCATGTCCTGTGATTAATTTCAAGGAAGGCCCCCTCCTCTACCTCATTGTGTCACTAGAGAAGACTCCAGGACAGTAAGACCAAAGTTGTGTGGATTATATTCATGTTAAGATAAGCATGTTACCTCAGCTTGTCTTCATTAAGGTGGTCAATGTTCAAGGGCTTGCGCCTCTCTGCCAGGACCTTCTTCTTTGTCTCTCTAGCTGTTTGCTTCTTTCCTCTCTTCTGATCAGCCTATTTTCAGAATATTAGTTAAAATAAGACTGCAGAAATTAAGTCTGAATGAAATTATTTCAGTGACAGAGCATGTAAGCCAAGCTGCCGGGAATCCAGAAGAAGAAAAGTTGGGCTATTTTCTCAACTAATCAAGTCTGTTCCGAGTCAACCCCATAGTTTAATGTTTTTGTGTTTCTTCCATCAATCCATGATCTTTACCTTAGCCAGATAACTGCTGTAATTTGCACCCATGGAGGACAGAGCCTTCTTCTTCTTCAGATCATCCTCAGCTTTTCTCTTGGCATCTTCTTCCTCTCTCCGTGCCTTTTCCTCCTGTGGAGTGCACCACACAGAGCAGGTTACTCTAAGGGATACTCTCGGCTTCCCCAGCAACCAGTGTCACTGCGGGGAATCAGGCCAGAGAAGTATATTGATAAGAATTGGCAACTTCTGTTTTATGCCCTTATTTTAAGAGGGTGGTAATTTCATCTTTGGACTGATACAGGCAGAACCTGCATTTCTTTCTGTCTCTAGAGATGCGCTCCGGTTTGATGCTGGGACAAGGAGAGAGAAGCAAAGACACTTACCGCAAGCCTTGCCTGACGCTCCTTCTCCTTCTCAGCGCGGATTCTCTGTTGCTCTGCTCTTTCAGCTCTGCGCTTCTCCTGCAAGAAGCAGTGGCAGAGGTATTGGATCGTCACTGTGGCTTTATCTGCCTCCACTATTACACATCACTGCCAAGAGCTTAGTTTCATAAAGAGTGAGCCACCTTCTCCCTTGCTAGAACATGGAAAAGGGTCTCATGTACAATTCCCAGATATAAAAGAGGCTGAGAGAGGGAATACATGTGGGGGAAAGCCATTTGATGGTGACTTAAGCAGTGGCTTCTGTGTGTGGCAGTACATCTTTCTTTCAAAGTCTGTCAGTGGACTAATGGGTTCAACTTTTCATCTACAGATGATCTCTCAATCTAGTACAGGGAAATGGCAGTACAAGGACTCACAATTCTCTCCTTGAGGGCAACCAGCTCTTCCTCTTCCTTTCTCCTGGCTTCAAAGTGGCTGTCAATCAAGGCCTGCAGTTCAATCAGATCTTTGTTCTGCCTTTTCTTTTGGATGTCCTAGAAGAGCAGGAAAATGCATTAAAGTCCATGTTGCCCTAGGAACACGCCCTGGACATTCCCAGCACCCTGTATACACAGAGAAACAAAAAGAGAAAGTGTCTGTAGATATCCATGGAAATCTATCAAATTAGCTTAAATGGTTGTTGGTGCAATCAGTGACTCATTCAGGTGACAGTCAGGAGCCCAGAAGGGTAAAAAGTTCAAACCTCCCTTGCACCATATCTTATCCCTGCTTTGCTTACATACCTATCTTTGCATATACTTAGCTTCCTCTTCTTTGCTTTGGAATATGAATCTTACCTAGAAAATATTCCTGCATTTTGGGAAAAGCAAATATTTCTGTGGAGGTTTTCAACACCAGAATTTCTTCATTTTCTATCAACTTTCTAGGATGGTATTTGGATCACTGTTTATTATTGTAATTTTAGCTAGTGTTTCTCAGAAACACCTGAAGGCCTGCAACTTTCAAACCATTTACAAGAATGGGACAGGGGATCTGAGATCTCCTAAAGGACTTACTTTCTCCTTCTTATATTGGCTTCAGGGAGAAAAAAATAAGAAATACATGATTTTTGCTGAGTCACATTATCAGTGAATGCATTCAGACAGTTTCAGGAAGCAGAGAGCAGCCTTTCACTGAAAACAAGTGGCAAAGCAACAATACTTTGGCCCTTTACTCTATCCTCAACAGTATCCAATATAGGAGGAGTTCTATGGGTTTGCACACATGTGTATGGATCAGGTGCAGACACACAGCCAGCCAGTCTCAGGAATACTTACATCAAAATCTACTTTCTCACCCTCCGGTATTTTAGGAGCAGTTAGTCTGCAAAGAGTCACACACACACACACAAAAAGAAAAAAAAATCATCTTAGAGTACAGGCAGCTTTTTAAGTAGCACATCCCGACCTCACCTGACCTGCCCTTAAAAACAGCACTGATAAGGAAAAGTGCTGGTGGAGATACAGAGGGTTGAAAGAGCAAGTCAGTGGAAAACTACTTCAGAATAGCACTAAGGACCACTGTCCTTCCTGGAAGGCTGAGTAGATCAGGGAGCTACCCCTAAAAGCCCTTTACATTTCCAGAGCCTATGATCATTCCCTACCACATGGAAAGATGTTGGTCTGTGGGGCTGTCTGCACAGTGCTGCACACTCGTTCGGAGCAGCTGGCAGAGTGGGAAGGGAAGGTGCTGGAGCCCAGAGCCAGAAGGTCCACAGGAAGCCTTAGTTAAGCTCAACTCAGCCTAGCCCAACATTTGGCAACCTTCCTCCTGTCAGCAATCCTGGATGGACAGGTAGTTTCCCAGCCGTGGCCTCTCACAGATTTACTGTTGAGCTGCCTTTATTTTGGGGTACTGGGAGACCACTGAATCTCAGACAGTTGTCAAGTTGTCTAACTCTACAAGCCACTGGTCTTAAGACCCAGGGCAATAACTGCTGCTAAGGAATCCTCTGAAAGAAGCAGACCTTCTGGAAAGGCATGTAGGAACAGATGGATGTTGCATGAAGGAAAGTTGGATAGAGGCTTCTAGTGGTCATTTGCCTAAGAGGCAATCAAAGAGCTTCTGCTAGACCAGAAAAAAGATCCCAGGGTTCTGAAACTCCCCGCCCCTCATACTTACTTTATTCTGGGCTTCTCCTCTGTATTTGGAAGCATGGAGCAAAACAGGAAGGGAAAAAGAGGGAGAAAGTTAAAACAACAGAGATCAGGCCAGCTGCTAAAGTAAAAGGAGGGAAGGGAAACTTGATCTTAGGGGAAACATCCCAGAGAAACTGGTTAAATCTCAAGCACTTCCAAAAGAAATACACACACTCACACACCCCTTTTGCTAGGAGTGAATCTGTTTTTACCCTTGAAACAGAATTTGGCAGAAAAGAATCAAAAGACTGTATGAAAGTCCCAAATGTAGGATCTGGAAAGTAATGGTTTCATGTAAATGCAAAATTATTTTTCTCAAGCCACCCTGACCAAAACTCTAAGGAGGATAGCTGGGCTGGAGGGTAGAAGAAAATGTTGCCTTTTTCAATCAGCATTTCTTTTGCTAAAGGTAGCCTGAATTCACAGTCACCTCAATGATAACTAGGCTTCACCAGTTTTTTTCAAATCCCTCACATGAAGGCCAGGAGGGAAAAATCTTTATGACACCCATTTTCTCCAGGTTCACTGGCTTCCAAGACAAGTTAAGGCACATGTCCCAGAGATATCTTGGTGCCATGGGGAAGATGCTTATTCTTCTATGCACTGTGTGGTGCTCCTCAAACCCAGCTTAGAAAGGCCATCCTCTCTTAGCAAGCATCCTCTCCTGCTGAGGTACATGCAAAATTCCCATGGGCATCAAAGGGAATGATCTTTTCGTCTCCAGGAGAGGCATAATGGCCTGATAGGCAGGCTAAACCATCACATAGACTGTCAGCTTGGGCCCTCTGGCAGGGAGAAGTGTTCCCTTGCAACAAGTGACCTTTCCCTGGCTTTCAGAAATGTGCTGGTCTTATGAGTTACTTCCTTAATATTTGTGCTTCTGATCAACTCCCTTCCCTGCTCTGCTTTTTAAACTTTAGTTATTAACTCCAGTGTAATGCCAGCAAGTTCAGCACTGTTATTCTCACAAACAGAAGTAAATTAAACCTATATGTTTTTTCTGGCCCATTCTCTGAGAGACCCAGGTTGACTTTCATAACCACACACTATATTTGAACTTTCAGGGATGCTGATGGATTCTGCAGTACAAGACTCTCCCTGTGTTGGCTCAGTGGCAGGAACTAAGGTAAAAAACTTCACAGCCTACTGAATCTGATAAAAAATAAAATAAAATAAAATAAAACCAGCCAGATTTGTAAAGTAAAAGTAAAAACAGCCTCCCCAGAAGTGGGTGCATGAGCTCTGTTATCAGTATCATAATACAGAAAGATACTATATTTGTTCAAACACTTATTTGCGTCTTGGGACTGATGGAGGAAATTTGGAATAGCAAATGGGTAGCAGGATAAAATAAAGTAAAACACTGGGATGTCTTGTGCAAGGCCAGAAGTTGGACTCAATGATCCTGATGAATCTCTTCCAACTCAGAATATTCTATGATTGTAAGAGGGGAAAAATAGCAAAAATCTTACACTGCAAAATATTTAGTGCAGGAAATCAGTTGTAAGGTTGTTGGATAATAAAAAATTGAGACAGTGGTGGAAATGGATTATTGAGATAATTAAGAGAAAAGACATGAGAGATGTGTAAAGAGATCAGAAACCAATTCTTCCTTTCTCTTACCCTTTCCCATATAAATTTCATTAATGACATTTGGGGGGTGGGATAGATTTTTCTCATTTACAGTAAGAACACTGCCTACCAAAACATATCTCAGTTGAGACCTCTAGATGCCAGAGCAATGCTAATAAAATAAACAGCATATAATTAGAAAAGTGTTTTAGACTGCTTGACTATAAAGGAAGTCATAAATTGCTCCTGAAGAAAAATACCATTAGCATGCTTCTGTATTTTTCCAGTTATACTTTAAATTGTTTTGCTTTTCAAATAGCCAGTGAGCTTAGTGAGCTTCTTAACACATTAGTTAAATTGCCTTTTACCTGGAGAGAGGAAAAGTAATCATGATTAACCAGTCTATCAGGGATGTTATTTACACAGGATTCCCTTCCTTCACCCAGAGAATTTTCATAGACATTCCTGTTTAGCTTAAAGGTGCCAGTTAGTAACACTTCGAAGAGAGAGAGAGAAAAAAAAAAGTAGACAGGAAATGACTGGTTTTGTTTGTTGACCTTGGTTGTCAGGATCAACACCTGTCTGTCAAACACTGTGAATTTGGTTTCAGCTGCCACCAAATCAGCACTTCAAGCTTCATTAAACCAACAAACAGTTGTAAAAATAAAAATTAAGGTTAGTTGTTCTTGAAATAAGAATTCTAGTTAGAATACCTAAATAAAACCAGAAAGGGGGGTATTTTATTAAAAAATAAACAGTAATAAATCTGTCCTTTGCAGTGCATGACCCAGCATTGGTCCATACTGTATGCACCAAAAGCAGCTCAGGGATGGGATTTATTTTGAAATGCCCCGTCTTTCAAGAGTCAAGGAACTGGGCCAAAATCTGTTGACAAGCAGGAATTGTCATAGCAAATTCCCGTTCCTATGGTGGATTTTGACTGATGTTCTTGTCATTCTGACTATGAACCATGGGGCTGAGACAAAATCCCCACACACAAACCTGCCAAAAGAAGGCAAGAGACACTGGGAATCCAAGTTCACCACCCTGGTGATTAGAGAGTCTCTGAGTTTCTGATTTCCAAAAGGCTAGCACAGGGAGCAGACACATCATCATAAACACCACCCTGTTTTCTTGTGCCTGATCTATGAGATGTTCACGCGTGCTCCCCTTCTCTGTGAATCCCTCTGACCTGCCTTTGCTTTGCTCAGAAATCCCTAAACACCCTCCCTTAATTCCACTTTGCAGAAGCAACATATCTAACTCACACTGTATCCTTGGGAAAAAAAAAAAGAAAATCAATATCCTATTAAAAATAAAAGAAAAGAATGAGAAACAGAAGGAGAAAGAGGGACTCAGGAAGGTCCTCAGGGTATTTCCCTAAATTAGACAAAAGCCTGAAAAGCAAGCAAGAAAATTAAAACAAATGAACAAAAAGAAACAAAAAATCCAGAAAAGCAAAACAAAACAAGGAAACACAGGAAATGCAGGGTGTTTTCAAGTGATGTTGGGCTTTGTCTTTTGAAGCAGCTGGCTGGGTCTTCTAAGGGCTGGGGCAGTCAGAACAGGTTTGACTTCAAAGGCCTCTGAAACTCTGTGAGAGTCCATACATTTAAACTGGCCAAGGGCAGGACTAAGTTATTTTGCCCACATAGACCCAGACTATCTTAAGCCCATGGCCTGCCTCACCTGTCTGAATAAATTTATCCACATGTTTAATGCTTAGCACAATTTTAAGTCTGTGGCTTGAGCAGAAATCTACATTTCTGTAGATTCAGACCTGGAAACCATGGCCTGCTAAGGCTGAGTGTGGAAGGCACGTCTATGCAGGGCTCACCTCCATTTTCAAATGTGCCATATGATTGAAGAGATGTTTTACTGATTTTTTGGGGATAGAGAAGTTTTGCTGATGATAGCTATGACACAACAGGTTCCAGCTAAAAGAAAAGTCTAGAGGAAGCTTCTCGAGTTTGATTTTCACCATCTACTACCCTGAGGAGGATGTAGAGGCTTCTCAATACACTAGTTACCCCCCAAGGGTGATTGGATATGCACAGTGAGCAATTCTTTGCGGCAGAGAGGTTTTGGCCCAGTTCCTGAGTTTAAAATCAACTGAGGAACAAAAACAGACACAGAAAAAAGAATGTGATGTTAGAAAGATGACTTTGTTGTCCTAAGACAACACTGAGCTACCATCATTGTATTCGCCTTCTTCATCAGCTGTAGGTTGAAGGATAAAAAAAAAAGAGAAGCACAAAGGTCAATCCACAACCAGTACTGTCCTGAGAGCAACTGTCCCCACTCCCTTCCTGCTATGCTGGGAACCTTGGACCCTCCGGAAATTGAATGAAAAGGAAAAAAAACACCTTTTCGGTGATCTGATTTGGCAAATATGTAGGCCTTTTCCCCATGTTTATCCAAATCCATCCAGAGAGATCATTTCCCTCCCATATTCTCCTTGTTCTTGAACAAGGTCAGTGTTTTTAACAGTTTCCCCAGCACTGAAAGAGAAAAAGGTTGAGTCTGTAGGTGCATCACATACCTTCCTCATGAGCTTCCTCTGCTGTTGTCATGGTGCAAGCAGTGATGGAAAAACAGGAAATAGAAAAAAGAAAAACAGAAAATATATTTAAAGCTCTTGGAATCCTGAGAAAGAGACCAGAGAATGCATGAAGGGGGAAAAAAATAAAGGAATTAGTGAATTAAGGCAGGGAGAAAAGGTATCTGGAGAGACTGTCGGGAGTTAAAGATGCTGTAAGGTTAAAGGAGTAGTAAGCATGGAGATTAAAGGAGAAGAGGGCTGCAAATGATCATTGTGGTTAATATTTGTTTCTCTTGTTTTGTTCTCTTCTACCAGCCCAGGACTCCTGTTCTCTCGCTCTCTCACACACACACACACATACAAACTTTGGCGTTGCAGCTAAGTGGTGTAAACCAGAAGTCATGTCACATACCTGGCTCATGAACTTCAGGTGTGAAGTGTCATGGAACAAGTTGCGATGGAAAGCAAGAGAATGAGAACGAGAAACCTGTTATTTCACACAGCAAAAATGCTTTTGAGCCAAAGGGGAGGAGGGGCAGAGAGGAAAAGGGGAGCCAAAAACAAAGTTAAGAAGTAAACCTGAAGTATAATAATTACATTTGAAATAACATATAAAGAGAAGACACAGGACAGGAAAGGTGAAAGAGGTAGATTTATGATAATAGTGCAGTGCTTAAAAAACACTTCTAAGCATCATATGACATAAAGCACAACCTGACAGCACAGTGTACCAAGGTTTACCTTGATTTGAAATATGCACATGAACGTAGTCAGCATTCTCAAAGCACTATTGGATTCACCTTTTCCTACAGCAATATTTCAGCCATTTGAAATAAACACAGTGTGGTTCAGAAACCTGCTGAAATACCTGCCATAACTCATCATCAATGTTCAGCTCACTTCCAAGGAAGCTCAGTTCCCTTCTAGAACTATGGCTCAGGCCATTTTCTTCCTTGAGGACAACTTTGATGTCTATATAAATGTACTGCTGTTCTTCACATCCATTTGCAATGTAGAATTACAAACGGATTACTTCATTGGAAGAAAAGGTTCATTAAAAGTCTGTGCAGGCCTACATGTAATTCTTTTGGGTTTTGGCAAAACAAGAATAGATCGGCAATGCGAATTTGCAGAGCAGATTTTGCTTTTCAGCCATACACACACACCACTGAATATTTTGCAAAGCAGGCATAAAAATAACGCAAAATCTCACAGTGTTTATATTCCCTGTGTACAGTCAACGGGCCAAATTCTGCCCTGAGATTTGAAATAAATCCTTTCTTATATGAGGAAACATTCATTCTCCTATCACAGTGCAGAATATAAACCATTCCATAAGAGTACATGTGTTCATCTTGTTTCTATCAAAATTTTCATGCAATGGATAAGTTTCCTTCTCCTTACTGTCGATCACACTTTATTGAGAAAAAATATTAAACTATAATAAAACCACCCCAAAGGCATGCAAGTTAAAATCTGTCATTAACTGATAGGTTATTATGCCCTGTCACCTTGCATTCACTTCCCACACACACCATCCCAGCAGACAGACACCAGGGAGTTTAGAAGTTAAATCACATACCTGGAGGGGGGGCTTCATTTAGTAGGAAGTGTCAGGGGAAAAACACAGGAAAGGAAGATAAAAGAATTAGAAATAAGTTATTCGGGAGGGGATCACCTCAAACTTTGGTAAGACCAGGTTGAAGAAGTATCATTTGCAGAACAAGTTATAGGGATAGACTGTTAATCAAAGTGGAAAATGAGAGTAATTACAGTGGGGTGTGAAGTAATAGGGAGAAGATGCCATAGAAATGAAAGATAGAGGGAATTCAAATGTTGATGAATTGCAGTAGTTTATATCATGCAAACATATAAACCATGGGCAAGTGTAGTAATACTGGTGATCCTTACAGTTGAAAGAAAACATACCCAAGAAGAAAGCTTTACAAGTGTGTAGTGTTATCTAGATTTCAGCCCCTTTTCACTATCAGAGCTATGTGAGGATGTGAGAGTTATTGCAAGGAGGCATTGCTTTGGATGTATCTCTATGCCTGTATCTGAAGCTCCAGTTTCTCTGATCCGGCATCTAAGAATCAATGCTGACAAATTTGGGGCTTAGCTCTGCAGAACTGGAAATACTCCTGTCTACACAGAGCTGATCTCTGCTGCAAAGGACTAGAAACTGCTTGAGTCTGCATGCCAGGATCCGGCTGCATCCACTCCCTCCATCTGGAAACAGCTTGGGTTTCTGCAGCTCAGGTACCTGCTCTCTGATCAGGCCGTGGGGTACTCACAGCCCTAAGAGTTTTCATGGGCACTGAAAAGTTTCTTCTAAGCTTCTTAGAAGGTGCCTTTTCAGTTACAAACAGTATTTATGCTTTCTTATAGGGGAAAATAAATTTTAGGGAATCTTAGGAGTGGATTGATTCTTCATGATTCTGGTTTCCTTCAACATCTTTAAATGCCTATGTACAGGAACGCTTCAGATTAATACATAGGAATTTAAATGTTGCACACATATGCCTTGTTACGTGGAAAGAGTCAACAAGGAAAAATAAAAGAATTAGAGCAAGAATCCCACAAGAGCAACAACTCTGAACTTGTGCAGGCCAACGCTGTGACTTAGAAGATGTGGTAGACAAAGACAGCATAAATAACAGAGAAACTAAATAATCATGCAGTTATATGAAAAGCTGGGACTGTCTCTTTCTGAAATAAAAGTTTTCTGTTAAGCTTGTTAAATTTACATTGTCTTTAGAAACTTTTGGGTTTGTTGTGCTTTGTGTTACAGAGGGAAAGAAAAACATGGGGAGGCTGTAGGTATGGCTTTATTGTTTATCAGATTATGTTAATACCTCTTGTTTTTCACAAATTACAAGATCATACAAGTGCCAAAGCTAGAGACCAACACTCAAGTAGTGAGTAGCAGTTCGATAACTATCAGGGAAAATAGGTACAGAGGAAAGCAAAGCAGCTGGGATGGAAGCAAATACCTTTAACTTGTGCAAATCACAGTCAGAAAAACCTTAGGTGCAGGTTAACAGACAAGAATTAATATGGTTAAAAGGAGAAGAGAAAGATGTGAAACAAGAAGTGACAAGAACAGGATGAAAATGAGAAGCAGTGCATAGATGAATGTTGAAGTATTAAGTCATGTAAAAATCAATCAAATAGCTTTCACCTCACTCCAACCCTGGCAAAAGCACCGATCTGGTCTGAACTAAGAGCCTGGTCTCCCTCTGTGGACAGCAGAATGAAATAGCTGGCGTGCATGGATGCTGAGATGTGACTGCTTTAATAAAGCTACTCCAAGTGGCACCAAATAATTTTCATGGACAGTTTAGGGGACGCTGCAAGTTCAGTTTCTGTTTTTTTCAGGTAATAACCATTAAAACCATTCCCGTACGCACTGTGAGGATGATTCTGAGTCCAGTGAGTGGCTATTATTATAGCTTATACATTGAGATGTTTGTCTGCAAAAACTGTTATTACATTTTTCATGCAGTAGTTAGCTTTATCCTCATTATTATGCATCACAGAGTGGAGAAAATCATGACTGGTGGAAGGTGTAAGGAAGCTGCTAGTTTCAGTTTATCATTAATATTTGATTTTTATGTTTACTTCCACCATGTTTGAATTCCTGAGTATAATATTAGAGTTACTGGTATAATTTTCCAACAGAAATCATAGATCAATTAAATTTCAGTGTTTCGGACTCATGTAGATTTATCTAAGATTTTGGTTAAAAAAAAAAAAAATAAAAACTGTTTCACAACCATACAAGGTTGCAGAGATATTAACATCTCTGGAACAAAACTTCTTCACTTTTGCCTTGTGTCAATCTCTCATTCCAGATTTGTTCTTGCATTACACTATATATACCCCACATTATCCATAAAGGCAATGCTTCAGAAGCATCTAAAATAGAATCTTCATTTTGAAATTTGGAAATCTTCCATAAAGATGGGGGGAAAAAAAGTTGGAACAAAATGTTTTAACTAAATAAAATCCCATAATTTTCAATAGCTGTCAAACAAGGCGTTCATCCTTTTTTTTCTTTCTCCTTTTTTTTTTTCCATTTTGGTTGTTTGCTTGAAAAGTTTCCATTTTGTCCCAATTCAGCACATGACCCAATTGTGAAATTGCCAAGCAGAACTGAATTTCCAGCACACAATAACCCTTCAGATTGACGCAGAGGAATTCAGAAGTCACATACCTGGTTCATGGACTTCTTTAAAAGGGAAGGAGCAGGGAAGGAGATGCAAAGAAAGATAAGAGAATTAGAACAAGAAACAGAGGATTATTAAAATACCTTACACTTTTTTTAGCCAGGGTGGAGGGGTTAAAGGGATAAAAACCATTAATAAGATTAAGTGAGAAATAAAGGGCACATATGGATGTCAATTAGAAAATCATGGAGAGAAAGGAAAGGGTTGTTGGGGATATTAAAGATGCAGATGACTAACATATTCTCATCATGTTATAAATCAAATGCCATTGGCAACCTTTGGCTCACAAAACATTATTGTATTTAGAACAAGTCCATTACCCATAGGTTTGAATGTACAAAAAGGGTATAACCAACTTGCTTTTATTCATGTGCATAGAAATCCCAGCCACCACAGAAATCAATGGGCTCCTAGGAGCTGCTATTGATTTCCTTAATGCCTAGGATTTCACCACTGGTGTGTAGGACTGCACACCCCTGTGGGAGGGTAAGTATGAGCATGTTACTGCTCTGCAATCTGCAGGCTAAAGCATCTGACAAAAGCCTAGCTGGGCAAGCAGAAGGGCAATTGAAAGGTAAATGGGCTTGGGCTGCCAGGTTGATGCTTTAATAAGCATGACCTTGTATTTTGCTAATCACACAGATCATCTTACCAGAACTGGACTTTAGAATTCAGGTTATAAAATCAAGTAAAAACACAACCCTGCTACCCCCGTTGTTTTCATAATGCACATTAACCCAGAAACATACTAATAGTTACAGAAAATGCACACATTACATCTTTTCTCAAATATGCCACTTGGTCCCATCCTTAGCCCAAGTATGACACGGTGTCACTTGCTCAGGACTTAAGGTGCAAGTCTCTGCCCATCACCATACACTGCTGCAAAAGGGAGTTCTGTCTCTGTGGCGAGGGGACAGCAGGAGAGGTGCACCCAGTCAAGGGACATAGCATTGCCACAGGACACAGCTGTCCCACCTCTAGCCCCAGTGTATAGTACAAAGGAAATGGCTTTGGAAACACTCTCCTCGTACCAACTGGTGTCCATACCAATAGCCTGGTTAGAGACATCAGGTGCTGGGGAATACATGAGCAATGCCCAGCTTGTGCTTCACACATTGTTTCCAAACAGCAGTTAGTACTTATTACTCATCATGCAGCTTATCCTACGAGAGCAAAGCAGCAGAGGATATTTTTGCATCTTCTCATCTTCAACCACCTCCAGAATTCCTGCACGAGTTACCGCTCCAGACAGAAAGAGAGGAATTCACAAGTCATGGCACATACCTTCCTCAGGAGCTTTAGCGTGTGGGAAGAGTCACAGAGCGAAATGCAAAGGAACACGAGAGCATTAGAAACATCAGAACAACTTTTCACTTGTGCAAAATGGAGGGGGAAGGAAAGACTGAGAAAATGTTGGAAGGAAATAAAACGAATACAGATATGAAAAGCAGTACTGGAAGTGAGGGTACAAATGGACTGAGATATTAAAAACATAAAGCTGATTTAAGCAGCCAAATCAGATGACATTTGTCTTATACACCTATTCCAGCAGTCCTGCACAAAGCCCAGAGCAGCATGCTGTTTCCTAACCCTGACACTTGCCCAAGTGGATTTACAACCTGAGGCCAGCAGGTTTTTGGGGGCTGCAAGTACTACCATGAAACAGTGGTCTAGAAACTCCATTATATGAACAAGAAAACAATCTTTCATCATTTGCAAAGCTAAAGCATCAAATTTATCACTATTTGCTTTATACTACAGGATTTAAGCTGAAAAAAAGACACATGGATAGGCTACTGTACGAGTGTCAGCCAATCAGGAGCACATCTGCACACTGTCTGGAGGCCAGACCCACCCCAAACGGGCCAAAATAAGCCTCTAGGGAGACCCAACCAATCTCAGAGTGAAGGCTTTTCAACATTCATCCTTTGAAGAGGTTTACATTTCACAGCAGTTTTCAGACTTTTTTTCATGCAACAATTACCACATAGCTTTTACAGTCGATGTCAAGACAGAACATGAAGGAAGACAGTACAAAAAACAAAATGGTAGTAAGTTTTAGTCTATATTAATATGCTTATTTTTAACTCCTGTTTCCTTTTACCATCTTATGGCTTACTGGTCAAACCAGAGCTTATGGCAATTCAGGAGCCATGTCACATACCTTCCTCATGAGCTTCTTTAGGTGGGAAGAGCGACAGGACAGAAAGAAACATTTGGAGAAATACAGGGTTACATGAGCTGATATTACACAGGCTGAAAATTCTGTTCAGAGGGAAAAGTTTTACCCCAGTAAAGGACATGCTAATGGCCCGGAAGGGAAGGAATTTGAGGCATGTATAGTTGGGAAACAACTTCACCATGTAAAGGGAAGAGGCAAAAACATATCAGAGAGGGAAAATCTCACAGTACGCTCAAATAGCACATAATGAAATTTCTCTCAAGTTCCAGTTTTAGGGGAACAACTCCTGTCATTGCAGAGTTGGGCTTAATGGTGAGCTCTGCACAGGGTAGGAGGGGCACAGAGGCCAGTTTAGCACTGAGCCAACATCTGTCTGCCCCTTGCACTGAGACTATTCCTGTGTGTTAGCCTCCAACAGAGCCTGTCATAGAGGTGAGGTGGAAAGCAAAGACAATGGAAGCAATAAGACAAAGTAAGTGGATCCTGCTCCTCTTGCACCACCCTTGCATCCCCACCACCAAGGAGATGGCAAGGAGCAGCTCAGAAGGCAACGGCACGTACCTGCCGGAGCAGCTTCATCAGGTGGGACATGGCAGGAAGCAAAAGCAATGAGATGGAAAACAAGAACAGTTAGACTAAAGAGTGTGTGAATGCAAGAGGGTCTAAAAAACAACACAGAGGGTATGAAATAGAGAAACAGAGGAGGAGATGAAATGGAAACAGGCAACCAAAGCACATACAGATACAAGAAATGTAAAACCTTCTGGACCTGGATGCTGTAAAAATTCTGCAAACTGCTCAGAGTGGGTCTCTTGTGGCACTATAAACAAGTTTACCCTTGTTTAAGATATGCCCAAAGCATGAAGCTTTGCAAATACAGGACCAACAAACCCTTTGCCTCATTGTAGCTGGAGCACCACATCCCACTCCTCTTTGAGTGCAAAAGGTGGATTTCTGTTCCAGCCCCTCTTCTGCCCTGTCTGCCCCACCTTGCTAATGCTGCATGCAATGTGGAGAACTTGCCAGCATCTACATAGATATAATTATGCTGTATTATTTATATTATATATAATATTATATAATTTATAAACTTATATAATATACAATATACTATATATAATATGACATATTATAGAATATGTACTGTGTAACACAGAGCTACACACATATTTTCCACAGATGGATTTTGACATCAAAATTCATCTGATCATGATCTGCCAAGCTATGTAGGAGAAACCAGTTGACACTTGATAGAAACCTTTCTAGACAGACCCCAGTAGCACATGCTACAAATACCCAGGGCTAAAAACCAGCCTTAGAATCTGTTGTGGCTTGGGTGAAGGGATGGTATCCACATTTCCCCTGCTGCTCCCTCCCTGAAACTGGAGCAGAGATGTCTACACAGACACTCAAGGACATGGAGCACCCCCGGTGAAACTTGTGCAAGGGACAAGGAAAGCCCTCTGCCTGCAGATAGTTTGTCACAGCATCTTTCTCTTGACTCTTCTTGCTTTCTTCTACCTCCTTGCAAAAATCGAAGTGCACATCTGCACCAAACCCCACTACAGGATTGAGTGGGGCTGAGACGCTGCTTCACATACCTTCTTCTTGAGCCTCTTCTGTGGGTGGGAATGTCACGCAGCAAAGGAAATGGGAGGAGAAAATTAAAACAAGAAATATGTTATTGGAACATTCTTGAGGTTTGCCAAGCTCCCAGGCCATTATGGGCAAGAATACACAATGATGGAATTACAGGGTGAGAGAGAATTAAAAATAACATTTTTATGGGCACATTATGGGGTTATAAATGTTACTGAAATATGGGAATATGACCACAAGTGAAAACCACATAAAAAGGCATCCAATATTTTATTCTTTATTAGAGCTGGCTAAAATTCCCTAAAACTGGATTGGGGGGGGGGGGGGGGGGGGGGGGTGTTATCAAAAATAAAACTGCTGTGTTTCTTTTACTTTACACATTTTTTTCAAAATGGGGAAAATTTTCACTAACATTAATCACTTTTTAAATGTCAAACAAATTCATTCCTGTATTTTAACAGATGAATGTAAACTTTGCAGGGTGTCCCACTCCCTTTAAAAAAACTTAAGCTTTTTAAGAGAAAGGAGAGGACTTGACACTGTTGTGCCAAACATAAGTCAAGCAACTGAGAAGAAAAGGTAGAAAAAGTATATATGGTAGAACAAGTATACATATATAAATATATTTGTTTCCACATACATATATTCATATATATATGCATATATATGTATATAAAATATATGTGTGTGGATTATATATATATTTATATATAAATGTATTTTATTTATTTATTTCATATATATAATGTTTTGGTTTGGTTTTTTTTTAAACAAAAAACACACAAGGCTAAATTTCCTACCAGCTCAATAAATTACATCAATGCCCATCATTGCATTGATGTCTGTGGCTCAAGACCAAGTCCCAGCCACTGGGTGTGAACCATTTACTCTGGATTTCTTCACACATAGTCTTCCTCCACACTGAGAGAGAAAGAAAGCAGACACCATGTCACATACCTTCTGCCTGAGCTTCAGGTGGCAAGTGTCATGGAACAAGAAGCAACAGCAAGCAGCAAAATAAAAACAGAAAACTGTTAGAAACTGGTATTGGAGTGAGCTAAGGCCTGGAGAAAAAAAAGGTGGTTAGAAAATGATGAAGAGTTACATGGAAATTAAATTGATGACTTTGGAAGAGAAAAGAAAGATCAAGCAAAGGTAGGAAGCAAGAAGAAGATAAACCTCAGAGGAGACAGTCATGCAGATTAAAAGAAAAAAAATGGAGTCACCTGCCTATTAATTTCATATCAGTCGTTAAATTCTTGAAACCAAAAAGTAGACAGTTAGAGAAGAGAGGAGAAAAGCAAGAAATGTTTCTCTAAGGAAGGCTTGTCTGTAGGAGCAACACCCTTTGCTTGCTCTTTTGACATTTGACAAGACGAAGAATGGAGCATGAATAACGCCTTCACTTTCCTGGTTCTGCCACTCTCTGCAGGACTAGAGAGACATGATGATGACTGACTGAAGGCAGCTCTACAATCCATTCAGTGTCTCTATTTGCTTTTCTTTTTTCTTGAGCCCTCAGTCCTGTCAGAAGCTATGCCAGGGGAGATAAAGACTTCAGGATAATGTACCTTATGGCAGGAACTGCTCTCAACATGGCCACTGTTCCCACCACCACTGATGGGAATTTGGCTGTTGCAGCAACTTTTGGAAATCCACGACAAAAAAACTCCACAACCAAAAAAAAAAAAAAAAAAAAGCAGCTGTTCGTAAATCCCCAAGATGGACATTCCTAAAAAGGGGCAGGTCTCTCTCTCTCACAGCTGGTCTCATACCCTCCACATGAAAATATTCCACTTCCAGTAAAGGGTTTTGCTCTTGACCCCTTAGAAGATGCTTGAGACACTAAGGGCAGATCCTGGGAAAAAGTCCAAGAGTTTGGCCCTTCTCTCTTTTCCAGACACCTTGGGAAAATTAAGGATGACAACTGGCAGCTACGCTTGCCTGAACTGAAGCCAGCGTGTCAAAAGTGCCCAGCAAAGATAGTGATATATCTCCGAAATCTTCTTCTCCCTGCTGCCTACAAAAGGTGAAACAACTTGGGTGAGAAGGGTATTTCATGCTCCATCTTTCCAGATCAGCACTGTCTCTCACAGCTTGTCAAATCACATTTTGCCAGCTAAAGGCGTGTTAAAAAACTTCATCTTTGCCAGTTGGTTCTCTGCCTTGCCTTTTCTACCCTCAGCAGTGCCCTGTCGTGTGCTCCTCAGGAGCTGGACAACCTGCTCTTCTTTTCAATTTCAAAATTTAAACTCAATCTGTGGACACTGCCAAAATGAGAATGGCAGAATTTCACCAGTGGTGCATTGTGTGGGTTCTGCACCAGTCCTTGCTCTAAAAAATTCTGAGTTTACAGGCAGGTTAGTCCCCAGCTTTTTCACTATCCCCAGTGGTTCACACAAATATTCCATCTCACCACAAGGTGAAGGCTCTGCACGTCATGGCCCCAACTTGACTGGGTTTTTTTGTTTCCAACTGGTTTACCGATCAAGTGTTTCAGATCACCTTTAGCAGCAAGCACCAAAGAGAAGGGTGAAGTATAGACAAGGGAAAAGCAGGACGAAGAATCAAAGAAAGATAAATTACATTCCACTTTTTTTGTTACCTTCTTCTTCGTACTCCTCTGCATTGAAGTGGGAGAGGGGGGAGAAAAAAGTATACAAATCATCCATCAGCCTTGACGCATCAGTAGGACATTACCCACAGCATGGCCCTTTGTGCTCACAGGGATGCCAGGCAAGATGGTCTCTGAGAGGCCACTTGCTAATCAGCAAGTAAAATAACAGATTAAATTACTTTGAAAATAAATACGAGGAGTTATAAAAAGGCTAAGACGGTAGTATTGATTTTTTTCTTGGGCAATGGGAACTCAGGATTATATATGCATTAGAAGGAAAAAGGTAGCAGAGAGGGCCTCGGAGTATAAGAAAAGCTTCTAGGTATATTGCTTATATACGTTGTGGGGGGTTATATTTTAAAGCAGAAAATATTACATATACAAATGCTTCAAAATAAATTGCCAGCAGATGGCAGTGCCCCTACAAAAACCAGCAGTGTACCCTGCAACCAGGGCATCAATGTGGGGCTGAAACCCCACAGGCTGCCCCTAGCAAGAACACGGCCAAACTGCTCCAGGCAGTGTAAAAACACCAGAATCTGGTGACAGTCAGACAGACAGGAGCACAGAAAAGAAACCACAGATTTGTCTAAATGTACCAGCTGACAGCCAGCGAATGCTGCAGGCTTGCATGGAAGCAATTAGAGACAGATTTAAGACTTACCCTCTCCTGCTTCCCTGCAAGAGAGAAAAAAAGGATATTGAAATTAGATGAGTATTTCTACCACTTCATATTGTCGCCAAGCTTTAAACCATATACTGAAGCAACACAATGTAGCATTGTTTGAAGTCTATTGTTACTTCTTTCCCCAATTCTATCTGCTCTTCCTGGAGATATTTGGTTTTAAGAGTAGTAAAGTGACTAGATTTGAGTTTTATTTGAAATAATGTTCCTGATTCTGAAAGTGCATATGGATCCATATCTAGGAATGGGAATCCAGCCCAGGGCTCTAACACGATACTCAAACGCAAGTGCTGCACAGGGGCTGATAAAGGTGGACCTCAGTCCCACTGTGCCAGGCCTGCAGCTGATGGCCCAGGACAACCCAGATGTGCTACAGGCTCCTTGAACCCTAGGGCTGTCTAATAAAAATTTGGCATAAAACAGGTGTTGCTCAATGTTTATCCCATGGCTGTAGCTACATCAGTCTCATGGTCTGTTCCTGTTCTTTGCCCACACTTGCCAGTTTCTCCTGCTCTACCAGACCTCATGTGAAACCCAAGCCTCAGAGCAGCCCTGGGACCAGATCCTAAAGGAAAGACATGTTAATTAGAGATTGCTTGAAAAAGGTGCCAAATGTTATCTTTATAAAAAAATTTTAAGAGCTGGACAAAATGACACAGGTTGAGCTGAACTTATCTCCTGGTAGAGGAGAGGGCTATGTGACCACTGCAGGTCTTGCCATGACTCCTCTGATCCCATGACTGCTCTAAATCTCCCCTGTGTACCTACTGATGCATTAATGTCAAATGACCTCACTGGGTTTGGTCATATCACTCTAGATCTGTTAAACCAAGGAAGAAAATGGCTCCTCCACTGCACTCTGTATTTTATTCCCCCTCCTCCAGGTGTACTGTCACAGCGACTGAGGGCAGGCTGAGCTGGGTGGAGGTGTTTGGGGGATATCCTGTGATGGACAGGGAGGGAGTCAGGTGAATTTCGGTGGGTCTTTGACACTCAAAGTCAAGATGCCCCCTTCCCACTGCCTCGGGGGGCTTGAGGCTGTGCACAGAAGAGCACCCGGCCTCTCCTCCCTGCTGGGATGTCCTCGCTCTGCTCCACGAAGCCAAGCTGAGCGGATGAACAAACACACAACTTGCTTTGTACTTACACTTCCTCGGTATCAGACATGTTGACAATGAGTTTCTACACAAAAGAGGAAGAGAAGAAGAAAAAAAAAAAGTGTTATTAGCGAGAGCACCTCCTAAAAATTCCAAGGCAGAAGCAGATGGGTTGACATTTGAAAACAAAAAAAGTCAGGCACCTGCTTTCCCACACAGCAACCAATCCCCCACCAACACTGACATTTTGGGAGAAGCACAAATCTTTGCCAGCCAGGTCAGAGGACAAAGAGAAGGGAGGAGAAAAAGATAATCTGGAAATACATGTCCTCTCAACTCAGTTGCTTTTCACAGGGAGACCTAGTGGGGGAAACCTGAACCTGGCTTTAAGTTACAAAGTCTTCAGAGCTCAGGGAGACAGGCACAGGCCAGGGCATTCTCTCGCACCCATCTGACATTTCCATCACTCCAACAAGATCAGAGAAATTTTTCCTTATTTTATGCTCCCACAAGTGGGAAGGTGCCAGTTCCAAAGCATTAGTCAGAGCTAAAAGAATAACTGAAACTACCAATATACCTAGAGATGAGTCCTTACTTTTCAGCACACAAAAGTGTGATATAAAGTATAAAAATATACAGCTGATGAACAAGTGAACAATAATCTGCTGATTAGTTTAAGATGAAAACCAGCTACATGCCTGGTTAGGCAGTTCACATGTGTATAACCATTTCTATGTAATGCAACACTATGGCTTTTCTAAAAGCATCAACTGCCCTGAGGACAGGGAAGGAGGTGGGGAAGGGCTCCCCAAAACTTCCTCCAAATCCACAGTCAGTCTCAAATTAGAAAGCCAGGCTTTTCTTTGCTGCCCCAAACCCTGACTTTCATGACTTCATTATTCAGCTGATATATGAGAGACGTCTTGAAGGAGCAGGTGGGCTGACTTTGGTTCAAAAGGAACAACTGCAGCTCAGCAGCTTTCTATTTCAGAGGAAGGCAGTAATCCCACAGGCTCCAACCCTGCCCTATAAGGGATTCTCTCCATTCCCCAGCAATGACCTTGGGCACCATACATTAACACCAACAGGATTTAAAACCCCCATGAGAGATAAACAGCCAGCATTTTTAGTTCTAGTTCCTCATTTATCCTCTTTCTGAAAGTCAGCATTGCATTGGAAGTAGTGCCAGCAGTGGCTGTGTTATGACCTGACCTGAGAAGTTGGATGGGAGGATAATCTACTGCTAGGACATAGGTTCACCCAAGGAGTACTTTGGGGACCCTAGTCCCACTAGGCAGGAGGAATGTGGGTGGAATTTTGTGTTTGGGAGGAATTTCAGCTCTGCAAAAAGCTTTTCTGATGCACCACTTCATGCTGCTTCTTTTGTTAATTACTTGAATGCTGCAACACTGCTGGTCTGTCTCTCCTGGTCTTTTTTATCTAGATCGACAAATCTTCAGGATAAAGACTTCCACTTGCTATCTGCACAGTGGCTAGCATGTTATCCTCCAAAAATTATTCGAGCTATTAGAAGTAATGCGTGACAGTGTGTTGGTTTATGTAACAGGACAGCAGACCTTCTTCAAGCAAAACCCTGTGGAGGGAACCTGCCTAATGCCCAGCTGTTGACTTCTTCCAAAATACATTATCCATAAAGACTCAGGGCAATGGCAAATCCTCCCATGGATTCTACCTTTAATTTATAAATGCAGATTTCCTTCTTTCCGACATGGAGGGGGAAAAAAAAAAAAAAAGAGGACTTTTAAAGGGCTTTGGGCTAAACTCCTCTGTCATTCCAGTGAGAAAAAGAGTAATACTGCTCAATGGTGGAGAAGAAATCAGCTCAAGAACTCTGAGTATGCACACAGAGAGTGAGCGTCTGTTCAGTGTACGGTAGGCACGTAGCGCAGCGCATGCTGTTCTTTCCAAGGCAATTGAAGTCAACGGGAGTCTTTGCAATCAGGCTTTCCATTAGCAGTTATTGGAATGACCTCATCTAGTCTCCAATTTAGCTCTAAGGACATCTTGCTGGGGGTTGTCACACTCACTGTTCCCCTACACCCTTCCATATTTGTTAATCCAAGCGCTGCAAATGTGAATGGGATTTTGCATGGCATCTGTCCGTGTGCTATAAAAACAGAATGAGAATGTCAGCATCCCTGACACCACAAGACCCCAACCCTGAGGGGGTTTCTTGGCTCTGGATAAAATGAATTAATAACAAGTGCATTGGCAGACTGCAAAGATGAGCCAGACACAGGAACCCCACAGGCTAGGGCAGGGGAGACAAAAAAATCCAGGAGAAGATTGCAGATTTCAGCCTTGCAAGGACCGAACGTTCAACCAAGTTTGGTCGCTCCATGAGGAGGAGTTGGCATTTAAGGTGGTAGCTGACTGCCACTGTCCTGGCTGAAAAGCCAAAAAGGTCTCGCTTCAGGAAGAACAAGGTGTCTGTCCACTTCATGGCATTCAAAAGCCATCTGGTCCCTTAAAGCCAGGGGCAAAATGCAGACTGTCATAGCTACAACCACCAGAGACAAGAAAGGCTCTTTGATGCCCAGCACTATCCACGTAGCTCTGTCATCAAAGCAGCCAACAAAATTGAACTACATTTACATCCACAAGGCAATAAAGCAAGCAATCTGTTAAGAGCGGTATTTTTTGCAGTTAGGATTAAGTTCGCTGAAGGCAATGGAAAATCTCCAGCTGGCTCAGGATTACCCTTTGGTGAAAATTACTTTACACACAGCAAATGCAGCCCAAGATTAAGGCTGTTAGCACCTTAAGGCAATAATTGGGCTTTGTTTGTACAGTGGCAGAAAAATGGATTCTGGTCTTGACTGAGGTCTAGGGATGTAATAAAATCAATTAGTTAATACTGCACACCCTTTGGAAGGAAATCAAAACACATGGGAAAGTTTCACCAGACAGAAAACTTCCTGCCTGCTCCCACCTCTTAAAGGTGAAAGCAAAGGTTATTTTCTGCATTTTATTCAAGCCAAGCAGGTCATGACTGGAGGGACAAATACACTGATCCTCATGAGCCCAAGGTGGGCAGGAATGCCATATCCCTTTTGGCCCCAAATGCTCCAGGACTTGGCTGAAAGAGCAGAGTCAGCACATCCCAAGAAGCCTCTTAGCAGCTGAGAATGCACCGGGGAGGGGGAATGGGCTGCCTTGCACCTCCAGGCCATGCCTGGAAATAACCCACCCATCAATCATCCCCTCCCAAGCCAAGCCATACAAGGTAGGCAAGGTAGAAAGAGCCATATGGAAAGGGAGGAAGACAAAAGAGGCCATGCATGGGCAATGGGACCTAGCAGGGACAGCTATCAGGCAAGGACTAGGGATGTGATCCACCAAGCACCACATGGCCACACTTTCCTACCAGGAGCTGCTGCAAACCCACTGCATGGATTTTTTAATATACAAACATATTTATATTAAAATATATAGGTATTATATATATCTAGTAAATATATAAGTATATTCATATACTTCTCTCTATAAATAGTATATACATATACTTTTTAATATATATTTCTTCCATACCTCTACCTCCTCCCTTTGTTTCTGAATTTCTCAGCACTTTCCAGCAGAAAGGGGCTGGAAATTGAAGCATCTGTCACAGCACTGGTGCTGAAACAGGGTAGCAGGACCCAAGGGCTGCTGCAGGCCCACTGAAACATAACAAAATCCCAATTCCCTGTCCCAAAATATACCCTTTCTCCTTGTCTTCAGGGTGGTATGATCTGTCTGAACCCTGCATGGCATTTTCTAGCAACAAAAAGGCTAAGACTGAGGACAAAAAGCCAATAATCATACTTAGCTTATAGCCTCCCTCTCCCTGGTCTTAGGATCATCAAGGTTGGAACAGACCTACAAGATCACCCAGTCCAACTGTTCACCCAGAACTACCACTGTAACCTCTAAAACACCCAACCATATCACCCAGTGCCAGATCTAAACACCTCTTAAACATCTCCAGGGGTGGGGACTCCATCACCTTCCTGGGTCTTGCACCCACAGGGCTGTCTGCCCTGGCAATCACCTACAGCCTCACTGAAGCTCCCCCTCATGAGCACCACGGCTCCCACCCAAATTGCTGGCATCAAAGCCACCTGTGCTGGTGTCCCTCCTGCCTTTGTAGGATACCCACCACCCAACAGCAAGAAGCTGATCCATGAAACATAAATGTGCTCATGGAAAACTTTGCCCTCCCACAGAAAAGAAGAAAATTGTGAGAAAAATTCCCTGTGTGCATGGAAGGGCAGGAGGAGGGGGTTAAATTCAGAGTGGGGATAGGATGCTGCCTGTATTCACAGCTTTAAACTCCTTCACTTCAATGACGTGACCACCCAGTGTGTGTGACTCCAACTCTCACAATTTTCTTTTTTTCTGTGGGAGAGGGCAGTTTTCCATGACCATATGTATGTTTCTCAGATCTCCCTCTAGCCCTCCACCCTGCAGTCCTCCCTCCTCACCTGCCAGCAGCTCCCCAATGGTCCTGCCCTTCATACCTCCTGCCTTGGCCATCCTTTTCACTGGGTGCCAGGGGAGGGAAGGTCAGGACTTTCCTCCTGCTGCTGGAGGGAGTTTTCCCCAAGTGCCCCAAGAGATGACACTTAATTTCCATCCCCACATCTTGGTTTGGGAAGGGTCTGTTCTTCCACTAATCCTTGAGAGTTCAGAGCACCCAAATCTCAGTCGTTGACATGAAACTTGTGCAGTGCCAAACCAAAGCCAGGAAGGAAAAGTGCCTTTTCCTAAGGATCCTGGACCAGATCCTGTGGATCCCAACCCTCCCCTGATTCTTCTGCATTCAAACCAAGGCTCAGTCCCCCTGCAGTGTTACCCCCCAGCAGCATCCCTTGCCAGGGATCCCACTTACCTGGAGGAGTGGAGAGAAGCACCAAGCTCCCTGTCAAAGCGGACGGGCAGGCTGGGATCTGCAAACGTCCCAAGGTGATGCAGCTCTCAACTTATAGTGACATTTGATAGTCTGGAAGAGCCGATTGGCCCCAGACTCCCTGCACTGGGCAGGGAAGGGAAGGGAGCAGGGATAGGGCAGGGAGGGGGATGAGATGGAGAGGGAAGCAGGGGAAGGGAAAAAAAAGGTCATACCATGTATAGGAGCAGCTGGAGGAATTGCACAGATGATGTTAAGATGGAAGGGACATGTTTGGAGAAAAAAACTACAGGGCTTATGTTTCTATATTTACAACCCACCAGTGAGGCAGAGATTAAAGAGGGGTATCTGAGGCAAAGGGACCTCGGAAACAAATTATGGAAACCCACAGCTCCATGGTACATGGTCACTGCTTAAAATCTGGTCACAGCACCCTTGCAATCTCAACACTCAGCAGCAACCTCTGCTCTCCCATTTGGGAAGGGGCGCTTCCCGCTGCCACTCCACATGCAAATGGTTTCAGCTGCGCTGCAGGGTGAGAGCCTGTGGAAGGTTTATGGATATTCCACGTCCAACACTTTGAAACCAGCAGTCACAGGTGTGTGCGAAGTCAGAGGCACGCAGCACGTGTGTTGTGTGTGTGTGTGTTTGTGCATGAGCGCTGTGTGGCACACACCCACCTCTCACTAAGACTGCTGGGGCTCTGCCACACACCAGGGCTTGAGGAGACCTGGAGCCAAAGGCAAGAGAGTAGGAATGCAGCCAAAGAGCTTGTTTGACTCATGCCATGTTCAGAGCCTTTCTTAGCACGATGTGAAAGCGTTATTTAAGTAAAGACTTCCTAGAGAGGGGAACCCCAGATGGTTGGACCTCTCCTAGTATCCTCTAGGCGTCTGAAGTTGTTTTGCTGCTGAGCTCTCTCCACAGTTGCACGGCTGTTCCAGCAGAGGATTGCAATGCCGTGCACAACCCTCTGGTTCACGGTTTCCATTTCACTAAATCTCACAGGCTTCAGCTTCCCATCCCCTCCCTCCAGCTCCTCTCCCTTTGGCAGGGCTCCCCAGCAATGCAGTGTGTGCCCTGCAGTGTGCCTGGCAACTCCAGCACCCCCTTTCTCCCAGCCTGTAGGAGCAGAGAAAAACTTTAGGATCTGCAGGGCAGGCGATATTTTTGGCCCAGGTCACAGATTGATTCCTGCCCACTCTTTCCCTGCTGCTTGCAAGAAAGGGTCCCCAACCGAGGATGTAGAGACAAGCTTTTAAAGCTGTGGAGTGGGAGCACAGCGCTACAGCTTCCCATTCACCAGGTAATATGCACGAGCTAAAATCTCCTCCCCAGCTTGCATTCTTCAACTCTCTGGCAGCTTATTCCCTCGTCTCCCTCCCGCAACCCAGCTCCAGACAATGCTTTTGTTACTTTTTGGGGGAGGGGGGGGACGACAGTGTTTCCATCCTCAGCACCCTGGCTTCATGTGGGAGTTTGCTGGGTGGGGGAGATGGGGTGAGCACCCTGTTCTGCCGAGGAGAGCAGCATCTGCATGGACACACACAGCTAGCCCTGCTATCATCACCTCCACTGCCCCTCCCCAGCTCTGCTGAAGGCACTAATGCAGCAAACCAGCTTTCACACTGCATTTTTGGCACCATCAAGTGTCTTTGGTATCTTCCACGGGCTAGTTTTCCTCAGGTGCTCCACCAGCTGGGCACATCTCCAAGAAATACCATATTTGCCCAAACTAACTGCACAGTGGGGATGTATGGGGGGAAAGTCTCTCAATTGTTTCTATGTTTGCAATGGACCCAGTTTGGCAATGGCATTCACCAGCCTCCTTTGCCTGCATGCCAATTACAGGCTGTCCCTGCTGCTGATGGGGAGTCACGACTCAGGCCTGTCATGCCAAGGATTAGATCAATCAGTTAAAAAGAAAGCCTGTGTGTGCAAGTGCATGTGAAGTCTGGGCTTACACTAGGGTGGTTCTCAGCAGATGTTGGCCTGAATGCTCCCATGGGTCCATCTGGCCCATCTGCTGCCAGTTGCTGGCAGGAGCAGCGTGAGCATCTTGCAGGGTTGCACAGCCTCCACCAGAACGGTGCTGCTTGTGCACACTGGCAGGGCAGTGCTCCACATCACTCAGATTCCGCTCTAAGCATCTTGACAAACGTGATGTTGCTACAAGCGATGGGAGGGACAGGTAACCAGACTCTACTCTCTCATCTTCAAATAGATGAGATGCAAACATTGCAGCCTGCAGTATCCTCTCAGTTCCTGTGCTCAGCTCAGTTTCTCACTTGGACATGTCAGGCAACCGCTCCAGACAACATCCATCATGCATCATGTCCATGCTCTGTCTTCCCCATCACCACTCCCTGTGAGCATGGCCCTTCTGCTTAGTACTGTCCCAAAGGACATCCATGCACCCTGTGGGCTGCCCCTGTCAAGAGCACTCATGTCCATGTCATGCATCTTGTTTCCAGACGCAGCAGGATCTGTTTCCTTCATCCCATGGGACTGAGGGTACCTTCTCTATCCTTCTGGAAAGAGGGCTTGCGTGACGCACACATCTTCCATTTGCTCTGCTGTCACCTGGTTCACAACCAAGGCTCATTCCTTACACTCCAGTTTATGTTTGCCCTTTCTTCCCTTTGTGGGTCTACAATCCTCTCCAACATTTGTTTTGGGCCTTAGTTGTATACCTTGTGCTTTTCACACATTCCCTATGGCAAGTCCTTATTTCGCCTCTTGATACCATCACAAAGCAGTTTCCATTCACAACCTGCAACATTTTCATCATCAGCCTTATCTCTCTTTACTGTAGATTCTCCTGCTCTAGGATATATATTTTGTGCTGTCTTAACATCATCTCTTCCCCCTGCATCAGCAGCAAGGTTACTGGGACTGCCACAGCGCAGCCACACCCTAGAGAGTGAGCAAACCACCAACAACTACCTCACACTCCCTACTGATCGCATCAATCAGATGCAGGAGACATGATCCCAGCTGTGGCTGCACGACTACCAAAAGCTATTCAATTTTGTTAGGTGGGTGTGCAGCAAGCACCTGTCACTGGAGAAGGCCCTGTCACCAGCAGCCAGGTTAGGAGACAGCACCAAAGCCAAAGAGCACACATGCAGGTCACAGACATGAACCAGAGTCTCCAATCAGAAAAAGTCCATCCGCCTGCTGACCTCAAGCCAGAGCCTGGCATACTTTTACAGCAACAGCATCCCCACCTGGGAGAGGATGCAGCAAACTAGGGTTCCTCCTTGAACAGGAACTAGAGGGTGAGGCAGAGATCTAGTCACGTATCCCCTACATAACCTAGCCCAATGTTGCATTTCTTCTCAGTAGGAATACCCAGACTGGTTATTTGAGGCATGCCACAGGAATTTATTGCATTACCAGGTCGCTTGTAGGGAAGTTGTAATTGGCCCTTTCTCATCTTTTCTGGCTATTGGTTGACCTATTGCAGCAGACAGTGCCTTTAAATACAATGCACACACATTAGCCCTGATAATTTTACAAACTGCATAAAGACAGGCACTTTGGCCAAATGCTTGTGTGTATTTTGTTTGGTTGGTGTTGGGTGTTTTTTTCAAAATACCCTTTCCCTATGCTCATTGCACACCAGTCAGTGGGCAGCATTTTCACAGATCATTGCCTCCTATGGCTGGATAATGCTCAGCCAGTGAGCTGAAAAAGCACTGGAAAAGTTCATCTGAAACCCCCTACAGCCCTGGAAGCCTGAAACATTACCCATGTTCCTTAAAAACTACAGAATTTGTAAATAAAATCAGCTACATCCTTCCCATAAAACAGGTACTCTTTCACAATCCAGGAGAGATCTAATTTCTGAAATAAAGCAATACCTATCCCTATCCACCAGCTACTCTCCAACACTGAACAAATGGATCCAATTCCAAAACAAACTTTGCTTTGGCCCAATAATCCGGCAAGAGATCCTCCAGATGTTCTTCCTCAGTCAAATTTGCCCAAGGTTCTGCACTTACACCTTCATGGCAGAGCTACAGAGGAACTTTCACTGACACCTTCTGTCATTCGAAAATGGTCAAGTTATCCAAACTTTATTTATTTATAAGGAAAATGTGTTTTACTTGAGCTGTTTCATCATTGACAGTCTGAATGTTTCTTTTTTTCCCCTTCCTCTCCAAAGTCATATTTGAATGCTTTCAAAACATTTTTTAATTTTTTTACATGATGTAGATACTCTGGCTTTGGCATGTTTGTCCATTTATAGAGACATCAGCCTTGAAATAATTAAAGGTAACCAGAAAAATGTGTTGATTAAGCTGACTGGGAAGGGGTGGGGATGTGCTTTTCTGTTTTGTGACACAGTTATAAACATTTGATCATGATTCAGGGCAGGTGGGAAATGGGAATCACAAAAGCCATTTGGGAAAGAAAAGTAAGTTTTTTATCCAGTTCCCCCATACCCTTTCTTCTCTTCATCCCACCCCAGAGAAAGGGATTCTGCAGTGGGGTTTAATCAGCAGGTCAAGGTTAGAGTAGATGCCTTGTGTTCATTGAACAGTCTTTCCAAGTTAATTGAAGTAGGTGTCATTAAAAAGACAGATCAGTTAGTGGCTAAGTAAGTCCGTTCAGGGAAAGGACAGAATATATATACAATTAATTATTTTCTGTTCCTGGGTAAAATCCAATGACCTGTTTTATGCAGCCAGTCAAGCAGAGATCAGAATAGCCTTAAGCTTTATAATCAGCTCCTCTAAGTATTAGCAGGCCATTGTCATTTTACCGGTAGTAATGGGATCCTGAGGAACGTGAAACAACTCAAATGGGCTGAGCAAAGACCATCTTTCCTCCCTGGCTCCTCTAATACCACCCACACAGCATTTGGGCTCAGGATCTCTGTCCTTGGTTGTCTCTCACTTCCCTAGAAGAAACCTGGTGCAGTGCTTGCCACACACAGGGATGCACCTCTTGCAGCAGTCACTCAGTTACAGGGGAGAGCAAATAGTTGCCAAGTTGTGGAAAGTTGGAAGGTTGCTGGGGAATCTCAGGGTGCAAACACCTTCTCCTGATGGTGGCTTCATGACATCTCAAAGCTTTAGGGGCATAAAAAAGAGAATAAAGGGCAGCAACCAAGCTTTCTGTGACCGAATTACCTAGGTACATCTCCATCCACCTTCCTGTTACTGCTGTTCTCTTCCTTGCATCTGGGGGGAGGGAATCAACCAATACTTCCATGGAGGACTCTAGTGTATCACCCATTCTGTGAAACCCAGTTGTAGGAAAACCTTTCCCTATCTTATTCCCTCTTAGCCTGTAAGAGCAGAAACTCTACATTTCTGCATAAAAAACAGGAAGGGATCTGAACACTTCTTGCTTCAGCATGTGCAAACATAAGCCAGCTCTTTGCATCGTTCACGCAGTGCATGCTGCAAACACACACATTAGGTTGGTGTGATTTTGGTGGTGACAGCAGCAGGGTACAAGGTATCCCTGGGCATTTTTAGAATCGGCCGAAATATTCTTATTTGTAATGGAGGTGCGGGTAAGGGGGGTGGTTTCCAAGTTTCCTATTCAGTTGGCTCTGGTTGCTACTGTCTGGGTTTTTTTCCAGAAACATTTTCAGTGTTGGAGATGCACAAAGTCACCAGCACTCCTAAAAGACAAGGACAGTTCTGAGACGTTGAAGTCATCAGTCAAAAAGGAATTAATTGCATTAGACTATTTGCATGAAGGATCAAGCAACTATCCCCAGTCTTTCCACAGGTCTACACTGCACTAAGGAGCAGTGTGTCCTGCAAAGCCAAGCATGATCTCATCAGTCATCAGGGAGGCAGAGAGGGAGAAAGCAAGTGGACAGCTCATCATCGCCACCAACCCAAAAATACCAACATACACATCCCTTCCATGAGAACTGCTCTCATCAGATGGGGCACAACCCTCATGGATGCAGAAAATGCTTTGCTCCCTTCATCCACGACAGAGTAACTCAAAGTCATATGAGAGATATGTTAGCACACAGGGTAAATGAGCAACAAAGCTTAGCAGGCTGGTACTGGAGAAGCAGCAAGAATTTGCCTTCAGAGCTGTCTTTGTGGCGTAGCTGGGTGTAAATCTGCTTTGTAAACCTCCAGGAAACTGCTTCTACGTGCCCCCATCTTCCTGTGGGCATATTTAACTTCCCAACTGCCTTCACATCCACACTTCTGAAAGACTATGAAAAACCAAAGCCCAGCCTGGGAAGTCAGTTGGAAAAAGGGATGAAATTCCCTGAAGCCAAGAGGCATTAAATAACTGCATGGTGTTTGGGTAGCTCATAGGTTATCCAGGACAAAGATAGGCATTGGTTCACTTAAGCAGACTTGGTCCAGATCTCTGAGTCAAACTGCACATAAACCACACCCCCCCCCAACCAAAATTCACCATACTATCAACTCCAAATGCCCTCTGCTTCCAGTGCAGCATTTTCTGCACTTGCACCCCCTGCATATAGCATGCCCCTCCCCAGGAGCAAGCAGAGAGAGAGCCAGCATTTGTGTTCTTCCTTTCTCGGGAAGGTAACAATCAAAGCACAGCTCCAAATTTACATTTTGCAACCCTGACTTTTGCAAAACAGTAAATCTGACCAGCCAACTTGAAAAGCCTCCAACTGGTTTCATTGCCTGGAGCTACTCTGCTCAAATAGCTGTCCTGGCAATATCACCATCATCTGCCCTTCACCTCTCCAGTACTTGAGATGCCACTTTACAGGGCCAAAGTTAGGAGCATGCAATGGTGTTACTTGATAGCCCTTCTTCATGCTAATTTTGGGTGATGGAAATTTTCATGCTTTTAGAAAAGTCCCTTTATTTATTTTTGAGAAACTGCTTGTACTTATTGGCTACGGTAACCACTCTTTTCCACCTGGTGTTTTGAACTTACCTACAGGGCTCTAAAAATCACAAGAAACCAGCACCTGACATGATCTTGAAGGAACAAACACCTGGTAATTTTGTAAACCAGACCGAGTAACATGATGCACCCAACATGCAAATGATTTCAGATGGAAACAAATTACACATCAGTAAGTAGTGAATTTCTTTTTCCTTCAGCCAATATTGATTTCTGATTTTTGTGGTAGACTATTTTTCCATCATTTGTTTGCTTTGGGAGAGGTACTTGCTGCACCTGCTTTAGACAATTAAGGCACAGTGCCTGTGGGATTCAGTAGACCATCCTTGGACACCCTAGGTCTAGGCTAGATGTCTCTCCAAACAAAAGGGGTCAGGCTTGACCATCCAAGACATGGCCTGGGTCTCATCCTCAGACTATTTACATGCAAATGGGTGAGACAGTCTAGACAATGAGGATTGAGACTGAGCAACAGGATGGGTGCCAGAACCAGTGCCTGAAGCTGCTGTTTTGGGGCGTCTCCATAGGAAGTGAGAGAGCCAGACTAGTCAAGGTGCTCACACCAACCCCTCAGTCCCTCCACAACCTTGGGGAAGAGCTACCTACCCTACCAAGCACCTCTGATTGAGTAATTACACTTGCAATTTGCTGCTTTCATGCTCTAAACTGCTTGCTCCTGTCATCATCATCATGGCTAGGCTTCGCGAACGAAGATTTACAAGGGCTCTACCCACGCTTGCTACAAGCACGCTGGTGGCTAAAAAGGCCAATGCGAGATAGGCAAGTCCGGTCACAAAAGGCACAGTGGAAAGTCTCTGTTGGCACTACTGGCAAGGCATGGTTCTTCCTGCGTTGCCTTTTTTCCTCCAGGCTGATTCTGCGTGTGTACTCAAAGGAAACAGCAGCGTTATACTGTTCTTTTTAACTTGACCCGGCTTCCCCAGTTCTTTCAAACACTTTGCAGTCTACGGTGTTAAGCGTGAAGGTTTTAGCATGTGGTTAGGTTTACCAAGCTGGAAATAGGGTCTATAAAGTGGAGTCATTGCTTTGTTTCATAGCCCATGGACAGGTGACATGGTCTACTGAAAGGCTGACAACATGAATATCTTTATCTGCCACGTCCAAATGCTAAGCAGTAATCTGGAGTATCATTCTCAAAAACTGCATGTAGAGGTTCCACAGCAATGCTCTTGCATTTATATATCCCAGAACCTTTACAAACCCAGGGCTTCTACATGGCCACTCAAGCAAGCAACAGAACCCTCTCTGAATTAAAAATTCAAACTACTTCTGATACCAGTATTTAAAACTTATCCTTTCTAAATTTTCCTATTTTATATGCTTTATTCCTTAAACTTTACCATATGTCTTTTATATACACAATATTTAATTGAATAGGATTTAGTTAAGGATAACTATATCTTTCCCTGAAAACTGGGGCCTTGTTTAGTTAGCATTTAAAAAATAGGCAAATTTTATAAAAGAATTGTCAAAAACAAGTATCTCAAACTTTTCCTTTTAAAAAACACCTTTTTGAAACTTCATAAAACTTATTAGACCTCTTATGTGAAAAAAAAAAATGTAAACAAAAATACATTTCTCAAAACCTGACTAGATGGGGTGGTTTGACATTACTTGGAATGAATAATTATTTGACTTGTATGTAATTTTCTACTGTGTTCTTAGGACATCCAATATTTTAAATAAATTTCACAGTTGAGGATTTAGGCAGGAAAAAAGAAAGGTAAAACCTTGGGAAACAAAAGGAGAAGTAACATTACTCATCTCTGAATCACTTTTTTCCCCCCAACAAGAAAGCAGTTGCAAATATATGTTCTAACAAAAGTAAATTAATTGCTGTACATGTATATAATACCAGACATATACAAGGGCATCAGTGAAAAATTACTCCAATGCCATTTTTTGTCACAGAAAATCTTGTCGGTGTAAAATCCAATCTTCAGTTTGGTTTATAACACAGATTTAGTATATTTCTCAAAAGCTGAAAATGCGGACAAAAGCAGACAAAATGTTCAGTCTTTCTTTTTACACATCAAAACAGTGTGTGCATATATGTGTGTCTTCTATTTCATAAGCTCAGGCTGGAAAACACAACCCATCTGTTGTTCAGTGGTTCAAACCAAAACCAAACAAACCCACTCAAGACATACCATTATTATTGTGAGCTTTGCAATTCTAAGGCACTTTTAGATTTGTTCAGGGCCCAAAACCTGCTGTGGCTGGCCAAACTACAAAAAAAGGTAGTAGTGTAACTGATGATAAATGCGGCAAACAAGGTTTACTACCCTCTAATTTAAGAAAAAGAACTTCATCTACTACATTCCTCCCACTTCAGATACCCATTAAATGGGTTCACCTTCCTTTGTTAGGTAAATATACCTAATATAACTACCCACCTTTTCTTTTTTTTTATTTGTTTGTTTTAATTTTCCACTACATTGACACATGGGTTATTAAATTTCTAATACTTCTAAAGTTTTGTTTCACCCTACCATGCACATGAATACAGCTTTTCAGTAGTCTAAAATTTATGCATTTTTCAGTTCTTATGCACATACCTTCTAAAGAGAACAGGATCAACTATTCATTGTAAAAACCTCTGATCACAAAGCAAACCTTTCCCTTTATTAATTAGTTTGGTGTTTTTTTGCTAGCACCAGTTAGCCTAATTATACATTAATATCACATCCCATGACAAAATCCCTTTCCACTCACAGTCTTTGAAGTTCACCCCATTCAGAAAATCCAGTGAAAGACTTAGGAATCACTAAATTCTTAGAGGAATGAGTGAAGTTACACTTGGGTATTATACTGCCAACCGACCCTGTTAGCTATTCTCTTGATCCATTGCACAGGGATGTAAATTGTACAGAGAGAAACTCAGGTACAACTGCAAGCAGCTCATGTCTGTCTTTCCAAAGATCTCCAGTCCCCAAAAGTTCATCAGAACTATCAGACCCAAGTGTGCTCTTCAATTCCACACAGAACCTTCTCCCTGAGCAGCTTGTCATCAGTAGGATATTTCTCCTGTATTTCCTGTGAAAAGAGAGAACTCCTTGTCCTCTTCCCCAGCTTTCACAGTTATCCACTGACTACTGAATGTTTCTTTATCTCTGCAGCCTTGAAGATATGTATTGTGTTGGTGGAATACATTTTTTTCCTACCTGCCTCTACAACAACCAGCTTTTTAAGGTTGATGTAGCTCTCCATATCCCCCTAAGTGCTCTCAGCATTTGAATAAAATTATTGAGGAAGTGGACACAGGGCTGTGCTTTTGGGGCATCAACAGGATTAACTATTAAAGCTGGTGGTGGTGCTAGTGGAAACACTGAAACCAGAAAGAAATTTCCATCACACTTCATTTCAGTGATGAAACATGCATGATTAACAGGATTCTTTGGAGTGACAGCACACAAGCCAAGTAACAATGGTGTGTTTTATAAAATAGACAGGCTACATTTCCTGTCACCTGCTGAAAAATGCCCAGAGCTGCCAAGTTTTAAGAGAAATAAAAGAACCCTAACCCTGAAGCAAATAAAAATCCTCTAATAACCTACCATCTGTGGGTACTGTCATGCTGACTACTTAATGAGGAAGATTTGTCTGACCATTACTTTCCCTTCCTGATGGGGGACCCCAAGCATGATTAGATACCATTTTCTAGGGCCTGCCATTTTCGCCCATGCTCTGATATGAAAAAAGCAATGCCCTTCTGCTTTACATCTGACCTTGACAAGGGTGTTTCTCATTTCCTCTCCACTTTTTCCCTCCTAATCCTTCCTGAAAACATGTGCCTGCTGAATAAATTGGATCCAGCATTTTTAATTGGCATCTTCCTGGTGTTTTGGCCTGTGGTTGAATTTTACAAGCATAAGGTCCTTTTAAAGGGATAGGGGAGATGATTTCCCTTTTGACAATATACCAGCCATGATCTTTACTCCTGTTACCATTCCCCATCTCTAAGTACGCCTGGAGTGTAGCTGCTCTGCCTGCTAGGATGGTTTGGTTCGATGAATGCCATGCTTCAGAAACATGTCAGCAAATCAGCCATTCTCAGTGAGGTGCTTCAAAGCAGAGGAAAGAACATCAGCCTTTTTAGGCACAAATTTAACACAAATTTTTTCCTTCCCTTGAGTAGGTCACCTTGACCAGAAAGTGAGATATGAATGATCATGTCTTCCACTTATATAACAGAACAGGTAAATGACAAAGGAAAAGGGATACAGCTACAAGGGGAATTCAGGCAATTTCAACCGGAAATTATATAAACTGGACTTGGGATGGAAATAATGAATTTGCAGTCTCCAGTTGTTGTGCTGTACTAGGTTCTATCCTGAAAACATAAATACCCTCCAAGAGTAGCAGGCTACTGCTTAAAAGATAAGGTAACATTACTGCCTGACCACTTGCCCTCCTATTAATCAAACTAATTTTACACAATGATTGAAAACAGAAGATAAAATATTTGTCTTGCCAGATGAAACATTCTAAATTTCAGAATTGCAGTGGTCTTCAATCAATTTTGAGCATTTTTTTTTGTTTTCTTTTCCCTTTATGTACATCACTGCCACAAATAATCTACTGTACTGAAATTACTTACTGTCAGAAATTACTTACTGACAAAAACTATTGCAAAATGGAAGTGTGCTAATTTTTTAAATTATAACTGTATGTTCACTTTCTGATTCTTGTTAAACTGCTGTCTTTATGAAGCCTCCCCCAGTAAAATGTCACTTGTCAGTAATGTGCACTGTTAAATGTCACATTAGCATGCCTTGACTTTCTTGTATTTTCAGGATGTGGCTAAGTGCCTGCTGTTACAGGCAGCCTGCAGTGGGACACATGCAGGGCACAAGTAAAAGACCACTTTTGAAGACAATGAAGACATTAAATGGTTCATAGGAGTTCACTTATGGTTTGAAAAGAAAAGGGACCAGGATGACTGCAATCCAGATGCAGTAGACAGCTCTCTTCCACAATGGCACAGCCCAATACCAAGACGCCAGCTGCCAACTAGGAAAGCCAAGTCCTACAAGAGTAACAGAGAGAAGGAAAACATCATTTTGTCAGAAGATCAAGGAGACATTCGAGTTATCACTCTCACTGAAAATACTTCCTCCAAAATGCTTTAATCAGACTTGTTTTCCTTTGTAAAAGGTTCGTTCCAGAACGTTTTCAGCTATGAAAAGGGGGCTGGATGGTTGAGGATAGTGGGGTGATAATAATCAGGCTCTTCTATCAACAGATACATTTTTCTGAGAATGGCTACAGGAAAAGTAAGCATCACAATGCTTTGTATTTTATTTACTTGAGCTGCAGACACAATTGGGGGTGGAAAAAAGCAAAACCAGATCTATCCCACTATCAGGAAATCCTATGACATGAAAGGATAAAAAACCTGACAAAATTCAACAGGTTATTTTAATAAAAGGCTATGAGACGGAATTCTGTAGAATGGCTTAAGATTTGGTTCCCTAAGACTGTTGAAATTCCATTCTGCTGCAGTAATTTCCATACATAGAAGAATATTGCTATACAATCTTATCAATTTCACTGTTTTCTCATTCTTTATTGAAAGAACACTAAATGAAGAGAACACAGTGAAACTGCCCAGGGAAAACAGCCGTTTCTAATAATTCATGCTCCTTGTACCTCACTGTATCACAGAGAGGGAAAGAAGCTTTCAGACAAATATGCCACATTATAGAGCCAGCATGCAGTTTTAAGATACTCAGAGGCTAGGTTTTTGGGGATTTGGAGGTGCTGGGGTGTGGGCCAAGGAGAGGAGAGAGGGATTGTCTTCCCATAAAATTGGCATAATCACATGGAAAAGATGGCACTTGACCAAAATTTCAGAAAATCAAAAAATTTCTTGCTGACTCCTCAGATCCTGAAAATGCACTGAACTTTGCATTGGCAGGGTCATATAAACAAACAAAAGTTTGGGGATGCAATCTCTATATCTCAGTCCCTTAAATTTCAATATTCATGTTCAGTATAAGCTACTCAGGACAGGGACTGACTGCCACAGAGCTCCCACCCCAGCACCTCAGGAAAGCACTTCTATTTGCTGTTAGCAACCTGGCTTCCAGGAAAGGTGAACCTCCTCCGTGTGTTTATTTTATCCACTTGATGAAATCAGGCCTGCATTTCAGCATGGCTCCCAGAGGCTCCCTGCTTTCAGGACAATGTGAACTTTGAACAGTGCCAGCTGGCTTTTCAAATACCCACACAAAGACTGAAGGTTTTTCCCAGTGAACTGACAGAATCATCCCAAAATCTGCATGTCCAGAAATGTTTAATCAGAGTAATTTTTCAGCTAAGGAAAAAAAAAGTAAAATAAAAACAGGAGCCTGAATTACATATTAGATGTATTTCCAGATACTCTATATCAGGAAGAAGAGACTCTGTGATGAGGTTCTCATCATGTTTATGCTTGCTTTTTGATCCTCCATGATTTTTATTACATCAGTCAACAACAAAAAAATGTCAAGGCTGTCACAACTAGATTTAGGTATCTCTCTGCCCATTGACACGCTCGTAGAGCAAAGCCAGAATGAAAGATCTACAGCACTTCTCAGAGTATATAGCTCTGATTCTAGGAATGTACTATCTTTTAGAAACACATAATCTCAACTGCATCTTAGAAACAAATATGTAGATTTAACTCAGTAAAGAGCCTGTATTCTGTTTTTGTGTTCCAAAAGTTTAGGTCCAAATGTGATCACCATGCATGTTGTGAAAAACAGGTTACAGACTTATTTCAGCATAGGGAAGAATAGTCTTTAAAATGCAATATTCAAAAAGCAACAGGGTTAAGATTCATGCCTAGGAAGACCTAAATAAAGACACCAGCATAAAATTAATCAACTTGCCACAGACAAGTGACATCCATAATGATAACTCTAACACTGACCATAGGTGTCTTTATACTTATGTGTTTGGATTCTAAGTCCACAGGATCAGAAAAGCAAACCAAATTAGCCCATTTGCTGGCTACCATGGAAACCTCCCCCCCATACCCACAAAATAGTACTTTGATGTATGACCATTTACCTTCAGCTATGAGGCAGAAGCCACAGGTTTGTGATGTCCTCTCCATGAACTGATGAAATAAATGATCAGACTTCTACACTTTGTACTGGCAAATAGAAGGAAACAATAATTTCAAAAAGATAAGGCAGCATGCACAAACCTTCTTCTGTCTGCATGATATCATATATACCTTGATAAAGCAAGAACGTGAGGGAGGGAACAGCTGTTATGCCTAAACATCAGACATGGGGTCACATGTCCACCAGAGAGCCACCTCTCTGCAGAGATATGGATAACTTATAAAATATCATAGCACATAGGCTCTATTTTAACTGCATACAGTTATTCTTCATGATCGAAGTACCTTTGTGTCAGGAACTTTTCTGACAGACTAAGTCAAAAAAGCTTTTCTTTTTTTTAAAAAAAAAGAAAAAAAAAGTTGTTTTTTTAGGCCCTACAGGTACATAAACTTGAGGCAGTGAATCCCTGTGAGTAGAGCCTGTGCAGCACATTGACTGATGTGTTCCAAATGAGATCACCACTTCTCCTCCTGGATGGGAGGCAAGCAGGTGAGGTGAGCCAGAGGGCAGACAGATGTGAGTCTGCAATGGGGAGGGGAAAGAGGAGGGAGAGATGGAATAGGGAAATGTGGAACATGTACAGAGGACTGAAGCACTGGAAATTATATTCTTCAAACCTTTTTCTTTCTTCCCTGACAACCCAGCACCTTCAGACTGGATGGGCCAATCCTCATCACAATGTTGACAAATGCACTTCTTTTTAAAGAAAAGTTGAGCAGCTGGATGTGCTAAAATGTCAACTTGGGGCGGGGCGGGGGCGGGGAGGGGGAAGAAAAAAAAAAAGAAAATCAAAAGTCTCTGGATTTCAACACATGTTTGAATGTGATATTTATGAGGAATAAATATCATGCTGTCACAACCAGTGAGTCAAACCTGCCATGGCTGACTTAAGTGATGAACACAGTCTGAATCTAAAGCTTCAGGAGAGAATAAAGGCCTGAATTTGGGTGAGATTCTGCTCTGTGAAGGCAGAGATGTGGCTGCAGAAATTTGTCCATGAGATCCTTGTGGGGCTTAGAATGGGTGGCTGACCACAGATCAAATCACTTCTTCAACTCACACAGACATACACAATATCAAGGGTCTATAAGATTGGGCAAGAATTAAAATCAGGCCTTTTCTGGAAGGAAAAAAAGTTTACAGGACTTATCGCAGTTTCCTTATCAGAACAGTATCCCTTTGGTCTCAGACTTTGTGAGGACTCTACAAGACATTGCCAAGGCACACAACTCTTGCAACACTTTGAGATACCTTGGTCCCACTGGAAGTTTTCTTAACCTTAACCTTTCTTAATCCCCTAACCTAAGAACTTTGCACTCTCAGGGCAGGAAGAATGGAATTTTTTTCCCATTTTGCAATGATGATGGATGCATGCTTTTTTTCATGGTAGTATCAGACTCTTCTCAAATCTGCAATGTTTGTTTGTAGCATCAAGATTCGAAGGCAAACCTCATAGGATCATTTTAAACTTTCAGTTTATGTAATTTTCAAGCTTGTTCTACCCTTCAGTTTAACTGACCTCAACATTATGAGATTATTTAAAGAGGACAACAGAATGATCTACTTTGCCCTTTTCATTTTTATTTCATCCTCTGAAAAATCCCCTTTTTCTTCTCTCTGACCTAAGAAGTTAACTCTGTTTTATCCTTGCAAAAGAAACAGCTTGATACCTTCAAAAATAAACCATTGACTGTCAATATGAGAAGATGGAGGGACATAGTAAGAACATACTGCAAATTTGAACAATTACAATCACTTTCACATCTATTTTCTGCCTATTCTCTTTGTTCTTATCCTTAATATTTTAATAAAATGCATTGAGCAGGCCTTTTAATTCCAGTTCTGTCTTTCTGACAATGTGGAAATACGATATAGTTTTGTTTGTTCAAACGCAGTATAAATATTGCATGGCTTTTGAGGGTAAAAATCTTGTTTTGAAATACCAGAAGGTAAAAAAAGCTACACTGTAGGACTAGACTTGTTTGCTGGCATATTAGGGTGATCATCTTTGCAAATCCTCTACTTCATCCACACACCAAAGATGAAAGCAGAACACTCATCATCTTCCAGGAAACTCCTGGAGAACTCTCTTCAACAACATATTCAAACTTTGGCATAATATTATTTCAAAGCAACGAATTAGCTCACAAGTCCAGAGGCTAGTAGATCTGGATGACCATCTAAGGATGACCTTTTAGACCATCTAAGTAGAAAAGGTTTCCTAAAGCAGATGGCAAAGGTGCTGCCTAACATGTTGGTAAAACTGTTAAGCCGAATGTCAGCAGCAAACTCAGACTTGACAAACCCTCTCATACTGTCACACAAACCTTCCCTCATTTGCCATATTTTCTCACTTAAAATAATCTCTGCACATCTGTGTTGCTCAGAGTCAGTAGTAAAGGACTCAGGGCTTAGGGAAATAGTCCAAGGAGAGCAATATCTGACATTTTGAAATCAAGTGAACCATGATGTACCTCAGTGCTTCTGAAGATAGCTGCTTCCCCCACAGCTGGTGGACTGCACCATGGTCTCATGAGGCACAGTGATGGCTGACCCACCAGTTGTCTGGCATTCACACACTGACTGCCACTGCTCTGTACGACCCTAATGACCAATGACATAATGGAATGAAAAAGTCCCAAGTCTTGGACACCACAACAAGGACAAGCGCAGACTGTCACAACTCACTTGTGATCCCAGTGGAACTGTGTGGGTTTTTTGAAATTTAAACAGCCTGCCAGCACGTTGGTCACTACAAGTCATTTATTTTAATTCAAATGTCACAGCAGCTTCACTGACAATAAATGATCATTCTGAATTTGCAATAAGACCAAGGATAGAATTTGTGCATTTTCCGGGTTTAAAATAAAAGTCTGGTTGCAGAGCAAACTTACAAAATGTTCCTTGCTGAGGTGTAAAATACCATAGCAAATAGTTGTCTTTTCCCTTTTTGCATTGTGCCAGCACTTGTCACTTGTAGCTTCTTTTTTAAAAAAAAACAACAAACAAAACAAAACAAAAAACCCAAACTAAACAAACAAACAAACAAACAAACAAACAAAAAACCACTTTCTTTCCCCTGCAAACTCTTGATGTGACACAGCCTGCAACATATGGAATAAATACACCCACTATTGCTATAGCATGTTAAATGCTGCTCACTTGCTCTTGTGTCATAAAGAAAACAGTTACATTTATTCAAAGAGAATGACCACATTCATGGCACTTGATATGCTACTACTTTTACTTCAACCCTATAGTTAGAGTCTATATTTTCAATAGTAGAAAGAGGAGAAATTTTCTCAGGGAAATCTGTTTCCTAGTCTTTAGGACCATATAAAATTAAGGGCACTGTCCAGCAATGATTTGAGAGAAATAAAAAACCACAGGATTAGAAATACAGCTTGGGTTTTACAGAACACTATTTGGTGCATGATAGATAAATTATTTATACAGCTAATTCTTTTATACAAATTTGTTGATTTCCCACAAAATGGAAAACTCCATCTACTAGATTAGTGCATACTCACATGATAATAAATACTCACTGCATGAGTGAACTAATAATCTACTCCATGGGCCTCCTTAACTTTTGAAATCAGACAAATCATTATGTACCAGGGCTGTCCTGACCTGTTTCACTGATTTCATTTTCACAAAGATGGACCTGAATTAGAAGTGCAAGGCTCATATAGCTAAAGGAAACAAACTATACAGTCCTGGATCAATGTTTTGTTTCTACAGTGGCTCTGGAAGGAATTAGGCTCATAACCTCAGGGTTCTGGTGTGATTTCATTATGTTATATATTTGTTAACTTATACTAAGCAGTTCCTGTGTCATGAATGAATGACAATACATCAACAGCTCCAAAATGGCTCTGAATTTATACTGGAATAAATCTCTTTATACAGAATTTCTTCAATCTCAATGCAATGTTAGCAAAACCTCGACCTATTCTTTTCTAAGAATGGTAAAATGCTGGGCCTGCATCTTTTGGAAGGGAGCGCATGAAAGCCATAGTATGGCTCATGATGCTTTCAGTATGATAGCCAGGTTAGGTAACCACTCCAATGGCACAAATGTTTCCACAGAAATACATAAGACTTTTAGAAAATACCTATTTATATTTCAACATGAGGTGCAGAAATTAAGGCATGCCAGATCTCTGTCACCAAGTAATCTGTTATATCAGCTCTGAACAAATCAGAGTGACAATTTCTTCTCTGATGATCCTGAAGCTGTTTTCATCCATTTGACAAAACAAAACCAGTTAAAAAACAGGGAACCATTTTGATTTATATTACGAAAAGTAGCATACTTTAGTAACGTATTTCCTAAACACATTTCAACATTTTGGAGAAGGATAATCTTTGACTTAGAACTAATTAGAGATGACAAAATTGCAAAAAAATCTATTAATATTGTTGAAATACATGAGTTTTCAAATTGTATAACTTTTTTTTTTTTTCCTAATAGCACTATTTATTCTAAGTATGCTGTATTTTTACATGCAAGATGGGAAATCAGGTAGAATGTATTTGCCATGGTGTTGAGAGAATATTTATTTGACTTTGGAAAGTACCTGGAGAACTAGTAAGTGTGCACTGGGCAGATTAAAATAAACCTTTAGAAAAGAAATGACAATCCACTAGGACATGAAAAATATCTCAGGTTCATGCTGTTTGTTAGCTATGTGGTTTAGATTACTGCAGACTGTTGTGAACTACCTGGCCTAAACAAAAAGGTTCTGTTGTCATACTCTTACAAATTTAGGAAGTATGGTAAATTAAGCAATGAATGCACTTTTACTAGTCACAAAACCAAAACTATTTCCTTGGTTTTTTTCACACCTAACAAATTAAAATGCTGATTTTGTTGAAATTATAGAGAAACTAAGATTTCATCCAGTATCCACACTGATCTGCAAGTTTAAAGGATCACGAAGTTTGAGATCCCCTGGGTTTTTGGCCTTTGAACATAAAAACATAAAAAAGCAAGCACCAGACTTGCTGCTTGCTTCCCAGACAGTCTGTGACCCCAGCAATCTTCTGGCAACCTCACCCAGTCACCCTGACCTCAGCTGCTTTCATGTCTGCCATATAGGGCAGAGCAGACACTTCTCCTACATGGAAAAAGTTTGCACAGCAGTGCCGACTTGTTCAGGTCTACCCAGTGCAAGAAGCTCCAAGGGATAAATCGAAGGCACAAACGTGCTCGTGTGGCTGCTCTGCATCTCCCCTCTTTCCCCCCTCGTCTCTGCAAGAGGTCCCAAAAGTTATGAAAATATTGAATCCTGCTGCCTTTTTTTTTTTTTTGTTTTTTTTTTTTTTACCACAAGGAGAGGAGGTGTCAGGGGATAGGGAGTTTTGGCAGTCAGCAAAACACTATGCCATGCTCTGATGGGAAGGATTAATCCAGCAAGCAAGGACAATAGCTCACTTGTGCCGGCCCTACCACATCACTGTCACACAGGAAGCATAACTGAAGGTCACAAGGTGCAGACTACTGCTCAACTATATTTTCACAGGAGGAGACGTAAACCTGATGGATTGAAGGAACAGAACACACTGAACCTTGCTGGGAGGCTGCTTATATACAATAACAAGTTTGCAGTTAAAGAGCACAGGGGTTTAATGAGCTCCCCTTATTTCAAAGAAATCCTTTTCCCTCACCCAAATTTGGGCTTGTTCTTTCTGTGTCAGTGCTAGAATACTACAGAACCTCAGTTATAATCCTAATTGAGGGTCACAACTAGCATGACAAATAATTATTCTGTTGGACAATTATGAAACCAAATTAATTGGTTTTCAAAACAGGGAGGGGAGAAGTGGGGGAGAATCACCCAAATACTTGCTGTTCCAGCCTACAGAATAATCTGAATTCATGCTCACTGGGTATTTTACACACCTCTGATCAATAATGCTATAGAACTGACACCTTTGTAAAGTTGTTTCTCCCACAATACTGCAGTCACAGGACCTTCCATTTGCAAATGCACAACCCTGTGAGTAGAACCCCTTTCTCAAATACTTTGTTTTCATCATAATGACCTGCAGAAGTTATGAGAAGAGAATGAAACCATTCTCTAAGTTTCACAAGAATTTCAGAACATAGAGTAGAAGGAGCTTTCTATTGATAGATAAAGCCAGCAGGATAAGAATATAGGTGTGTAAGGACTTGCCTGCTTGGACAAGTGTCATTTCATGCAACCAACAAGGAATTGTGAGCTAGACATTCCTTCTGGAAGCAGTTGTAAGTGAAATTCTCAGTACTTCCTTCATACTAATAAGTCAAAAATTACATTCTCCTAAAATAAATGAAAGACAGTAATACAGAACCAACAGTCTCAAATCATACAGTCATATCACAAGAGGACTGGAGCAAGACCAAAATTTGGAACCCTACAGGAAGACAGAATTAAGGTGAACAGGCATAGAAAGTGGTCTCTGAGCCACACTACAAAAGAAGGAAGTTATTTCTCCCACCCTCCTTACCTCTGAAACAACTGTCCCTGCTGTTTTGACCTGGGGTGTAATTTTTTTTCTGAGTAAACTTGACAAATTGAGTAAGGCTAAGCAGAAACAGACCATTCAGGTTCCAGCAGCAGTAAACCTCAGAAAGCACCAGTGCCCAGGCATATATGCATACCATGGCAATGCCTCTGCCAGGCTTCTGATCCAGCATGGATAGGATGCAACTGCAGCACAAACCAGTCAGATGGTCTGTAGGTGACTATCATGGTTTTAAGCCCAGCTGGAAATAAAACACCATGTAGCTGCTCACTCAATCCTCTTCTTTCCCCCCAACCCCAGGTTAAGAACAGTTTAATAATTGAAAATAGAGTAAAATACAGTAATAATGATAAAAGATAATAAAAATGACAAGAAAAAGGGAAAAACAACTGATACACAATGTAATTGCTCACTACCTCCTGACTGATGCCAGACCCTCCCTTCCCCAACCTGGATCTGGGTAACCTCCCCCAGGTTATATACTGGGCATGACATTCTGTGGAGTGGAGTATCCCTTTGGTCAATTTGGGTAACCTGTTCCAGCTATGCTCCCTCCCAGTTTCTTTTGTGTACCTTCTCACTGGCAGAGCATGAGATAAGAAAAAAAAGTCCATGATTTATCAACACCATTCTCAGTCCTAATCCAAACCACAGCACTGTAACAGCTACTGAGAAGAAATTAACTTTATCACAGCTGAAAGCAAGATAATGACAAACTGCTGCAGCCTTCTCTTGACTAATTTATGCAGTTTCTTTGCAGAATGCAACGCTGGGTGCCTTCTATAGCTACCAGGCACTGCAAGGACTGGCAGCTTCTGCCTTCATCTGTTCATGTAACCTCTACTTTTTAGATCTGAAAAGGCAAAAAAACTAAAAGCTGACACAACTTAAGGAACGAGGTAATGGACAAATGTATGTCTACAACATGACTAGTATGGTACATGTGCAAAACAGAATATACCCATGACAGTTTTTTGGGAATACAGGTGTGAAAACTCATGTCAGCCTTCAGGAAAACAAACTCAGAATTTTGTCAGATGTTCGATGTCTTCCAGTGAAGCTCTAGGTGGCAGAGATGTCCTTTTGTCCTTAAGGACAGACCATTGCCAAGCTTCTGTTGTACATTCAGAATTAAGAGTTTGGCTTTGTCTGGCCAGTGATAGACATTACATCTTGGCTTACTTCCTGGTATGAGATCAACTCTCCCAGTGATGAGCCAAAGCTCAACAGGGATTTTAGAAGAAGGCTTATTTCTTCCATAGCATGACTGAATGATCTCATACATTCAGCACTTCCACCTTTCTATTCCTTGTTAATTTATTTCCACATAATCAGAGATTTGGAAAAGGAAGCCTATCTTTTCATGCAACATTGTTGTCCTCCTGCAATTCAACCAAATGCAAGAGGGCTATCACTAGGCTTAGCCAAGGAGGTACAGAAAGGTGGCCTGGAACTTCTCCAGTCTTGCTTTCTTGGGACAGTTCAGTAACACACACAGTAGCCTATTTACTTCACCTAGATCCTTACACTGGTTGCAGGAAGATGTCATCTTATGGTTCCAGTTGCCACAGAACTCTCTTTACCCTGCAATAGCTGTCTCAAGCTCTCCTATTAGCATTGGGGCCCACTGCAACCCTTGAATGGCAATACCAAGAGAAGACAGACTGTGTCTCTGAACAACAACAGGCTGCTAAATAGTGTGATTTCATCATTAAATGAAACGGTGAATATTCCTACATTTCTTCAGGCTCTTACTTATGTCTCCTCTCACTTGTCTTTGTAGAGGAATTAATTTTGTTTAGGAGTGTTTATTTTTTTGTACTCTCAATTGTGAACTAAATTTAATGAGCTCTTTCAAGTGACTAGCACTTCAAGCTTCTAAATCTATATACAGGCATATAAAGAAAATACATTTTTTTTGGTGTTTCAGACACCTAGAACTCATTCTGTCTCCCTTTCCATTCTTTTTTGTTTCCTTCCCACAGGTTTATAATTATAATCAGTACAAGAGATTTTTTGTAACAATCATTAGAAAAATAGAGAAAGGCAGATAGTGGGAAATGCAATCATCTGGCTTATAACAGTCCTCTAAATGGGAATTCAGAGAGGTAGAAAATTTCATGGAAACTTTCCCAGATAAAAACATGGCAGATGAGGAAATATTAGTACTGGTTTGACATAATGGACTTTCTTGAAAGTTTTACATTACAGGGGAGAAAACTGATCTTTTCTCAGCTTCTGGTGAACTTTGGCAGTATATATAAAAATAACAGAAAATAAAAAAAAGAGAAGGTATAGAAATTTAAAAGCAGAAATCAAGTCCTCAGTACAAGAATGCAACATTTGGAAGAATGGCATTCTAGCATTTAAATTTACTAGGTATTAATGCGAGTCTATCACACTGCAAAAACAATCCTCAACTATTCTTTTAAGTTTTCTTAAACTTCCTCTAGAGCAGCTTGCAAGTGCCAAGGACAGAATCTGGCTGTTGGTACTTGCTGATCTTCAACTCGCAACAGATGGGATGGTCCACTGCTCTGAATAATTCCTTTGAACTAATGCTAATCTCACAATTTAAACCTAGCCAGCAACTAAGCATCACACAGCTCAATCACTGCCCTGCATAGGCAACTATACCAAAAGTCCATTGACACCCTTTTGGGTCCTTGAAATACCTTATCATGGGAGAGTCTATGTGAAGGATACACAGCCACTCTTGGCCAGTCACAATGGAGTGCTTTTGCCACCCACTTCCATTCAGGCTGACTCCAGACTTCAATATAGTCAGCTGTTTGGATTCTCATGTCACTCCAGAAACACAAATGGGTTCTGCCTCTGCGTTAGCTTGATGACACTAGGATACACTATGCAGCAATATCTACTAAAGCCTTGTACTCCTGTGGGTCTGATGTGCCAAGCCATCCAATCCACATAGTCTAATAAACCTGGCTGTTTCTTTCTGCCACCTGGCTGAAGGCAAGGGCTCTCTATTCCTGGTCATAGTATTCACTACTCATTTCTTGTAAATACAAATCAGAAGTCTCTTTATTAAGATCAGAAATAAGATGAACCCTTCTAGTCTGTCTGAGAAACCGTACACTGAAAACCAGAGCAGCAATTTTCCTTGAAGCACACTGCTTTGTGATTGGTTTTCCTTGCAACTCATGTACTTGTGCCTCCAGGGTCAAGGTAGATTTTCCATCCCACTTCATCACATCCTTTCCACGATCATGTAGGTAAAACCACAGAGTGGCCCATGGCCTGTACCAGCTGTATCCTCTCTCTTGAGCAGAGGAATGCTTACTCCTAATTCATGAAATACTGGTCCACATGTGGGGAGCATCTACTCTTCAGATTGATGGAACTCATGGGACAGTTTCTCCACAGGCAACATGCAGCTCCTTAGAGAGGAAGAGAGACTTCCCTTTACTTCCAGAGTTGGCCAGCCAATTCAATCTACCTTTTGTCCCTTGGTGTCCTTCCAAGTCATTACTGCTAATGAGTTTGCATACAAGACTCCACTCTATTCAAACTTATGCCACATAGGCAATGTATACAGAACTTCATATGGATCTTTGGATAGCTCTTCATTGTCACCTCTAGCATGGCTAATTCACTCACGTACTAAATACCTTTCTCCATGGTGATCTACTTACCTGGGTGACATATAACATCTTCCTTGAAGGGATACTGTGGCTTATCTGCATGGACATGGCAACAGAAGAAGAATGTCCAGTGTTCCATTTTACAATAAACTCTGTATGCTCAGCTGAGTTACACAGGCTTTGTACATATGAACTGCTTGAGACAGAAGGAAATAGAATATTTTAGTGTTTTGTGATTCGAGAATCCAGGCCTGTCATGGTTAGCATTTAAAGTCTAAATCAGATCACTGAAGAAAACAAAGCAATTTCCACTTCAGGGCTGACAGTCTGCTCATCAGGCTGCAGAATTCCAGATGAAATTACTTGAATGTGCTTAACTTTGAACACTGAAACTTCAAGTAAGAGTATACTGTCTGAGAAAAATGATGGACTCAGAATTCTATTGACAGAATTAACTCTTCAGATGGCATATTATTGTCCCAGGAGAGAGTGGGTGGTGCAAAGGTATGAAGATGAGAGCAACAACAACTGCAAGGTAGCTGGGAATAATGTGGTTGAGAAATACAGTACTGGTAAAGCACAACAACATTTTAAAACTAAAATTTTATTGCCTGGGGACGTCTGTATTCCAAAAAAAAAAAAAAGAGACAGAAAACAGAGAAGGTTTTCTCCTAACATGAGAGTGACACCTTCCATTTTATCAAAGCTATGATTTTCTATCAAAACACTTAAGTTCCAAGCACCTTAATCACTGATAATTAAGCACATACCTAAGCACTTTTCTGGTCTAGAGATTAAATGACACTTGAGACTTTCATTCAGTTCTTTTCTTGTGTAGCATTACACTGCCGTACTAATAGTATATATTAGGCTGATATGAAACAAAATGTAATTTGGTTTTCTAAAGATTCTTCTATCCAAAAATAAAAACCCTTCATCCACTGTTTATATAACTTAACATTAAAGGCAACACATGAGCACTGTCTGGTTTACTAATTACTGGAATTACCTCAAAATGGAAAACATATCCACAAGAACTCGAGTAGATTCTTTTCTCCTACTTGGGTTGTCAATTTTCAGAAAGTATCAAAAAGGTGTTCAAGACACAGCCCAAAGTACGTGTTTAGAGGGAAGACTCTGAGATGGTATCCTGAGACCAAGAGCAGCCAGATGCCATGCAAACGTTTGTGAATCTGGGCGTCCATTTTATTACAGCTTGTTCAGGATCAACTTCTTGAAAGAGAAATAGGC
>JAWWEE010000158.1:15763572-15895676 GCA_035221455.1 Xenops minutus
CGATTGGAGGCCAGGGTGGACCACTGATGGTGGTCAATACGGCCAAGGCTGAGGTGTTGTTTCAAGGAGTCCTTGTAGCTTGCTCCTGTAATTCCCAATTATATCTTCCCCTTACTTTGCTTCAACTCCCCCTCCACCCATTTTTCCAATCACCTTCAAAGGCCCTGAGTCCATGATACCGTTTTCTATTCATTGGAAGAATGAAGAACATGTGTCTTTAGCACTGCTAAACCATAAGGGTTATCAGGAAAAGATAAAACACCTTTCTGAAAATTTGTGATCTAAATCAAATCATTCCACTGCAACCAAAATCCTCAGGGGACTCATGTCGAAGCACAGGGAAATTGCCTATAATTGTAATGGGTTCATCATTACTGAAGTAAATGGTAGCTCCAATTGCACCTCTGGCCAATGTGAGATTCATTCTTTGCCTGCTTTAAAATATATACATATGTATGTGTACATGTAATTCAGCATCAGGGAGAGTGCATTGAGCTGCCAAGAGTTACCAATAGACCAACCTCAGAATCTTGTTCAGCAGCATATCAGCTGCCACCTCATTATTTATAGCTGCCCTGCTCTTTGAGCTTGTTTATTTTCCTTCACGAAGGTGGTGGTGGTGGCAGGAGGCAAAGCTCTGACATTCAGGCTCAGGTGTCTCTGAAGCTGACCTTTCCTTCAAAGAGCAGAAACTGCAGGCACATTTCAAGGAGCAAAGTCATTTGGAAACTCTAGACTCTTGGGTCTATTGCCTCACTGGAGGCCCAGTGCAGAACTGCAAGGGTTGAGCAGAGATCTGTTAATTAGTGAGCACATGTACATTAGGATGAATATTAAAATGAGCCTATAATTATTTTTATACCTGGAAACAGTACTAGATGAAGTCCAGCCCCCAGTCTCAAGGCAGAACAAGTGGTACGTAAAGACCTAACATTCAAAACAGACTTGAGTTTTCCATCAGATAAGCTTTCCCCAAGTTTAAATAATGCTGGTTTATGGCTTGCAGGAAACAGGCACTGCAATGGTCATGCTTTTCAATTCCATCTTGCACACACTCCTGTAGAATCATCTGTTAAACCCTGTTGGGGAAAAAAATCAGCCCTGAAGCCTGTCACAGAAAGCCAAGCAGCATGTTTTAGTATCATCATAGCTCCTCCCACTTTTATTTCAGAGCAGATGCCACACAAAAAGATGTCCCCTTTCTGCATAATCTAAACAAGACTGAGAAAGAAGAAACTACCATGAAGCAACACCTTGAGTGGTGCCTCAAGGTCAGAGCACTGACAGCAGCCCACACAGGGGTTTCCAGCCCCTCTCTTTAGACACTGCCAGCCTGCCAAGGGAATGCTAATTTGGGCTAGCATGGCAGCACACAGGACACAGGCAGCCAGCAGATACAGGGACCAGGAAAGCATCACTCTTCTCTGCCAGGCTGCAAGAAAGACTTAATCAGTGTCTCAGTTTGTCCTTAATGCTCAAAATGCAGCAGTCCCAGATAAAGACTGAGCAAAGGTCTCATAATGAAAGCCTCTGACGTGCCAGTGCTGCAAAATCCAGTGTTGCGAAAACTGGACATTGGAAGGATATGCAGTGGTCAACTACTCAGACCAGACTGGTAACTGCTATAAAGGGGCACCAACCTGCTGTCCTCCACTCACACGAGCAGGGCAAGTCCCCAGAAGCCCCTCCTAGGAGGGCAGAGACACGTCAAAGAGCTAGAAGCAGGCTGGCCTTGCAAAGGTCACAGTCTAACTTCACACAGTGGTTTCTTCACAGCAAGCTCACCTGTGGGAGCTTTTCATTTCAGTAAGATTTCAGTAAGAGATGAGCAGAAGCACTTCACCAATGGCATGTTTTCTTGTGAAGGGAGCAACAAAATAAGCCAAAAGTCCCTACAGTTTGCTGCTGAGTGGAGAAATGAGTCTCTTAAATACTAAGATGCACATCCAGTATACCTGGGGTGCAGCATCCCCCTTTGTGTGTGTGGAGGTTTCACCATTCTGGTAACCTCAGTGCCACTCCCACCACAAGCACACCATCTTACTCTGGGAGGAGAAACAGCACATCATAAAGTTAATTTAACTGTGAAAACATTTCCCCTCGCAGATATATGCACCTCATAAAGAGCTACACGCATCTGTTCCAAGCCAGGTCTTTCCCTAGTTCCTGACCACCACTAGAGAGCTCTGGTCTCCCAGAGCTTGCTCACTTCTCTGCTGTGACCAGAACCTGAATTACAGCACTTGTTTATTGAAACCAGACCTAGGCCTTTGTAGGCTTTAAGTGGAGAATATATACTCCACAAATTAACCCTCCTCAGAGAAGGAATCTTACAAAGGCAGCCTCTTGCACCTTGTCTGCACTCTCCAAACTGGCAGAGCACAGGAATAGTAACTGGAGGAGTTTCCAGCCATCTTTTCCTCCAGTCACCTTCAGAACAGAGTTGAAAAATTGCTGCAATCAGTTTGCACACATGCAAAGTAGTGCTGTTTTCAGCTCAAGCCAGAACATCTCTATACACCACACTGCTACTGCTCCAGCCTCACTGGAAACCCCAGCATGGCAGAGGAAGGGCTGAAGGGAAGCAGATGGGGCCAGATGGTGTCCATGCTCCTCGGTGCTCTGAGGAAGATGGATTCCTTGAATTCCTATATTCAGGAGCTGAAGAAGAGGATGGAAAGGACAAGAGTACCAGGAAGTAGAAACACAAGAGCAAGAAGTGATATCTGAGAACGTTCTTCTTCCTACCACTTTAGGAAAACATAGGTAAGGACAGCAGAAACTCTTTGCCATCTTTACACCATTAGTGTTATTAATTGGAAGGTCACCTCCATAAAGAGATTTTTCATTAGATGGTTCCAGGTAGAGTCATCAGCTCAGAGTGCTGGGTTCCAGTACAGACAGCTATATTGACCTCATCAAAGCTGGATAAGCAGGCTAGGGAGGAATATTTTATATATATAGCTGACATCAGCAGTGATTTTGGTTAAAGCCTATGATGTTGCTCAGGTCTACTACCTGGGGAGGTAAGCTCTGTGCTTCTCCTAGCTGATCACTCCCTAAGAAGTCTCTGCCTGCTGTTCCTTCTCTCACCCCACCACCACTCCTTCCCATTTTACAGTCAATTACCCCCAATGAAAAATGCAGCAAAATGACAAGTATCTAAATAGTGCAGGGACACAGAAAGCCCCTTTCCTGCATTTGTTGAGATTTTTTTCTTGTCACTTAGCCTGAGGTTTCTTCTCCTCCATCTTACACTCAAGCCAAGAGTTTCAAGGTCTTTGAAAACAGCTTTGCTGCAGAAACTCCTACATGAACAAAATTCTCAGAGTTGCCACCATTACAACATCTTCTTCAAATTTTATTAAATGCTTACAAAAAAGGGAAAATCCAGGAGGCACAAAATTTAAGCAGAAAGCACACTGATGCAGGAGGAGAGACAAGTTGTCCTCCCTCCAGGAGAGTACAAATGACTTGCAAAATTATGTAGACAGGGGAAGAGAATAGGAATAAGACTTTGAAGAGGGGAAGAGGGACATGTTAACACCATGAAGTATGAAGGAGTGAAAGACTTCAGAAACAGCCCTAGGAGCTGATTTACAGACCTCAAGCTCAAGGCCAGAGGTGCCACTCTTTTGGGACTCAGTTTCCCCAAGTTCACAGCACACTTTGTCCTCCCCAAGCAATTCACTAGGATGCCCCTTCACCAAGGCAGCTTCCAGGATAAAAGCAGCAGCCATTTCCCAAATATCCTGTTCAGCTCCAGGAGCATAGCAAGCAGGTTACTAATGTGCCCACCACCTCTGACTTGCAGAAGTGCTTCTGTCACTGGCTCCAGAGCCCACAGATTAGAGAATAAGCAATTCACTTTCCCAGTAAAGGGAGATAATACCAGTGGTCAGCACTCCTCACACCTGGGAAAGGAGACCTCCAATCCATCATAGATAGGTAGGTAGAGAAAGGCAGTAGATATTTGAAACAAAGCTGCTATTGCCACTGTTGAGAAAGAAAAGGAGCAGGAACATTTTGGCATGGGTATGTAACTGTGATTAAAGGATAATCTGGGAACTAAATAAAAAACCCCAGTAATTTGATGTACAGAGAGACCAATAGATGGAAGTCCCTCAAAACAGATGTTGTAGCAGGACAGAGGCTGCATTGTAAACAGGGGAAGACTTTACCCACAGATGGCACCAACAGGGTGGCAAGTGGTCCTTGCACTCTCCTCACACTGTCTTTGCAGTCTTCTCACACTCAGAACCTGCCTATTGCCCTCCTTTCAAACACTGATTCTTTTACCAGGTTATGGTTGAGCTCCTTCTCTGCCACCACCCAGCCACCCAAGGGCCACAGAAGGAGAAATTCATCATCACATAGCAAAAGCCTTGCCTGCTCGGCAGGGCAGCAGATCCCTCTCTTCCAACACTTAGGAAAAGAGGGAACAGAGCCACAGCCTCCCATCTCCATAGCAGAGACAGATTAAAAAAAAAAAAAAGCCGAAGAGTCACATAGAAGGTTAAAACAGGGAGAGGTTTTGCCAGCTGATATAGTTCCTTTCATCCATCTGGAGGCAGCATGGGCTATTGCTCACACCCAAGAGGAGTCAGGCTGTACCAGAGCAGACTGACAGCAGTCAGAAGAGAAACATCCTTCAATTATCTTCTGTGGAGCAGAGGAAATAGTGGCATTGAGGGTTGCATCGAGCCAGGACGAAGCTCAACTGCAAAACAAGAAAACAACAAGATTATGGATACCATTTGACCTCTCATGAGCAACACCCTGGGCGCTGTACAGAGGCTGCATCTTGTCTAGCAATTACAGGTGTTTTTCCCCCACCCACTTTCACAAAGCCCTTAAGGCTTCAGCGTAAGTCCACCATTCTGGGAACGTTCACACTCATGGCAGAGCAGATGCCAAGGGCTGCACGCCCAGCAGAGGTCACAGCCGCACTCCCACCGAGCCATCTCCCACCCCAAAAAGGAGATTAGCAGGTTTCCTCCCAAATCCAAGAAAGCCACTAAAGCAGAGTGTGTTCCTACAGCCCTCGGCAGCCACAACTCTGTTTGGGACCATCTGCAGCGGTGTTGGGTTCCTGCAGCTCTCCATCTGCTCCATGCACGACAGCTGGTGCAGCCAAGGGACTCCAGCACACAAATGAGTTTTCCATCACTTGATAAATGATTCTTGCATGCTGACACTCTCCCCACTAATCCTGATTTGGGGCTGACTGCAGATGGAGCAAAGTCAGGAGAACAGTTGGGGTCCAAGCGTGGGTGACCACACATCCACCCATGGGCATTCAACCAGGAGCAGGGAAACTTAACCCTTTGAAAGCCTCTTCACTTCTAGCTTCATTTCCTTCCAGCTTATCACAAACCCACACAAGTTTCTCAGGCAGTACTTCCCCTGTTGTCCCTGAGTTTTTAGCTCTGGCCATTCCACTGGCAACAAAGCAAGCCTGAGCATCTCTGCTTTTGCTTCATTATGTGGCAAGGGAGAAGATACAAACCTTGCTTGTTGCAGAATTTCTCCTGAGCACACAAAGCTCTGAAGGAGACTCAAAAACAGCCAAGCACGATAGGGAAGGCAAATAAATTAAGAGCTGATTTCCTTTTGCTGATTCTTAGCATCTCTCTGCCTCACTAGTCATGCACACAGACTCCAATACAGTTGCATGCCATGGAAGTTACCACACACCACAAGGTCTCCAAGATCCACATTACAGCAGATGGGATGCTGAGACAGTAGCAAGAGTGATTTTAAGAGCATGGACTACTGTAAGAAAACAAATCTTGATGTTACAGGGCACAAAGCAGCCTCTAACTCTGGGAACAGAAGGAAAATATTCCTTGTGCGTGCATATTGTATCTAAGCTTCCCACTCCTAGAACCCCCACATCCTCCTCTGTAGGATCTGGCAGTTTGCAGCAAATCCCAGGCAAGATCCTTCACTGAGTCATGTGAGAAGCTGCATTTTTCTGGGGTGCAGCAGTCCATGGGACAAGTAAAACAGACAAAGAGCTGATCAATAATTGAGAAGTTCACCATCCTGCCTCTTTACTATCCCCAACACAAGCCTGAAGCAGGTCAATCTTATAAATCTGGTTTACCAGTGCTGCTAGACCATACCTCAATCTTGTAGTACAGGCTGTCCATGGAACCACATTAAACAGGAGCAGATTAAATCATTCCACAATAAAATCTACCATCAGATGCATGTATTTGCTCATCCTTCAGCAGATAAAAAAAAGGCACAAAAAACCCCACAAGCAATTACCAACTCCTCCACCAGACATTTTGGATTCTTCTGACACAGAAGAATCCAAAATATCCATGAGGTTGCAGAGGAAAGCAGGTATATGATGAAGGAATAGAGTCTCAGGCTTTCTGGGGGACAGTGAAGACTTGCTTCTAAGAGTAGCTCTTGAAACAAAGCAAATCCTAATCCCAGCCTTGTGCCTAAAGCATGAAGTTGATAAGACACTGGGAATGCCCAACAGTTGTCAACCCCAGCTGGCACAAATCCCCTCCAAGCCCCCTTGCCAAAATTGCTGAAGGTTTCTCATGCCTCCAGCCAAAGTAAGTCATAGAATAGCTTGAATGGGACCTTTAGTTGAAAGCGACCTTTAAAGGTCAACTAATCCAACACCCACACAATGAGCAGGGACATCTTCAAACTAGATCAGGCTGCTCAGACCCCCATACAACCTGACCTTGAATGTTTCTAGGGATGGGGCATCCGCCACCTCTCTGGGAAACCTGTTCCAGTGTTTCAGCACCCTCCTCATAAAAAAGGCTTCTTCCTTATATCTAGTCTTAATCTACCACCTCAGTTTAAAACCCTTTGTCCTACTGCTACATACCCTACTAAAAATTCTCTCCCTTTCTTTTAAGTCCCCTTCATGTCTTTAAAGGGCACAATAAGATCTCCCCAGAGCCTTCTCGTCTCCAGGCTGAACAACCCCAACTCTCTCAGCCTGTCCCCAGAGAAGTGTTCCATACCTCTGATCATTTTTGTGGCATTCCTCTGCATTTGCTCCAACAGATCTATGTCCCTCCTGCACCAAGTGCACCAATTCCTAGATGCTGCCCAGACCCTGCCCACCACAGCCTCTGCTCTGCAGGACAGCTCGTGTTCCATGGTGAAGGCTTGACCTTGAAGCTTTTGAGCTCTACATGCCACCTCTTCAGTGCTTTTATTTGCAGCTGTCTCTTTTTTTGTTTTTCTTCTCCTGAAGGGTCACCCTTCTCTCCCAATCCACAGCCAGTTTTAGCAGATACATCACCTGCTTACTTGGTATGGATCACCTTGCCAGTCCAGCGCTGACAGCAGCACTACAAACCCAAAGCTAACACCACACACTGAAGCACAAATAGCTGTTCTGCACTTCTGAGAGCTTGACTTAGGAGTGTTTTCCCACACAGAGGAGGTTGGGAGCCACCAGGAACCAAACATAGCACAAACAATGAAGAGCCCCTCTAAGCAAGCCTGACATCACCCCAGCCTCCTCTTTCTTGTTTCAGGAGGTTCAGTTGCATCCAGCACCAGGGACTCAGGAGCTCAGTGATTTATGCCTCATTTCATAGCAAAACTCAGCAACTCTGCGCTGAGCAAGAGCCAGGATAGAATCAAATTTCTTTCTAGGGGTTGCTGAAGAGTCATTGCAGGTCAGAGGCTGAGTGTTTGGTGCTCCCCAGATTGCTCAAAAAGAGAAAGGGAAGAACTGAGAGTAGTTTTATCTTTCTATCCCCAACACAGATCCTTAGCTCCACTGTCAGAGAATCTGAGCAGTGCTCACCAGAGAGATGGTGGTGAGCTAGTGAAAGAGAGCAGGAAAAGCAGACATGCATCCCCATAGGAGCAGCAGCCCAGTGTTGGCCAAAGGGCTGCAATTGCCATTGGAGGTAAGACCTGATCCAGACCACAAGTCACTTCTGTTTCACTGAATAAGTAATATAGGGAAGACAGTGGTAAAGCTCCCCAGAGGAAAGAGAAAACTTGGTTTTACCTCGAATGGAGTGCAGGAGGAAAAAGTTGCCCCTGTGCTTCAGGCCACAAGACTAGTCATTGCTGTGACAAAGCACTTTCTCACTGATAAATGCAGCTTTTTGAGAAGCCCTGTATTTCACATGGGTGTCTTCATGCCAGAGGAAATCAATCAAGGCAAGTGTTGACTTTTACTCAAATGACACATGTAGTTTATGGCTGTTCTGCTGTATGTAACATTGTATCAGAGTATTAATAACCAAAATTTGGAAAGCCATGAAACATTCCTGGTTTGCGCCTCTGGAGATGTTTCAAAGCTTAAAGAGTTCAGACCCACTTTGTTTCCCTTGACATTTCCTTCCAAATCCCATTAGGGCTTGCCAAGACACGAATGTCTGGGGTCCCAAGGAGTTCGTACTGGATTTTGTGTTAATGCCAGGAGAGGAAGGGCTCCAGACTTGGCAAAAGAACTTCCCCTTAGTGCATCTCCTGCCCTGCCACACCCACCCTCCTCAAGACTGGCTGAGGTTATGTCAGGAGAGCAAGAAAACCAAGACTGATGCTCTTCTCCCATAATACTGACTCCATACTCATAGCTTTTAGAGAGGGAGGAAGAGAAGGACTTATGTATGAATACTTCAGAATCTAGCCCAGGGCTAAGCCCACATCTACTCTAAACTTTGTGGGGTTTTTTTCCAGGAAATGACAATGCTGATCACAGTATCATCCTCCATCCAGCCTGCTCCTGTCCGCCACCACCTCTCTCCCCCTCCCACCCTTCCAAAGCCTGGGAAGGACAACCTGCGGCTCCAAAGGCTGCTGAAAAAGGCAGCCAAGAAGAACGCCGTCTTCGCTTCAGAGCAAGCCAAGTCCTTCCGGTCCAGCCTCTCACCTGTGAACGAGGCCAGCCCCGACCAAGAGGAGGACGATGAAAGCGCTGCCCCAGTAGAGACCCCTGAAACCACAGCACCCCGCTCCACCAGCCTGCCAACCCACGTCTCCATCAGGCCCATCAACCACCGTGCCCCCTCCCCTTTCCGAAAGAGCAAGCCTTTCACGCTGAAGGTCACTGAGCAGAGGCGCATTGCTGAACATGTCATGCTCACGACCTCCGCGGCCATGCCCCTGCTACACAAACCAGGAGCCCCTGAGACTCCACAGCAGCCTGAAGGCATGAGTTCCCACCTTCCCCCTCCATGTGACCCCTCGGCATCTGTTTTCCCCCAGCCTCCTCCTTCCAGTACATCCAGTAAAGAAAGGGCACCAGAGGTCACCACCTACGTCACCAAGGTAAACACTTATTTCCACAGTGTCAAGCCACCGAGGGCTAAGACTCCCACATCAAACCTGACCCAAGGAACTGTCAGCCATGAAGACAAAAGGCCTTTTTCCCCAGCACCTCAAACAAGCTGCTCTGAGCCATCTCCAGAGCACATACCCACCTCACTTGATGACAGCAGGGCCACACCTCCCTTGCTAGAGCTTCCCCACCTTCCTGCTGCCGATGCAGAACCTGCTGCAGACACAGAACCTGCTGATCAAGCTCCCAAGCCTGTTCCTTCTGAAAAGTCCAGCACGGCCCCTTCACCCAAGCCCAGCACCTCTGATGGCCACACCAAACCTAAGAGCCACGAAAGTGACACCAAAGTATCTGGAACAGAGACAGCTCCTGAATTACCCAAGGAAGACAGAGACATCCTAAAACCATCAACATCCAGTGCTCCTTGGAGGCAAGCACACCCAGCAACAGCAATTCCAGCACAAGCTGATGGTACCAGGTCCACCTCCACAGACACCAGAGCAGAACGTATCATTCAACCTCAGCTGACCCCCAGCTTACCCAACAGCAGCCTTCCCCCTAAAGCTGAGCAAACACAATCATCAGTAGAAGTAGCAAGACCACCTGGAACCAGTGCCAGTGGCTGGCAACGCCTCAAGAAGCACTTGCTGGTGCAGCCAGAAGCACCCAAGTTCCCAGAGCCCAAGCCAGAAAAGCTGGAACAGGAGAAGGGGAGCAAAGAGGACACTGCTCAAGCAGTCATCAGCCAAGACTGCACACTGTTTAAATCAAGAGCCATGAGAATGTGGGATGCTATTTTATACCAGGTGACACTCAACAAGGAGACAAAGCAGCAAGCAGAAGAGAAAAAGCCACGGAACGAAGAAAGCTTCTTTTTTCCCCGCCGCTTACCCATCCTTCTGCATAAGCCACATTTTGATGCCCGGAAACTGAAGGAACTGGCTGCCAAACCCATGACAAAGATCAGCACTGTGTTTGAGGTGAGCAGGTTTAGACACAAAGCATCTGAGGAGCACACCAAGAGCTTTAACAGAACAGCATCAGGATGGTCAGTCAACTGAAGCCAGGCACCTCTGGAGATTCCTACAGGGCACCAAGGAAGAAAACACCTATGACCAGGTTTACTGCCCATCAAAGCCAAGTGTAAGAAAAAAAGGAAATTAAATAAAATCCATCAAAGCCAGCAGCCTCATGCTGTAGGTTTAAGGGTTACTCTCTGTATGTTTATAAGCTTCAGTGTATAACATACCACATCCACACATCACAAATAACCAGATATGCACTTCTTTTAAAAGAGCCAACAAGCAACACTGGATGAAGTGATGAAGTAACAAAGGAAAGGGAGGGAAGGCACACAATGAAGAGGACAAGTTGCTGATAGAAGATGACCAGTTTAGAGGAGAATAATGGAATCAGATTTTTTTTTTTGTTTGCACTTATCTAAGACCAAGATACATTCTAGAAGCAGCAGCAGTTGCAGATGAGATGTGAAGGAATCTGAGTTGCTCCACATCTCCTCTAGGGAGTCTTAGAAACAAACTCAAAGAGGGTACATATTTTTATCTTCTCCACTGAACATGCACCCCTCACGCATTTGCTGAGAACAAAATGGAAACTCATTCTTCCACCCACTTGGACAAGGGAGAACATAAGATATCCTGCTCTCACAAAGCAGGATGCCTCCCTAGCAAAGTGGGCATCATCATTTCTCAATCTCCTAGGTTAGTCTACTAAAGCATAGTGCAGAGAAGACTGACTTTATTTCAGTAACCAAGTTCTCTGATATATTTTAGTATGTTTTCTCAAATACAGCTGATGGTTTCCATGATAACCAACAAGAGCCTGCTTCAGCATGTATGCATCCAACTTTGTATTTCCCAAGTTTAAGGGGTCTTGCTAACCACACGTAGTTTCATTTTCAAGAGGAACATCATGCTATTTGCATACCTGCTTGTCCCTGATGTCCTGAAAAAAAGAGGGTATTTAAAGGAAAATCCCCAAATCTGCCTATCCAAGATACAGCTGTGCTTTCCAACATTAGTCACCCTTTGCAACTCCACTGCCAGCAGGCCTGTGAGCATAAAATCTAGGAGATCAGCTATTTCTGTTTCACAAGGGACTTTGTCATAGGATAGGGTGTTCCTACACAGCTAATATAGGACTGCCATGTTTGGTCCAAATAGGAAATTCCATATACAGCTCTTTATATTTTTTCTTGTGTGCAGAGGATACGAAACTGACCAAAGTTTCCTCAAGCCAAACTGCTAAGAGACTTGGAAACAAAACAAAGAAGCCCTTTTGCTTTTCTGAAGTCTTCCAGTTTTGCAATGATGCTATAAGAGCAGCTCAGTTATCATCAAAGCTTAAGTTTTCATGTTGCTAGTCTTATCCTCTTAATTTTGTAACTCCTTCCCTATTCAAAGGAAAAGAAGTAAGAATAACCCAATTATTTAAAGTGGGTATTTCTCCAACTCTCACCAGTTTCCCAAGAAAAAGCAGACAAGAGGTGGGTTGAAAACACACCAGCAATCCCAAGTGGATGCCAGGTAAGCCTCTGCAGGATAATTTAACATCGCTGCATAAGAAAGCTATAGAAAAAGATCCACACAGCAACACAAACATCAAAGAGTGGTGTGTAAAACATGTGGAATGCCTAACAGATAAAGATGAATGATAAATGGCCCTGTAATGTAGCACAGTGGATGGATGCCTATGCACAAGAGTCAGAATGCACAAGATCCACAGTATCAGCATGAGGCACAACAGCCAACATCAGTTACATCTGGGAGACTAAGTGAACCCGACCAGAGAAGATAGTATAAGAAGAAACTGTGCTTTAATCCAGATTTTGTCCTGCAGCAAGGATGACCACCCAGAACAAACCAGCAACTCTCACCTAAGGTTTTTATGTTTTGTATCTGCTGGGCTTTCAACCATGCTGCATCCACAATCCAGCCCCACTGCACAGGGAAGAAGGATGTCATTGGGGAGAGCAATTCCCCCAAAAAGAAGGAAGGAAGCAGAGGAAGGCAAGTCTGGCTGCATGATTTAGCCTTTTTTACCCCAAGAGCAAAGGACAGAGACACACAGCAAGGATTGCAAGTTCTGCAGGGACAGACACTGACATGAGAGTATCGCAAAGGAGAAGAGAGATCCCTGAAGGCATTGGATTTTCACCAATGGCTATGCACTGGAAGTCAGTGCAGTACATCCCAGCCTGAGCTGCTGTGCTGAGCAAGAGAAGGGGGAGGCTAATGAGCAGACTTTGGTTCTTTTCCACGTCAAACAGCCTCAGGCAGTTAATAAGAGCCCAAATTGCCACTCAGAGAAAACCTCTTGCTCTGTAGGCAGCCGGCACTAAGGTCCTGCAGCTCAGGAAGGAAGAGGAGGAGGTAAAACTTGTTTAAGCAAGTAGCAAGCTGATAAGTTGGTGTTAAGAAAGTGACACGGGGTGATCAAGAAGGGTTTGGGAGCAAAAAGGCAATGACAAACTGATCCAGTAGTATGGAAAAGGATGAACATAGTTCAGGGGGTGGAGCTGGAAAGCAGGGAACTCACAGCATATACAACATCCAGCTAAAAACCTAAGAAGAGAAACAAGACAAGCTCCTTCAGCTATCAGTCATTTTTCTATTCAAAGAAAAACAACTTCCCTGTGAACAAACCCATAGTGTAACCATGTTGTGCCACACTGCTTGGAGTACTGGGTGGATCCTAGAGAACATCCCGTGACAGTCCCTGCCTTTCAAGAAAGGATGCTGGACAAAGACCAAAGCCAAAGGTACTTTCGTTTGAGCTGCTTAAAGAAGCTCAGGTAGGGCAAACAAAACCTGCTAACAACCTATTAAAACCTGTTTGCCATAAAGAACTGAGCTCAGTAGGCTCCCACCTGGTACACTGAAACAGATTTCAGGACAGAGAAGAGACTGATCAAAGAGGACATCTTAAAATATGTTTCTGAAAGTCACAAGCAGAGAAGTAAGCTGAGGATACAAGTTCTGTGGGTTAAAAAAAAACATATATTTGGGCAGCATTGAGTTTGTACTGCTGCTCATCTCAAAGTAGCATTCAAAAGGGCTTCTCCTCTAAATGGGCACTACAAGGCAAAAGAAAACCCTAAACAAACAAAACAATATGCTGCACTCAGAAACCATCTCCTTAAGGGTGGGGGAAAGGAAGGAACATGGGCCCCAGAAGAATTCAGAAACAAAAGGTGTTTTGTAGCAGACAGAGCTATTTATAAGCTTGGCTATGAAATAAAGCTTCTTTTTTATAGTAGGAAAAAAGAGAATGAGCTTGTTTTCACCCTCAACAACTTCCTCTTCACTCATTGTTCCAGATGCTGCTGGGTTGGATCCAGCCAGTTATCATCTCCCTCTACACCATTCCTGCAACCCACTATCATCCACTCAAGATAACACCAGGGTATCTAGGAGCATAAATACAACAGAAGCATGAGATCCAAAAACCATTTAAAGAAAGCACAGAGAGAGCAACCCAACTCTGCCTTCCCCCTTGCTGCACAACAGAGAACAGTCTTTTCTGCTCTGTTGGTCTACCCAGCACAATAGATGTTCACATTCTCCCTGCTGCCACCTTATTATAGGCTGGTTCCAAGAAGTTACTGGAGTCATTAAAAGTTTTCACTTTGATTAATTCAGTAAATCTGGGAATTAGACCCCAGAAACATTTGAACTTCATTCTGTCTGAGCATGGGGGTTTGTGTACTGTTGACCTCCAGCTATCTACTTCTCCTTTCAACATAAGAGAGTATAAGAAACAACAGCACAGACTGTTTCTTTGAACCAGCAAAGGGAAACATCTTCACCCAGACAGGAGTAGCTAAGGGACTGAGCTAAGATTAAACTAACACAGGTATCCAGCCTCCTAACAGCATCAGGAAGTCAGACACAAAAACAAACCCCTACTGTGTACCCACTCCATTCCAGCTCAGTCAGGCCCAGAAGCAAGGCTCCAGCTGTTCCCATATGGTACCTTCCAACTCACCCAAAGTGTAGCTGGCAGAAATAACCCCAGCATCCTGCCAAAACAGCACAGGAGTTTGTTACATCGCGCAAGGTCATATCCCACCTACCTGGTTAACGAGTTCTCCAGGCATACTACTGCTCTGCAGAATCATCTATCAACACCTTCTTGTACTGGCCATGGCCTGTTGCAACAAATTTATACCTTTTGCCAGAAGGAATGGACTGAACAGGAGAGAAAGAAAAAAAGAGGCAAAGTTAACATTTTTCTCCATTAAATAGGCAGTCAAGATCAAATAACTGAAGCCAGATGAGTATGTGATTTTAATCCCAGCAGTCCTGGAGACAGCCTACTCTGTTACTCCCTTCACACCCCTTCCACACAAGTACTTCACACAGATCCATTAACACATTCTATAAGCATAGGGTAAACCCAGCAAGCACAGGATGTGTAACAGGAAAGAGAAGATGCAATGCCAGGCACTGTGAAGAAGGGCTCACCTAAGAGCCCAGATCCCCAAGCCAGTGTTGCTTTTACACATGGCAAGAGCTGGTTTGGTTTACTGGACACTCCAGCCCAGGAACTAATCAGATACTTTGATCTTCCCCTCCCATTCTGGACAGTTCAAGCAGTTGCTGCTTGCTGCGTTTTAAAAGACATTTCCACAAACATTCCCATGAAACCCCAGATCCACCTCCAAGTGTTCATACCATCTTCGGTCCAATTCTACTCAATTTTGCATGTTTTGTTTACTCGCAATACTAAAAAACATAACAAGAGCAAAGTAACTCACATTTGCAGTTCCATTGGAGCCTAGAAGGCTGAGACTCCCAGCTCATGGGCTGGGAACAACATGCTATTCAAGAGACCTTACAGCATTACTGGACGTAAAACTATTTTTGCCCTTATTTTCACTGTGACTGAAGCAATAGCATTTCACTGTTAGGAAGATGCTCTTAGGTATGCAATTGTGTTGATAGATACAGGTAGCCCTTGCCCCTGTAGTACATCACCATCTTCAATACTTCCAACCCATCCAAGTGCTCTTTTCTTTTTCAGCAGAGCAAGTGCTCTGATACTCACAGACACTAACTTACCTTGATACTGCCCTCAGGTTTGGGATTGCCTTTCTGTTCCCAAATACTTCTTTTACTCACGATGTCTCCAGCCACAATATCCTGCAGAGATGATGTTCTTATTACTCTTCACTGCTAATGCTGCTGAACATGCCTCTGTGCACATCCATTTCAAATCCACACATCTGACCGCCCTTTTTCATTCATATCACATCATCTAACCTATAACAGCTGCAGCTAAACCCCATCATCTTGAATACGTCTTCCTGTTCCCAGTATATCCTATGTTTTTCTCTTTCTAAGCCTCTTCAACAAGAGTCTGACTCAGCTCCAGGATGTTTATTTTCTTAAGTTTGATAACTATTTATGACATGTTAACATCAAGGCTTCTTTAAGTGGAAGGAATTTTGCTCACATATACACATTTTCAACCAGTGTGTTACAGAATCAGTCTCTCTCACAACAATCAGAAAGTGAACATTGAGAGCAATACATAATACTCTATGCATTTTCCAAGTTTACAAGATTTATCACCTTGGTATTAGATCAATCTCTGTGCTCAGCAACTGGAGCTCAGTCCAAGCCCCTGCAGATGACACATGCATTCTCCCCACCAGCTGATTTTATTCCAATTTCAAATCAGAGCCTCAACCAGCATCACAAGGAACACTTGGGGACCCTAACACAGATAAATTCAATCTCCAAAGGACAAGGCCTTGCAACCTGTTGGAGGAGATTGAATCTCCTTGGAGATGGTGGGCACTATGAATGAGCCACACCAACAGGCTAAAACAGGGGCCAGCCCCTCACCTCCTGCCCAAGCAAGGCAAGTCCTCCAAGTACCATACCTTACAAGTAGAGGGCTTCACAGTAGACTGAGCTGTGACCTCCCCAGTCTCCCAGAGGCTTTTTGTGCTGGCTACCATCATGCTCGTGGTGGGAAGGTCAAGAGAGGGCTGCCGCACAGGTTTTGGAGCCTTTGTGGATGTCTGGCAAAGAAATGGAGACAGATCACCATCAAAGAGCATGTGACTTTTTTTTTTTTAACCCCTGTAATTGAAGGTCCTCAGGGATGAGAGGTTATGAGACTTGCAGAGCCTTACTAGTTCCTGTGAGAAGCTCCCACCCTTTAAGCAGGTACCATAAGGAAACAAGGATAGAAGCTAAAGAAACCTACTTAATGCTGTGGAGGGAGATACAGACAGAAGCAAGCAGTACTCCCATCCAAGTGGGAGACAATTTAGTTGTCATGTCTCAGATGGTAAAGCTAAGAGGCACAGAGGGAGAGCAACACCAGCAAAGAGGGCTCCTCAAAGGGTGGGGACAGAGAAACAACACAGCAGCCCACCTCAATAGCCTGGGTGTACTGCTCCAGCCTGTCATCAATCTTCGACACAGGGAAGGGAGGCTGAGTCTTCTTTATGCTGTTACTGCAGAGCAGAGGAAAGAAGAGGATTAAAGTGTTCCCCCAGCATCTCAAGCAGAAGGGAGGACTTCAAGGGCCACAGGCAGCCTGTCACTCCTGCCCTTCCCCACAGCAGGACCTGCTGGCATCCTCCATTTGCAGGAAATAACCTGCTTTACCCTGAGCTCAACCCCAGAAATACCTTTTCTGTATTGAGCGGTTCAGCGACTCAGTCCTGTCCGTGATCTGAAGTGGGAGAAAGAAGATATTACTTTTTTTTGCATGGACCCCAGATGAATGTAGTCACGCTAGCTGATCATTTCTTTTCTGTAATCCCTCACCTGCATTTTGATTAGAAATACCTCAGTCCCATGTTCCCATAGTGGTCAGAGAGACAGTGAGCATTCCCTTTCTTCCTCCTTTGCAAGGCAAGTGAGCAGAATCCCAACCAATTTCAGGGGCAAACCAACAATGTGCAGCTTAACTGACTGTTGAAGCAACAACCAAGGCCATTTTCTCTGCTCCTTCTGATCAAGGAGCAGGTTTCTCCCAAACACTGTGTTTCCCAGACACAACAGGGAAAGTGGCAAGTGTGGAAAGACGAGGGGGAAAACTGGAGGCACTGCCAGCCATATCTGCAGAAGAGAAGCCAAGCACGGGAGCAGCACAGGCATGAGTTAGACCAACATATCCACACCAGAGAAGCACAGACGGGGAAGGTCAGCACATGGAGCCACCTGCAAGGCAGCTCTCCATGTCAAGCCATCAGGAAAGAGTTTTGCACCAGAGGATCTTGTGCAATAACTCTTTGGCCAAGACAGGAAGGCAAGCAAACACTTCACAACCACTGGAGGAAAGGAAAGCTGAAATGTTGCTAAACATTGCACCTCCTTCATGCCCCAGAAAATAAGCATATAGAGAGAAAAATCACCTTGAAGTCAAAGGGAAGGCTTTCTTAAGACCAGCTCCCACAGAGTCAAGGAGCAGCAACCAAGTAACAAGGAGCCTTCTCTCCCTCTAAAACTGCTGCCTGTGCCACAGGAAACATCACCTACCAAGTCAGCAGATAAAAAAAACAGCACTAAATGATCCTTTTAAGACACTTTCAGGATATCTGTGCTAAATCCTAGCTAAACAGAAGACAAGACAGTGTCGCAGAGAGGACACCTTTACCAGCTGTGCCCAAGAGCACAAAGCCCATTAGAGAACAACCAAACAGTGCAACCCTGGCTAATAGAGATTACATGGGAAGAGTCAATCTGCAGGTTCCCAACACAGCAGCAGGACAGAAGCCCATCAGCCAGCTCTTTCTGCCTTGCAGGCTGTCTGCCTGCTGTCCCTCCTTTCCCTGGTGTGGCAGGAGCTGATGCCTGCCTCTGAGCCATGCCTTCAGAGACTGGATTGCCCATTCTGCTCACTGATGGGGAGGCTGTACCTCAACATGAATAACAGTGATCTGAAAGGGGAATCTGACAGATCCCTGCCTATGTCTCTGCTTCTCAATCACAAGTACGTATCAACAGGAAAAAGCCTTGCCAGCTCTTCCTGAGAGATGGCATGCAGGTACAAACCACCCACAAGGTGCTCCTGAAAGGTTGCAAATTACCATCAGGTCAAACACAGAGGGGCCCAGAAAAAGCTGTAGGTGACAGTGTATCTCAGCCTGACAGTCTAGGCAGGAGCAAACTTTTGCTATGCCGTTTGGAGACCATCTCCCTCTGTCCTGTATGACAATTCCTTGCAGTGAGAATTGGCCAGTTCTCTGGTCCAACACACTTCCTGAAAGCCAGAAAAAACCACAGTTGCTCGCTCAGCCAACCTCAAAACTCAGGGCTCACAAGCAGCCTGGGACAAAGCAGAACAAGTACAAGGCTCTTCCCTTGCCACCATACACCTATTTCAGCCCTCCAGCCATCCTGTCTTCTGAGCCCTGGACAACCCATCATACTGCAACCCAGCATCAGCCTGCCCACATATATACCTGGCCTCCATCAGCCACAGCTGGCAGGGGAGCACATCAGTGACTGCAGATGCTTTTGTCTTTCCACCACAAGCAGGGTTTCTGCACAACTTCCTGTGCCAAAACACCTTCTTGGTGGTCAATGTGTTTAGTTCTTAGTGTTCACAAAGCTCTGCTAGCTGAGGTGCAAAGATCATCCTTCCTTTGGAAAGATTCCAAGCTCAGATTTTTCCTGAACAGCTTTACATCCAGCTTGGCATACGGGTGAACTCTGACATCATCATTATAAAACACAGAGACTGTATTTCTAAAAACCTTTCCCTGGAGTAATCCTAGCAGGAGCAGTTAAGCCGAGGTCAAGAAGATATGTGTGTTTTGAGGTTGTAATGACAGAAGTTTCATAAAAGTTGCTGGAGTGTTTCCCACATTTCCCTACAAGTCCCATTCCAGGAGTATGCTCTGGCAAACACCACCCCACTTTTCAAACCTCACAAAGCCTGCATCCAAAGCCACCCTGTCTCCCATCTTTTTATTTGATTATAAATAAAAAGATTTCTCATTAAGAGCAAGAATCTGATGGTAGTAGATGATGACATTTTCCTCTTGCACTCTATTTACTGATGCAAAAGAGAGTGCTCATACAATCATCCCTAGCCAGGAAGTGTTGACTAAGCAGCAAATAGCACAGATCCAAATGCAAAAAAAAAAAAGCAAAGATAATATCAACAGCAGATTAATAGGCTGCACAGACTCCTCACCATTTTCCTCACTGCTACAATCAGAAAGCTTAGGGCTCACAAAGACAAAAGAACACTCAAGTACAGAATCATTTATCTGCATCTATTGTATTTAAAAGCACACAAAGCAGAGAACTGAGGATTTATAGTAAATGCAATATAAGTCACAAGGTGCAAATCAGGTGGTGCTAATCACAGAAGTTTCACAAGATCATCAATGCAGACAGATGCGATTGGGAAGGACACGATGCTTCAGAGATCAGGAATTCCAGTTTGTTTAAACAACCTAAGTCATACATTTTAGTCTAAGTAAGATAAAGAAATGCTAGTCTTTCAGTTATTGGGGTTTTTTGGGGGGGTTTTGGAAGGGAAATTTCATTTTCTGATTCAGTTCTTGTATAGTCTTTACCCAAATTCACAAGTTGAAAGCATAGACAATTTTCTCATTATAACACTATTCCCTGGAGTTCTCAATGAACTTCAGATTTCTACAGTGACTGCCAAACAGAGACTGTTACAGCCTCCAACAGCTCACACAGGCAAAGTAGGAGAGGAGGTGGACAATCATGAAGGATGAGGCAGAGTGCTCAAGTGATTAGTCTGAGCCTGTAGCAGTACAGATAACTGGATTCACACCCCACATTGCCATAAGCCCTCTATTCCAAGAGCTGCCATGCCTCCAGAGGGGCCCCAGCAACACAGACCTTCATGGAGCACACTGCAGCATGTTCAGAGCACAGCTCCTCCTCTTCCAGGCTGGTAAGGCTTGGGGCTTTCTGGCGTTTCTCTGGTGTTTCTTCTTCCTCATTTCTTCTTCTCTTCTTTTCCTGAGTGCAAAAAATGAATAAGCCAGGAAGTGAGCTGGTCAAACTGCTTATTATGCAACAACAGTGATTTTTCCCGTCTCCCAGGCTTCCTGATTTACACTAAACAAACACAAAAGTGCAAAAGCTTTGAGTTCATATCATCTAATTTAGAAACATTCAGGAAGAAGCTCATGTGTCATTTGGAAGAGAGGGCAGAAATCAGAAGTTTTGCAGGTTCAAGGTTCCCAAATGGTATGGAAATGAGTCCTTGCATCAGTTAATAAAGATTTCTTATCCAACTGAGACAAAAAAAAGCATGAATTTGTTATTTAGAGGCCACAGGGAGAGAGAGAAGCTGCCCTTAGAATGAAGGGCTGAAAAGAATCACACATAGTTCAAATGTGCAAATTATACCAGCCTGAGACAGTTAAAATCCATTTACAATAAATGACAGTTGAAGCTCAGCCATCCTGATGGTTTTGCACACCACTCAAGTTCCAGCCTTGTCTCTCTTTCTCTCTCACTCCTTAATCAGGAATTATCAGAGCAAGGAAGGAAAACCTCAGCTGGGAATAACACCAAACTAAGATCTATCAAGACAAAGTGCTACAAAGGTGTGACAAAGGTTGGATAAAGAAAATGAAGCAGTATAATTTAGGTTTGAGTTCTCCACTAAAGCTATTTACTGCCCACAAAAACATAGGAAAAGTAGCACTTTCCTCCTCAGTATTGAAGGGACAACCACCACAAACTCTGGGAGCAAACACATCACACTCACAAAAGGGCAGAGGTTGCCTGGAGTGACCCCAAGAAGGCACATAGGCAAGAATGGCACTGGCCCCAGGTTATGCCATGAAATCAAGTCTAGTGTCTATATGGGCTCAGCACCCAGCAGCATAAGCAGCAATGGTGAGCTAAGATCTGGGAGAGCAGCCCCTGGCACCAGCTCTCCCACCAGTCCTCTGGAAAGAAAAAGGTCAGCTCCTCCCGAACCCACCTCTTGCTTGACTTGCTCCCCTTCCTCCTGCTCTTGGTCCCGTTCTTCCTCCTGGCACAACCTCTCTTCCTCTCTGATAACATTCTCCTCCCGGATCTCCTCCAGGTTTTCCTGATCCAGCTGGATCTGCTCCAGTTTGACTTCAGCTTCCCTTACACCACTGTCCTCTTCTTCGTATGACTGTCGTGGAGACCTAGAGGTGGGGGAGAGATCAAAGAAGAAAAACACATAATTATGGGCCTACAGAAACCATCAGGTACCTCAGACCTCTAGAAATCTAATTTTATCACATCCCCAAGCTTACAGCTTGCTGGGTATTCTACAAGAGGGCTCACGGCCAGTTCCAGGCAACCAAATGTAATAGCAGTCATATTACACTCCCACAATTCAAATGTCCAAGACTCAGCTCAACTAACAGCTGTGGCAGAGCTGAAGGTCTCTGCACATCTCCAGCATCCTGGTGGGCAAGACCCACAGAGAGCTGTCCTCTGCTCAGACCTCTGGTTGAGAGGCCACTGCCACCATGATGTGGTGCTGGCTCAATTCCATGCTTGGCTACAGCTAAAGTCCCAGGAGAACCAGCATGCCCTACACACAGACCTGATGCTGTCCCCATAGGTCCCAGCATCAATTCAATGTGGGGCACCAAACAGAGCCCTTTCCTGCCTCAACTCATCTTACACATTAGCAGTGTCTCTTGCTGGGAGAGGATCCAACCAGTGACGTATGAACACCCTTCTCAAGACTCCCTTCTTCTCTAGCTGGAACTAAACTGCACAGTAAAGCTGCACAGCCACTCACCTAGAGGCTTTTTGTTTGCAAGGAATGGTGCTTCGCAAGCAATGCTACATCACCTGATCCCAAGCCTCAGTCTTGCCCACTGGAATAAATAACACCTCTACTCACATCACTTATCCTGTAGCCCAGCAAAACAGAGGAGTTCCAAAGCAGATGGGGTCATCCCTTGGTTTAGGGGTTTAAAAAACCAGTGGGGTTTGTACAACAGAGTTCCTTCAGGTCTCTGAAGCTGCAAGACTGAGACTCAGGAGTATGTTTATGCAATCAGCTTTGCAAAAGCAGAGTAGCCCATGCCTTTGGGCACAGGGACAGGGTGAATACAGAACCCCAGAACTCTCCCGGGCTCACAGCCATGCACCAAGATGTTATTGCCATCTTGCTGTCCTCTGGCTGGGGAAAGTTTTCTGCTCCCACCCATTTCTTGGAAAATCACCTGGCTTGTGAGAGCAAGGCTAGAGAGCTGACTAGCAGGCAGCTGCCAAAGGGCAAGGATGACTCACCACTTCTGCCTCACCAGCCAGTACCAAAATACAAAAACAAGTTCAAGCAAGGCCTTTCCACCCACCCCTCTGCTGCTGGGAAGGCAGCTCCCAGGTCAACCACCATCCAGCCCTCCACAATGACCACATGGGGAAAAAGACGATGCACATGTTGGCTTGCTTGGCTGTTGGTGGGAGGATAGTAAGTAATAAGGCCCAGGAAACTAGCAGCTATTTACCAGGATGACAGCCATGCATCCAGCTCAAGCGCAAGCTCATATTAAAAATTAAGGCCATTAGAGACAATGCAGTCTGCAGGACACCTTTTGCACCACAGCAATTCTGTATAGGAGGCAGCTAGGCTGGCACAGCTATACCTTCTTGCATGCAGCTGACAGCACAAATCTCCCACCACAAAGCAGAGAATCAGAACCAAAAAGAAAACATTCCTTAGCACCAAGGCACTCAGGAAATGCAGGAGCTGTTTCAGCTCCATCTAACAGAGAGCAGCTGTCTCTATCCACTCATTCACAGCCAGCACTAAAACATCCTTCACATGAAAGCCCAGGGGTTGCTTCATCTTCAGTTAAGTAGAAGAGAGGGGAACTAGGAAACCCTGACCACAACACTGCTTGTCCCAGCACAGGGCATCACACCCAGACACACAGCCTACCTGTGCTCACACTCCAAACTTGTCCTTTGGATGAGGCAGGTCAGAAAGGACAAAGCTGCTGAAAGGACTTTATAGAGCACAGACACCCACTAGAAAGCAGACCCAGACTCTGCAAAAAGCCTGCTCCCAGCAAGCCCACAGGATCTGAGCCCCTTCAGCTGCCTCTCCCAATCAGACTTCAGCCAAATATCCACTCAATTACAGCCCCTGCTTTTAAAGTACCACCTCCTGCTGATGGGCTTCACCTGCCATGAATACCTCCCCCCTGCTCAGCACCTTCCCATCCCGCTACAGAATAAACACAAACATGCTGTAAAAGCCCAAGGAGAAATTTCTGGAGAAGATAATGATAATTCCAGCTAATTCTCTTTTGAAGGCCAAGGACAGAATAGCAGTAGCCTTGCTCTCCAGGCAATCTCTTTGCAAGGGGGGCTCGAAAAAGAGGCAGCATGCTGAAAAGCAGACGATGCCTAATTGCTCCCATAAATGTTACAATCAGTGCTGCTCCTTGGAGGCAAGGTGCTCGAGCAGTGCTTCTGGGGTCAGGGCTGCAAAGGTACAGCTTGCAAAGTGGTTTAGTGATGACATTTGGGGAGAAAAAAGTAACAAAACTGTGAACTCTGTTTATTTGTTCAGCAGTAAATATTAATCTTAAGCATTTTTTCAGTCACAGAATCACAGAATAGTTTGGGTTGGAAGGGACCTTTAAAGGTCATCAACTCTGCAGTAAGCAGGGACATCTTCAATTAGATCAGGTTGCTCAGAGCCCAGTCAAACCTGACCTTGAATATTTCCAGGGATGAGGCATCCACCACCTCTCTGGGCACAGAATTATTTGGGGTAAAGAGGCTATGTCAAAAATTCCCTACAAAATCAAGCTGTCAGGAGAGCTGAGTCACAGAGTTCATGTGCAGGCAGACGGTGTCCAAGTGGTTAAGGCAGGAGTTTGGTTCAGTTAAGCAACAGGGGAATGATGGCACATGGGGACTAAACAGCTAGCACATAAGCACCTCTCAGGGCTCTTTGCTTCTTGTTTTTGCCTGCTCAAAGAGGAGTCAAACACAAAGTGGTCTGGGATCATAACACCCACTATGCTGACATGAGCCAGGAAGCAGCAACAACTTAGAACAGCTTTTTAGGCTGGCCTGGATTATGTTCGAGGTTGTTTCAGCCCCTGAAGCAGCTCAGGTGGCTTAAATCCACTGTTGTCACTCCTCCAAACGCAGGCATCCTGGCAGGCTGCCATTGCTTGGAGTGCAAAGCTCAATCCAAACACCCCAAAGCCAGGGGCCATCCCTGGGCCACCTCCCCCTGCTAGCCCAAATGGCAGGCAGAGAGCATCTGTCCCAGTGGTGGTGTGCCTGATCTCTCCTGGATGCTCCAGCCTCTGGCCTCATCCTTACACCATGCTAGACTTGACCTGGGTTTGGTCACCCATCCTCAATGACTCTCCTTTAGCTGGGCACATTGGTACCCCTCCCCTTGGTTCATGTGTCCTACTCACCTCTGTTTGCGCTGCTCAAGCTTCTGGGACCAGTCACTGAACCCCTCATCTTCCTCCAGCTCCGAAGTACCAGATGGCTTAAAGTCATAGCTGAAACACAGCAAGAAGGAAAATTAGGATGAGAGGCATGCAAAAAGGCCTAAACTTGGGTTGAAAGAGCTACAGCCCAACACTGTCCTTCTCTCCTTCCAGTTATTCCATCTTCTTTCCTCTGACTGCTCCCAAATTCCATTTGAAGTCTTATCTTCTGTTATGGGAAAGACACCTCTGCCAAATGCTTAGGAGCACCCTTGTACAATGGGGGTCTCTCAAGGTATTACTGCATGTTGGGGAGGAAGAAGAAGCAGTTCCGTATCTCCAGCAGGAGCATCCCACTGCCTGGGTGTCTCTGGGGCCACATGCAGGCAAAGAAAAGACAAGTAGCACATGAAAACCAAAAATTCCATGGTTTTCCTCTGCACTGAAGCTGGCCCTAGCTTGTTTGGACCACAGGTGTTTCAAACTCAGCTGCTGCTCATCCTATGCTTGTATGCAGCCCCATAGAAAACACATCAGCAGGAGCTGGTCTGAACAGCTTGTTGGAAGAGGAAAGCATGAAGATCCAAAGATTAGGACACTGGATCCTCACATTCCCATACAGCTTTAAGCCAGTCACATGCACTTGCACGACTTCAGCTCCCTGTCTGTGAATATCCTGCTGCTGTGCGAAGTCACAGCCCTCCCGGGGCGCACAGCTGCCGGCACCAGATGTGGCCTGGCTGTGGACAAGGACTGTTGGGTTTTTCCTACTTCTTTCCTTGTGTTTCCAAGAAGACTCGCCTCCCAGTGAGGGGTCTTGGGTGGGAAACGTTGCAAGCATCAGCCTGAGAATGTGGCTTTTGGGACTCAGAGTGGTTACATTGCCTGGGAATGAGAATTAGGATGCGGAACTCTCAGATTAATTTAGAACTCAGAGGTTCAAAATATGTAGTAAATGTGGGTGTGTCTTGTTTGCTTCTCTGGGCTTTAAGGAGATGCCAGAAGATGCACAGCCTCCTCCGTGACCCCAGTGCCTTGAAATACGGAGTAATTCTCTGAGATCCAGGAGCCTCGTTGAACTTACTGCAGGAGCCAAGGGTTTACAAAAAGTACGTGTTCTCACCAGGCTCACCAGGGAGAGCAGCAGAGGGTGCACAACAAAAACAGCTGCTCAAGCCATAAGATTGACCACAGCCCAGCTCCTGCCATGCCTCAGCATCCCCTTGGACTGCCAAGCAATGATGCTGCACAGGTCTAGTACACTGCAGCCTGGTTATTTTCTGCTCTTTGTGTGTGAATGCCCCAGGATAACACTCAGAAAATTTGATGTGGACTCAGGACAGGACTACAGATCTGCTGAATCCCTGGTCAGGCCTTCAGGCAAGCTGCAGTGTTGAGGGTGCTCAAGGCAGAATCATTCCAGTATTTGTGGCCCTGGTCATAAATGTGTGCTTGGGCCATCAGAAAAACTCCCAGAGAGCAAGGAAGACTGCTTGAGTACTGTTAGAAAACTGGTTGCTTCCCTGTGCCCCTCTGCAAACACAATGCCAGGAGAAGCATCAAGCCAGCACAGCCCCATCATCACCACTTTAGCTGACGTCCATGCCTCTGGTTCCCAAGGACATGTCTGTCTTTCCCACAAACCTGCTGTTTTGCAGGCTTCTTCTGGTTTTCTTTCATGTGGAGAAGGGGGGACAAGAGGTTTGCTCTGTTCCTTGGGTGCAAGGAAATGCCAAGGGTGGGTTTGAACCAACAGCAGTGATACGGATGGGGATAAGTCCCAGCAGGGGAAGAGCCAAGGGAAGGAGGGGCCAGTATTTACACAAGAGAGAACGAAGCTTTTCCGAAGGTTAATAGCCAGGGCTGACCCCGGCTACATGAGCAAGCCCAGGTGGCTGTCAGCAGCTGTAAACAAAACTCAGAGAAGCAGAAACATCCTTCTGGCTGAGCTTGGCCCAGCAAGCTTAAGTATCATGGAGCAGGGATCAAAACTCTTCATTTTACAAGTTTTTCTTGTCATTGCCTGCTTAAGCACTCAATTAAATTTGGGCAACGCCAACAGTCCTGTGGGGTGTGAGGCATGTCTGTGCCCATGCCAATGGGACTGGAGCCTGCAAGCTGGGTTACTGGGGCTACTGCACACTGCTCTGGGCCTGAGGCTGCTCACAGCATCTCCCAGCCCCCACATGAAGGGGAGTTTGGAAAAGCTAACGATTATTATTACTTTCCAGATCTTCTGTTTGCTTTTAGAGCAGACTGCAGTGCCTTTGTTTGGAGAATATCATTGTGTATATCTCCACAAAAGACTGTGAAGGTGCTTTGCAACGTGTTCAGATTTAAAAACACCCAAACAAGTCCTGGATAATTTTGAAAGTATCTGAGAAAAAAAAAATCTTTTCATGAAAAAAGAATAGATTTTTACAATAATTTTCCTATTTTTCCAGTAAAATGAAGCTGTTGCTTCTCTCTGACTATAATCCCAAATATTGTTGCCCCTTCTCCACTGTGTTCAATATATTTAGAAATAAGTTGGACACATAAACAGTGGGAAGACTGAGGTCTTTGAGACAAGAGTTTGGCACCTCAGAGCGCAGACTGGTTTCTGTGCTAGCCCCAGTGCTGCCATGGCTTCTGGGCTGCTGAACCATGGGCATGGGGAGGCTGCAGTAGAATGCTGTCCTGGGATGCTGGGGATGTCATCCTATCCCTTCTCCAGGTGTTTCCTCTTTTACAGTAGACAACTCAGCACCTCCATAAATGCTTCCTGAGCTACTTCCATTTAGGACCTGCCCCATTAAAGCATGAAGTTGGTTTTAACCCTTGGAGCTGTGAACAGCACCAGCTCAGGGGCTGCTTCATGATCCCCCATGCCGGGGCAGCATCCTCCAAGGGAGGAGTAAGGAGCACATGCAGGAGAGGTGATCACTTGCTCAGGCACCAGCACCGTGATCTGCCCAGGGCTGTGCATCACATCCTCAGCATGTGTCTGTCTTTGCATGTATCAGGAATCTCCGTTACTGTCGATGTAGGGTGATTCACAAGCTGAAATTTAACCAGGCACTGAAATCACTGGCAATGAGGAGTCCCTGCCAGAGCTCAGCCTTGCCCAAGCTGTCCCAGTGTAAACTCTTAGGGCAGTAAAACACCCAGCCTCCAGACAATAAAAAAGAGCAAAGCATGGCTTCTGTGTTTTTCTGCCCAAAGAAGACAACACACTATTTCTTAGTGTGGACTAGATCCCCAATGCAAACCAATTAGAGAACTTCCCCATCTCCCCAAACCACCCCAAACAACAGAGATACATGTGCCATGGATGCAGGAGGCTTTTGCTGCAAGCAGAAAGTGTGTTGCTGAAGGATTTATCTATGGGTATTTCTTACTGGTTTTCCTGTGGGGGACCAGCACTCTCAGAGGAGACAGTGCCATTCAAGCCTTCTTCTGCCTGAGATCTCAGTTGCTTCTCCCGCTCCCGCCGCCGCCGCTCTCTCGCCGCCTCCTCCTCATCTTCCACGCTCCACTGTGCTGTCAGCCTGCCAAGACAGAGGGAAAACCCATCCTTACTGCCACCAGGCAGTGCCTGTGAAACCTAGTAATAATCCTCTGTGATGTCTGGGCCCCCCCGGCAAAGAGGAGGCTTCTGCAGAGGGGTGCTCCCACCGTGAGTGGTGGACCTGGAAGTGGCATCCTCATCTCCACTGGCACAGCTCCACAGTGGGACTGACTGATGAGCAAGGATAAGATGGGACACATGGACTGGGAGAGGAGTGCAGAAAAGCCTGTAAGTCTCTCCAAGGAAGATGTGGTGTATATCCTCTTCCTTCCAGACCAGCCACCTTCCTGCGGGCTGGAAGCCCACTGGGAAGCACCATTCCCTGCAAAAACAGCTTTGCACCCCAGGAAGGGTTTGTAAAGTGTATTGCAGTGCTGCAAGATACCTCACATCCTCATTGCAAGCTTTGGCCCAGGGCAGGCACGATCAGCACCCTGGGAGTGAGTTTCCTCAGGCAGCTGAACTGCTGCTGCCTGCCCAGGAGCCAAGGGAACAGTGGCAGAGGGCAGCAGCTATGTCCTGCTCTGCCCTGCCTGGCTTCCTTCCACCCCTGCAGGGGAGGAAAACCTGCTCTGGCTTCTCCCAGACATATCAGCTTCTGGATAATAATGGCCTCTTACATCCCCAAGAAAATGATCAGGCGGATGCCACATTCCTCCTCTGGTGATAACACCAGTTCAGTCTCTCCCCACATGGGACTGGCTCCTGCTCCACCACTGGCAGCATCAGCAGAGATGCAGGCAGAAAGGGACATGCTGCCATGGGGTGGTCACCACTCACCCAAAGGGCCTTGATGGCATCTGAAGCTGGGCCAATCTGACCTGTGGTACCTGGGGCTGATGCTGGAGCAGATGCTTCCTCACCCCACTCACTCCTGGCTCAGCCAGGTCCTACTTACAGAAATGCTCTTGAGCAAGGTACACACATGACATGGGAGTTCAGTAGGCAACCTCCCACCAGCAGCAGGATCCAGCCCAACCAAATCTCCCCTCCTCAAGCACACACTGAGGACTTCAGTCTCCATAGGATGAACTGCTCAAGAGAAGATACTGTGCAACAGAGTTCAGATTGGGTCAAAGAGCTTGTGGAATGGAAAAGGGGGGAAAAAGCCCACAGAAATGCCTTAGTTGAGACTTGTTTGAGCCCAGTTTGAGTGAATGAGCAGCAGGTTTCAGCTGACTCCAGAAGTGCACTCTGCCAGCCTGCCTGGCTTTGCCCCCAGTCTGGACTATGAACAATGTGAAAGGGCCTCACTTCACCAAAGGTCTCACTAAAATGCTCTTTTTATTTGAGGTTCAGGACAAATACCTCCCTCTCCCAGCAATGGGGGGAAAAAAGCCCATTTGTATTAATTGATACATTTTGTTCAGGAAAAATTTAGCCCTTCTAATTACACTATGAACCTTGTTATCCTTCCTAGGGAGACTCCCTCAGAGCCTATTTTTACTCTGCAGTGCCAGCAGGACTGTCAAGCTTAGCCTCAGTAGCATCCCCTTGTGCAGTGGTCCCACCACCACCACCCTGTCAGGAGGCTCGGGATGGCCCTAAATCACTGCCCTCTCAAATTCCCATCAGCCCCAAGGCAGCAGAGCCAGGATGTGGAGCCTGATGGAGAAAAGTCACCCATGCTTGCTGTGCCCATGATGGAGCAGGGAACAAAGCAGATCCAAGGACTAGACCAGGAGAATGCTCCACTGCCATGCAATTACTGCCTGCTTTATTTTGGGTGGGGTCTTTTTGCAAGTAGCAAATTTAGCTCTTTCCCCTTTTACTCCATCATTGCCGCTTGCCACCTTGCTCTCCATGTGGAAAAAAGTGGACCCAGACCGAAGCCTGGGCTCCCCTCCTCCCTTTTCGACTCATCCCACACTCCTATTTATTATTTTTCCTCAGGTTCCCATAGAAACCCTTGTCTGTGGGCCTGGCAGGAAGCCACCGTGTTGTTGTTGGTTTTTTTTTTTTTAATATATAAATGAAGTCATTCATTAAACTCTGCCATGATCTCCCTCCCTTGTGCGACAGCTCCAGATAGTCTCCAATTCAGAAAGGCTCTTAACCCCCTCTCTCCCATGTCGCCCCAGTTACAAGAAGGAAGGTCCATGTTTATGCCAGAACAAGTTAGATTTCAATAAAAATCCTTCATCCCCTCCTCCAGCTTTCTTGGGAAGCTGCTGCAGAGGCAGTGTTGCACCAACCCTCCCAGCTTGGCCAGGGTGCCTTGGGGAGCTTGGAGGGGGGTCCCCTCTGGAGCACATGAGCTTTCCACACTGTGAGAGCAACGCTGGTTGGCAGCCCTCTCCCTTTCCCAGTTGGATGTGACTAACTCTCTCCCCATGACCTCACCGGCTCGCTATTCTGTCCCTGCATCCTTCGAACAGGCTGAGGACAGAGCCGGGGGCGACTGTTTTGGGGAGAAGAATTTTTCTGCAAAAGCAGGGAAATAACTTTCCCAGCTCCCTTTGTCACACAGCAACCCTGCTTCTAGGTTGCCTGCCGCTGTGCTGGGATGTGGCTCAGACACACTGGGCATCCTGGTGGGGCTGCAACACTTCGAGCACCAACCCTCTGCTCAGCAGGAAGGGCTGCAGATACAGCCCCCACCAAGCCCCCACTCACTCTGCTTCAGAAATACCAGCACTCTCCAGCAAACACCTAAAACCAGTTTATTTGCAGATTCTGAGCTTTCTCTCATGCTCAAACAGGCTGGTAGTGGAGGGAAGTTTAATAAATGATGCTTTGGGGTTCAGTAATCACACTGACAAGCAGACGAAAAATTATGATTACTTTTTGACTGACCTAGCAGCACAAATATTTGTCTTTAGTGAAAAACAAACAAAACAAAAAACATAAGCAAATGAGAAGCTAAGCCTTGCATTTGTTTTTGTGTTTGGGTCAGCTACAGGGGTTTGTTGGACCCTAGACAAAATGTGCCACTTCAATTTGGACAAGCACAAGTGTGAGCAGGGGGTCAGCTGTTAAATTTCCTTTCGAAGCAAAAAGGTGGAAAGATTTAATTTCCAAATGGTTCCATTTTCTAAGAAGGGGCCATGGTCTCCCATTTGCTCTAATTGTTCACAATCACATTCAGTAACTCAACATGCTCAACCAACAGAGATATTTCACAAACATCTTTCCCATTTCTAGAAATAATTACCCAGTGCTTCCCAGGCTGGTCCCATGTATCTCTGCCTTCACCTCCAACTAGCACCAGCCACAGGCTGGAGAGGTTTGGGGAAGAAGCAGACTCACAGCTGCCAGCAGTACCGAGAGCACTGAACTTCATTTCACCCATCACAGGACAGGGAAATGGAAAGGAAGCCTTGAAGCTTAAACATTTGCAAGATGAGCTACAGCATGCTACACTCCTGCATCCAGCCAATTGCCTTTATAAAATCCCTATACAGAGGGATTTTCATGTGATGTGAAAGGAAATTCACCCCCTCACACAAACTTTAGGAAGACTGGAGAAGGAATGAGGAAAGAGAGAGAGACCCTTCGTACCCCCAGCAAACAGGAGCTGCAGCAAGACTTGCTCCACCAAGACCTCATCACAGCACTGGGTCATTTCTCTTGCGCGGTCCTTGTAACTCTGCCAACAACTTTTGGAAGGTCTTGGTTGAGCCAAACACACTTTCTGGAAGGGGCTTATCTCTTCCTGAGGTGTGGAGACTCAGTAGGTCTAAAGCTGAAGCTGAAAGCACCTTGGTTCAGCTTTGGCCACAGAGTCACGGCTTGGCAGGCACTTGGGATGCTTAGACTTCTGTTCTGACTGGAGCCAGCTGCCCATTTCAGATCCAGCTCTTGACTTCACCTCCCTCTGGACCCCCAGTCAAGGGAGGGGTTTTATTTCTGTTTGCACCACAAAACACCTCTTTTTGCAGAACAGCATTACAGGCACCAGTGCTCTGGCTGCACTGGTCCACATGGCCACAAACACCAGCTCCAGACAAGCCAGAATTGCTGGAAAGGTCAGATTTCCTTTGGGCAATTCCTCATCAGCACTTGAGGAGATTATAATATTCAGGCAAGGGAAATTTCTGGCACCAGATGAGCTGTGTTTAAGGGAAACTCTGCAGAGTCAAGGAGTCTTTTGCACAGTTGACAGCTCAAAGGAAGCTTTGCTGGCCCAAGCCCAACCTTCAGCACTCAAGCTAATTCCAGAAAGGAAAATCAAATGCCTCCCAGAGGCTTAGGGCTTTGCAGACCTGTGCCAGAAAAACTCAGGAACCCTCTACCAGCACACTGGACATTCCTGTCTCCTGAGCTCGCTGGGGTATCAGGCCAAGAGAGTGTTGACTTTGGTTCCTGTCTCTGTCGGGTAGGTTGGCCCCAAAGAGCCAGGGTTCAGTAGGGAAAAGGTTTCAGGAATAGGATTTGGGAGGAGCCACGTGCAACTGCTGGCATGACAGCTGTTATTTCCCAGCAGGTACATTGCCACACCACCTGCGAGAAAACCAGTGTCCACCACCGCTGAAAGTATCACCTGCAAGCCATGGGGCTACATGAATTAGACAGGAACTGGGAAGAGTGGCCCGAGCTCCCCAACAGCCATCCCGCTGGCTGCTCTGTTGAGATTAGGGGAAAGGGAGATGCCAGAAACTGATGCAAGGGACCTTCCTCTTCCATGTAACCCTCCACAGCCCGTGTTGCCTTGTCACAACGCCAGATACAGTATCAGTGCAGAATCCGGCCTAGGACTGTCAACAAGCTCATCCTGTTGCCGAGCAGTTATTTCATATCATATTTTTCACACATTTATAAAGGACCCTGACAACTGGCAGGGGTACAGAGATGTGCAACTCACCCTGTCACACGAAATGGAAGAGGATACCCTCAAAAGGCTACAAATAAACACCTCACTCACCTACTTGACCTTCTGCCAACAAATTAATCACTTATTAATCTCTTACAAATGGCATATAATGGATCTGTGTGACTGAGTCAAGTATGCTAGAATACCTAGATAGTGCCTCCGCTCATGTCATTCAGGACCAATGGTGTCAGGCCACGACAGAAGTCATGGCTGAGGACACTTGCATGCAATGTACAGTCATGCTGCCATAGCTCAACTTCTCTCCATCCCTGCAAATCACATTTGCTGTGGCTCCAAGCGGTGTCCCAGGCGACACCTCACACCACAGGCACCAGTTTTGGGCATCAGAGTTCAGAATCTCAGCCCTTTCCAAAGATCTCTCTCAGACCCAGGTCTACCTCCACCTATCATGACACCTAAGCCCATGGTCTTGTTCAAAGTCACCAGGAAGACACATGGAATGGAGCAGAAGTCCAGCTGGCATCCTGACCCCCTGATTAACTCTATGCTAACAGGCTTCTGCTGAACACCAGATTGGGCTCCCTAACAACCAGGGAACATGGGCTGGCAAAGCAACTATGGTACAGCCATCACTGTATCAGACAACCAAGAGCTGCACTTTCTCAAGGGTGGGTTTGTATGGCTTAGGAGTAACATGGCTCAATAGCAAAGACTACAGCTAGGTCTTCATCCCACTGAACAAGGAAAGGTGTGTGGATGGTGGTACGATACAAGGAGGCTGGGAAAAGAAATAAAATCAAACATTATTACGTCACAGCCTGGAGTTTATTTCAGCCTAGCCTCAGGAGAGTTATCCTAGCTCTAAAAGAGCAGCATGTCAGTCAAAGGCAGCCAGAGATACTGCACAAGCCTCTCCCTCCCATGCATTCATGTAATTCCTCAGCTGCATTGCTCCGTACAGAGTCCAGGCTACAGAGTTTGAACAAGAAGGGGGGCAGGGGGGAGAGGAAAAAGTGCATCTATATGCTTCACCCTTAGCCTTTTTCTCATACCAAGCTTCCCCACCTCACACGTAGCTGCAGTCTCAGCCACGTCTCCCCATTTCTCTCATAAATCATGGGTCACCTTCAATATGTGAACAGCAGGATAGAGCTGCTTCACACCCTGGGCAGCCACAGAGCCCATCCCCACCACCCACTGGAGCTGGGGGTGTGGAAAGGCGGCATGCATGGGGTGATAAGGACACACCAAGGCATCTGAACAGAATATGATACAGCTTGAACTTTTATCACACAGAAATGGAAGGAAAACCACATTCAGCAAGGCAGAGATCTATCTCCCTTTTAAAAATAAAAGCAATTATTCTATTTTTAAATGGATCTTGGATTTTCTCCACAAAAGCACATTCCATTTCTGCCCAGAGAAGGATGTGCAGGCATGCATCCACACATACCAGGTGTAAAGCTCTGCCTGCTTTAGCCTTCATTAAATTCCCTGCACCGTGGCATGTTGGGCAGGGGAAGCGCCAGGATGGTAATTTACTGCTTCCACAAACAAAACAGGACACATTTGAGAAAGCTGGTGGCAAATGGCAGGAGCAGATCCTGGAGGAGGGATGTAGGCAGGGCTGGTCCTTCATCACAAGTTTCGTCAGTCCCCTCCTTCCACTCACAGGACAGTGGCTCCAAAAAGGTACAAGGAATGTTGCATGCCTTCAGACTCCATAGGTGACACACAGACACAGAGGCACAAGGCAACAAATGGGAACAACTGTGTCTTTTTATTATTATTGGTTTTAATGATGGCAGACAGAATCCAAACGAATCCCTTACAAGATGATGAATTGCACTCCCAGGACCGTGGGTCCTTACCACACAGATAGGCTGGTGCAGTAATGTATTAACATCACCGGTCAGGAATTTGGCAGGGGGAGGAAAGGGATGGAGTCTGAGCCTCCCAGCACTCCACTGTATTCAGTAGGTGTGAGAAACTGGTGCTGTGTAAGACCTCAAATCATGGCTCTTTCTCACGGTCTCTCCATGTCAGCCCTACGGTTCAAGAAATTGGAGGTTTTTTCTAAAGAGTCTGGGCTCTGTTTTTGCAAGGGATAAGTATGTCAGAGGAGAAAATAGACTTGTCAAAGAGGTACAGACTGCTTTACCCAGCTTTAGTGTTTTATTTATCCCCTCTCTCAGAGGGAAGCAAGCCCCCACAGCCTCCATGCCTTACCTAGAGTCAGCCAGCATCCTTCTTGATACACTCATGCTGGAAAACATGTCTGAGAACAGAAAGGTGAGCAACAGCTTTACACCCTGCTTCAAGCCGGGATTAAGATGCATATCAGCATAGTGCTTTTTACAGCACCACTGGCTTGGCCACCAAGTCCCTCATTTTGCAGCCCTTGGGGCAACACAGTCCGCCCAAGAGTAGGAGGGAGTCTTCTGTCTGAGTACTGGCAGAAGGCAGCAGGGAGAACACACTGCTCCACTGCCTGGGAGACTTGAGGCTCTCATTTTTCATAGCCATCACCAACGAGTGGCGCTGCAACAGGAACCGGAGTCAGCAGCAAGCCCTTGGTCCCTGCTGAACCAAGGCAGTTTGTTTTCATGAGGAAAAAGTGTCTTTGCCCCAAAATACTGATTGCAACTTTTGTGTCTGAGGGCATGGCACCCCAGCCTCTTACCATCAGACAGAGGAACACAGCAGCCCCAGCTGCAATCTGCCCACCCTAGAGCTGAGGAATGGTGCTGATGGTGCCTGATACCTGTTTGGTGCTCCATCAAAAGAGTTAGAAATGATGGGAAAAGGGAAAAGGGAAAAAAGGAATCTGGAAGCTGAAAGTTAGTTCTCACACACCATTTACACATCATCCCAGCTGCAAAACCTCAGGTCTCAGCTTCTTCATCCAATGCCCCTTCTAGGTGAACCATGCTCAGCACACACACGTGGTGGTTTTTCTCCACCACATCAGAGGATGCAAATAACCTGTGGTTGCAGCCCTGTGGGGCTCAGAGGCTCACTACAGCTTCCGAAAATTTCCATGGGCTCAAAGTTCAAGCCCTAAATATCCAATTGCTACAGAGCAGGTAAAAATCTCAGTCAAGCCAGGCTAAAAGCAAACAAAACCCATCAGCTGGTTTCTGGGAAAGGTCAATGGTAGGTGGAGTTCTGAAAAAACAAGCCCCAGGGCTGTGAAAATATGGGAATGGATCAACAGGATTCTCAGAGGGGACAGACCGAGCTGCTGCAACTGAAGGGAGAATGATGAGCTGCTGTCTGCGGAGTGAAAGCAGAGGGTGGGCATCCCATGAGGCACCCAGGGAGGGGCTACCCACCACACACTGGCTTAGCCCCTTACCCTCACCCTGCCCCAGAGCTCAGTTGGGCTGCAAATCACCAGGTTCCTCCTAGCTTGCCAAATGTGGTGGCATTGCTCTGCAAGCAGCTGGCACCAGAGAAGCCCCACAGGGATGTGGAAATCCCCCAGGCATGCCCCACCAACACTGGGTGACCAGTCCAGCCCGAAAGGCTTTCCTGGCTGCTCTTCCCTGCCAGCAGCCTCTGGCCATGTCTCCCTTCTCATCCACCCTCCACTCATGAGGTCTGCAAAGGCGCCCACCAGTTCTGCCCTGGCCACAACAATGGAGCGCAGAGAGATAAAAAAAATAAAGGTCACTAATAAAAACATCAAAATAGGGAGGATTCGGGAAGGGAAGCACTGCAGTGGGCAAGCCCTGCAGGGACCATAGGCTCCTCATGAAACATGAAGGCAGCATTGCAAAGTATGAATCGCACTGATGAAGGTTCTGTGCCCCCCTTCCCATGCCAGCATCCCTCTGTCCTCTCCTCACACAACAGCTCTGCTACTGGCTCGTTCCTGCACGTTCATTTTCCCCATCTCCCCCTAAAGAACTGCCCCACTTCTTCACAGCAAGAATTCCTCATTCCCCATACCTATTCACGAGCCAGAGAGTAAAGCAATGCTACAATAGCCCCCGGAGTAGCTATCTCCCAGGCAACAAACGGTGCCCAGACCATGTCCTGGCATCAAAAAACCCCACAACAAAAATGTTCTTCCCAGTCAAAGCACCATCCAGCCCTCCCAAGTGCTTTGAGCTCCTTGTTCCCAGCTCAGCACTCAGGAGGCCAAGACAGAAATACTGGAGTAGCATCTTCCCTGCTGAGAAACATCCTGGCGAGCTTCAGGAAACATTGCATGCAGGCAGAAAGGAAGGCATCCTGCAGAGCTGGGCAGACCCCCATATCCTGATCAAACTAAGTATCACTCACATGACATACACCAAAATTCACAGAGTTCAAAGAATTTTAAAGCTACCCCTAATGCTGAAGAACTCTGAGCATCGCCAAGAGCATTGCTCAAGAACGCAATAGCATGTTGCAGGGAGAAAGAAAGGGCCATGCAGCTGCCTCATGGGTGCCAGGACACGAGTGCTGGCATCAGCTGGAGGTGGAAAACATCTCATCATGTATGGCACACCAAAACACAGAGGCATGCAAGATTCATTTCAGATCTCACAGTTTGGCTTCCCACGTTAATGGCTTCACAGAAGATAAAGCAAAAGTCCCATCCTACAGAGCAAATAATTAGCTCTATCATATGATTGAATTTTCTGACTTGTTTTCTTCCCCTGAGCTTTTTCATCCTCAAGATTCAGTCCCTCTTCCCCACGGCATTATCTGCACTTCAGACTATGGCATTGCACAGGCATATAATTAGAGACGCTCATTTATTTGTTGCCTGTGCAGCAGCCATGCTCTGCAGCCCGTTCTGGACCAGGTCCCCGTTGTCCTAGGAAGCATACAAGCAGTGCTCAAGAAAACTGTCCTTTTTCCCCAAGAACAAACCACAGCTCACTTCCTAATGGTACCCGAGATTTATTCACATGCTGAATAAAAATAAACAAACCAGCTGAGACAAGAACAGTACTGCTTCTAACTCACATCCATCTGCATGCATGCTTCACCCCACAGCTGCATACCCCAACCAGGCACCACCAGCCCAGCTACAGGTACACAACTGCAGCAAGCCACCACAGCACTTAGTGGTGTCAACCAAGAGGCCCAATAATCCAGTTTCAAGGAGCAGCACAGCTGATTTACAGAGAGGCTGATTTGTAGGTTAATTAAACAGCCATATTCTTTTGTGAAACACTTGAGGCTTGATAAATAGAGGGAGAATAAAATTCCAGCAGGAGCAGATAATGAAATCAATGAATCGACATGACAGGCACTGGATCCCTATCTTATTTATAGGAATTCATTAAAAGGATAAGGAAAAAAGAGACCTCGATAACAAAGCAGCTCATGTTTGGAGAGGACTTTAAAAAATACAAAGTCTTACGGGTGTGTGAGGGATCATCATGCTACAAAGGGAGAAATCTTTCCCAAGTGATACCCTGATAGAGAAACTATGCCGGATGAGGGGAGTGCCTGGGCAGGCAGGGCAAAGGAGGGGAGGTAGATAGCCCTGCAATTGTCCATTCTTCTCATGCCTTTCCCAGGTAATTACCCAGCCACTCGTGCTCTGCAGTTGCAGGGCATAACCCTGGGCTCTTTTCAGCCTCCAACTTTTCAGATGTAAATGGCACGTTCCTGCCTCCACCTTCTGCAAAGCACCTTCTCCAGCGAGGAAGAAGGACAGCTAATTTTTCCAATCCACCTCCAGGCTGGGCAGAGGCGAAAGATGTTTCCCAGAGTGCTGGCTCAGCACTTCAGCCTTCGGGTGTCTCCAGCATGGCCCAGTGCTCCCAAGCACACCAAACCACTCCAAGAGCATGAGCCCCTTTGTTTGAAATGCTGGGGATTTGTATCAAGCACAAGGCAGGATGCTTAAAGCACAGGGACTCAGCTCTTCAACCCAAAACCCACCAGACTTTTACACTGGTTTCAGCTCAGGAACCCTTAATGCAGATGCTGGACTACTGACAGGCAGCTCCCTTAGCTGAGCAATGCTCAGAGAAGGTAACTCCCTGGTTATCCCCGCTGACGACCTGCAGCAGGAACAGCCAGGTAAAGCTTGAGAACACACCGAAATCCCAAATGCTCACAAATATGGCTCTGGGCAGCTGTTTTCACTCTTGTGCTCCAGGTCTCGGACACATCAGAAGAGCCCAGGACCTAGGCACTGTTAACTGCTCTGCCTTCGGTCACCTTGGGACACATAAAAGCAGAGCACGGCAATCTTGACAGCAACATATCTTCAAGCCAGGAGCCTCAAGACACTCACTGACTGAAGTAGCTTGTTCCTGCAGCCGAGGTGGCAGGGCTTGCAGAGCCAGCCCCACAACCCTTCTCAGCAGGGAAACTGATCCAGGAGAAAATACAACTGCAAAACAAGCTGTGCTGTGTATGGAGCAGATCTGCCTATTCTGCTGTTGAATCCTGTAAACATGAGTGAAGCTATCTGTGTGTAAAGCATGGAAATCCCTCACACCCCACAGCCCCCTCCCTTCCTTGTCTGTAAGCAGGACTGGAAAACACAGCCACAAAGCCAAACCTCAGCCAGATTAGGTGTAATAACCCCACTCAGCACAAATGTCACCTCGTAAAAGCCCCTATGAATCTCTGGGACACCAAAAGTCCCTTATTCACAACAGGGGGAACTCGGAGACATCATTAAGGACAGGAAAACACCTCTGTCTCAGGCTGTGCTGAGGACAGTTCTTTGGACACCTCTCTATGCATGAAGCACAAGTGCTTCCCCCTGCTCTCCCCCATCTGCCACCCTGCAAAATAAATTGCCACCCAGCTGTGAGCAGTTCATTTGCCTGGTCCTCCTCAGTATGAGCCAGCCCCAAATCTGAGCCCAGCCCTGCCTTCTGCACACCCACACAGAGGTTTCCCTACCCCTCAGGAGCCCCTGACCAAGCCCTGTTCTGAAACAGGGATGTGTAACTGAGATCTTAGTCCCTCTGGGCTGGGATCAGGGAAAGAGTCCAAGAGAACAAACAGGAGATGAATAGAGAGGCATCCGCTCCTCCTGCCCACTTTCCACCCCAGGGGCCTGGAACAACCAGTGGGAACTTTGCTGCTGACCCCCCTGGGTCCAGAAGGTAAGAAGGTGGCAGGGACTGGAGGCTGTATTAGCCTGTTTCCTTTCCAAGGTGGGGAACTCATTTGAGAGGTGAGGCTTAGAAGCTACATTACCAGTCAAGAAGATCCCAAATTGACCAGAAAATGCCTGTTGAAATAAACCCCACCTTGACATCCTGCCCCTCTCACCTGAATACCAGCAGGCACAGCAAGCACAAGGGAGCCAAGAGGTACCCAAGATACAGACTGTGAGTCCAGCGCTCCCTAATTCCACCCCTCACCCATCCAGATGCTGAACTAAACATAAAGAGGTGAGAAGTGCCTCTCTTCTGCCCAGTCAGAGCCATCAGCATGGCACAGCACCATCATCCAGAGAGGATCCTAGAGACCCACAGAGGAAAGCAGCATTTCCAGCCCGCAGGGAAGAGCAGAATGACCGCATGGTCGGGAATCCCAGAGCCAGCAGACAATGTAGTCGTCCTACCGTGCTCAGCCCGGCTGACAAATGGGAATAAACCCAACCGAGCCATCCACCTCCCTGCCCTGGCAATTACACTCCGAGAGAAAGGTTCAAAGCACTATTGTGATCAATTAAATAAAAAAGAGCAGTGTCAGCGTGCAGCCGTGGGAGGATCCGGCCCTTTACTGATCCCTGGATTGAAAACGCGCATCACAGCGCGCACAACGTACAATTCCTATGGGGACAAAAAAAAAAAAAAAAGAAGAAAGAAAAAAAGGAAAATCCTTTTTTTTCTAGGCAGAAGCGTTCAGGGGGACACAAAAAGCCACGTCCTGAGCCATCGCTTGCACGGAGAGCGGCTGGGGCGACCCCCTCCGCTCAGGTGAGCGTCACCGCACAGATGTGCTCAGCTATTCCAGCTGGGAGCTCCTGGAAAAGCCATCAGTAAGTTCCAATCTGCTTTTCTCATCCAGCTTTGGGAGGGGTAGGGGGGACATCTATTATCCTTCCTTCCAAGGCATGGGGTCTGCTGGAAAACCGGGGTGAGGACGGAATTCGGAGGATGTATAAAGGGACCCGGGGCCGGTCGCGGCGGTCCCCCCGGCGCCCCCCGGCGCCGCCCCACCCGCGCCCCTCGGCTCGGAGCGGGTCCCCGCGGGCAGGTGGGCGCTCACCTGATGAGGTTCTGCAGGCCCTGCTTGCTGGAGTTCCTCCTCAGGATCGCGCTGGCCATGGTGGCCACGGGCAGGGTCCCGCCGCAGCCCCCTCCCCAGCGCCGCAGGCAGCCGCCCGGCACTGCGCGCTCCCGCGGCCCCCTCTCCGCCTTCAGGAAGTTCAGCAGCTGGTTTCCTTTTGTTTCTGCTAGCCCCCCCTGCTCCACACCCCCGCCGTGCCTCCTCCACCTCTACCTCCTCCTCCTCCTCCCCCTCCGCCCCGTGGAAGTGTCACGGGGGAATCGCTGCGGGCCCCGCAGCACAGAGCCCGGCTCTCCCCGCTCCGCTCCCCTTCCCTCGCTGCAACTCTCATCTTCTCCAGCCCCCTCCTCCTTACCCTGTTCAATCCCCCCTCCGCACACACACACACACACCGCCCATCTTTCTTTTTCTTCCTTTTTTTTTTAATTCTCCTCACCTTTACCACTGTTTTCCTGATTACACAAAGCAACTACAGAGCGGAGATTCGGGTTGGGAACTTGGACTCCACGAGCTGTAAATTACTCCCTGTCCATTCACAGCAGAAGTCTTGCATGAAGGTTTCGCCTCCGAACAATCCCCGCACGCCCGAAGGTGAACCGAGAGTCAGATTAACGCGAAATGGGCTTTGTGCTGGGAAATGCCACACCAGAGAAAAATATTCTCCTGGGATGGAGATAGCAGATGCATTTTGAGGGAAGCCTCAGGCAGGCAAGCAGCATATATCCTGCTTCTGCTCTCAAACTTCCCTCTCACCTGCCCAAGTGACCAACTCTCCCATGCCGTCAAACTGGGCAAGAGCAAAGAAATCTGGGGAAATCTGGCTTGCCTCCATGAAACACTGATATTTCAGGAGATTAAAGAAGTGTGTATTTGAAGAAAGACTAACACTGCCACCCGCTAAAACAAAATGCCCATCTGCCATGCATTCAGATGCTTGTTCTTCATGCTACCTCATCACGGGAGTAGTCTCAGGGGGGAATAAAAGAGTCTTTTTCCCTAACCTGCATGTGGTCCTGGTCCACATGGGCTTTTTTGTGGGAAAAAGATCTGCTATGCCAAACCAACAGGTGCCTGGACTTGTACCTAGCAAGTTCCAGCCCTACCTTATACTTGCACATTATGGTGCACATGGCATAACCTGACCATGTTCCCCAAGGTAAGCGGGAACTGGCTTTCATGTTTCTTTGGATGTCTCCAATAGGGGACCAGTTATGTGGAATCACCCTGCTTAGACCCTTACCTTCCTTCTGCTTTCCATCCCTCTCATCTCATTTCCTTTCAATCACTTCTTCAGAAATGTTTCTTGACACTTGATAAGCTGAAATGGGGAAGTTGTCCATGAAATACACCCAGAAATCTCAATTTAAAAAAAGGAAGTGCCTGCCGCTGTCTTTTCATTTTAAAACAACTTGGGGTTTTTTTTCCGCAGGTGTTTACTAAGCATCGCCTAAGTGATTATAAACAACAAAAACAACGAAGCACAGACATTGATGCTGGCCTCACCCTGTGGGCTGCTCAGATGATATCACACTGCGTAGTTTTCTTTCTAAATTTGGTGAGAAAATGCAAGAGATCCACTACAAAAGCTCTCTGTTGCCGAAAAAGAGCTTGTCCTAGCCATGCAAGCACTTGCAAGAGTAATTAGGTTTAAGCATGTGAACATTCCTATTGACTTCACCACAACTGGCCAGAGTTGAAATGAAGGGTGCACCTACAGGGTTTTCTTTTTGGAGAGAATCGGCCCAAACCTGCCAGTGACTCTCATGGTCTGAGCCAGACAAGGATGCAACTTGAAGGAGACCTGGCAGGCACAGATGTACCCAGCAGCCATGGGCCAGCAACAACTCAGGGCTGAATGAAATCACAGCAAGCACTTATTTCAGGCACAGATGCCAGGCAATCCACAGGGAGCTAAGGAGTGGCAAGGAGGAATGCAGCCACCAGGCGAAGGCAGGAGCCTGCCGAGTGTGGGGAGGGAAAGAGGCAAAGGCACATCACTACCTATCAGAGGCGAGATCCTTTGTGTAAATGGGCAGAGGGAAAAGCTATTAATTCCCCCAGCAAGAGAGCCTTGGCTCCACACCTGGGTTTGTCTCCTCAAGGATGCCAGCATGAGCTCCTTGTCTTGCAAGCACTTGGCAGACTTCCATCCCAATTCCAGGACTGACTGCCTCTCAGAGATGGGGCTTTCAATGAACAGGGCTGACAAAAACCATGCTTGGATGATGAAATCCAGGACCAGAGAGAGGTCATGACATTAGCTCTTACTGGTCTGAGGTGTTAAGATAACTTGGAAACACTAGAAGTGAAGCAGTGAGGAAAGGGGTCCTTTAACTGCAACAGACTGAGCTCTGTGTTGTTCCCAGGGAGAGAAATTCCTAGTACTGAAATCCACCTGGAAAAATCTTTCAAGATGTCTGGGCTACTCAGCCTTTGGGGAAGGATTCCTGCCCTTCTCCCTGGCTTTCATCTTTGAGATACAAGATATGACAAGGACACTCATCCTTCCTCCAGCCTCAGTAGGGTTCTGCAGGACAACAGGGAGTGGAGAGCAGAGCAGCACCCACAGCTTGCAAGAAGGGAAGGAACTGTACCCTAAGTGACCCACGGACAGAGTCACTGTCCCCATCTTTGTGGGACAGGACCATGTAAACCTACTACTCAAAGGCACAAAGGCTGTGCCTAAAGGGCCACAGAGAAAGAGCAGTGCAGGAGAAATCCTGCACCATTGCCTTGCAGTACAGAGGAGCCTTTGGTCCCCTCTCCTCTCTCTCACTGCCAAGCCCACGTGCATCAGTCTGAGTCACACCATGTATACAAGAACAGTAAGGTCAGCATCAGTCCCACAGCTGTTTGTATCCTTTCACAGAAACAAACCTCCTGGTCCCAGCAGGAAGTGAGTAGGAGTACAGTGAACACAGGAAAAAAAAAAAAAAAACAAAGAAGTAATTTGTCTGTTATTTTTTGGCACTGTTTGAGCTAGGAGAGCCACCATAAATCTCTCCACCCCTCAGTAGGACCTGGGATGCCTGGAGCACCCAGGAAAACATTGCATGGCACTGGAGAGTTTCCCAAAGCTCCCATCAGCAGAAGGGAAAGCAGAGAAGGTGAGATGCTGGGAGAGAGAATTAGTCTGTCTCCATCGCTGTGGGAAAGGGCAAGAGTCCCAGAGAGATAGGGCCGCACCAGTTCCCATTAATTACACAATCATTCTGCTATGTAGGACTAGTTGCAAAATCAGTTGAAGGCTCACACATGGTCTAGGGAAGGAAAAAAAAAAAAGAAAGAAGCAAAAATACTCTAGTCCTGCTAGTGAGGAAATGCAGTCCAAGCAATTCTCTCCAATATTGCCGGCACGTAAAGCACTGTCAGGATGAGCTCCCATATACAGTTGCTGTGAGTGCCAGTCTTTTATGAGTGCCATCATCTGCCAGCATGGTTTCCAGAAGCCCATGCCTGCATGTTAGTGGTGGGATCCCACCATGAGAAGTTGTTCTTGCAGGAACAGCCTCACTTCTTCCGTAAGGACTAAGAGCCCTACCTTAGATGGAGATGCTGTGCTTCCACTAGCAGCCGCTCTAGGACAATGGAGTAGATGGAGGGTCTCTGGTTGGTCTTTTAAGTGAGGCATCTTTCCCTCTGCCATCACAAACCTCTCTCTCTATCCCAACATCTCACCACCCTCTCTTCACCATGCATGTACAACCTCCAGTTTGAAAGCAGTCTGGCAGACATCAGCATTTGCCTAGCCCCTCAGGAGCCCCAGCTCAGGGGAATTGGGCATACCATTTGGTACATCAGATGCATAGATTATGTGTTTACACATTAACCTGATAGATAGGGTTTGCCCACCTCACCTTCACTCCAAATTCCCACTTAATTCAGTCCAGCATAGTCTGACAGCACTCATTTTTGGGCAGCCAAAGAGAAACCAAAACAGGCAGACAGAGATTATCCCAAGGAAACAGCACATCTAGCAGCCAAAAGCAGCACGTTGTCTCCTTCACACCAGAACAGCTCATTGCAAGTGCCAGAAGTGTGTTGCCAAGAGGGCAGGGCACCTTGCCTATGCAATGACCTCACGGTGCAGGGGAAGGAGTCGAGTCCCAATGATGCTCCCCAGCAAGCCTTCCTCTGCCCTGGCCATGAGTCAGGAGAGGATATTCCCAAGCCAATCTATGACCCCATGGGTGTTCAGGGAGGGGGTGCTGTAGGCGGGAGCTGTCTTGGCTCAGAGCTTTTGCCAGGCCCACGCACTCAGGAGCATCATGAAGAACATGTATAATTGTGGGTTGGGTCCAAAGAGCCAGAAAACACTGTGTCATAAGTCTGAAATATTTGGCATGGGATCAATGATGACTTTCTTCCTATGACATCCAAAGAGGCAGAAATGAGAGGGCATCAGAAGCTGGGTCTAGAAGGAGCATCCTTTTTCCTCTACCCCACTGCTACCTCTCACCCTTACACAGAATGAAAAAGGGACTCTCCTTGGGGAACTTAATGAGTATTTCCATAAACCTAAAATCCCAAGAGTTTTCTTCATTTATCAGTGAGAGGATGGATTTAAAAACAGGGAAGGAGAGAAGCATTAACTGGGTAGCCCAGCATAGTTAAAGGAGGTCTGAGCCCCTGTTGTGCTAAGTGCTGTGCAAATAGTGAGGCATCACCTGAGCCACTGCAGTGAGCCACCATCCAAGTTTTCCAGAGCAAGGCCAAGTGACTCAGCCAAGCCCTCGAGGAGTGCAGCTGGTCCAACATGTCAAGCCAGAGTCATTACTGATACTGTGCACCGTATCTATATATTAGGTTAAATCAACAAAGCCATTGGGAAAGAGACAGGAAGACAAAACAATGGCTGCAGATAAGACACTCCCATCCTTTGCAGGAGGGTCATTACAGGACAAGAGGGTAACTATTGGCCCTGAGGAGACAGACTCCATCTCTTTGGGATACTTCTCCACTGCAGGACCAAAAAGCAGGACAAAGGAGTCCAGCCAGGATGGATAAGATATAGGCAACTGCTACCAAGAGGCTGTCTTCCCCCCGCAGACACTGTAGGAAACGTCTAAAAAATGCCTTCTTGTAACATCACATTATCTTATCACTAGTGTCTGCTCACCAAGGTTTGGAAAACTGCTGAATGCATTTGAAATTTGAATGTCTATTTAAAATAAATGTAGTGGTCTTTGTCTAGGTGGACTACATGGGCACTAGGCAGTAAGTGACCTTCAGACACCTCCCACATTGGGTATAAGAGTGGCACAACCTGTAATAGAGGTGCCACCTTCCTTCACCAGGTGGCACCTGTGTGATGTGTTTAAGCATCACCCAAAGCGAAGCAACACATTTTGTTGATAGGCTTCTAGAACAGTACCCCCTGCATGAGTGCAATGCTGTCAAGCCATGCTGCTCAGCTGACCACACAGCTTTCAAGAAGCAAAATACAGCTTCTGCTCAATACAAACTTATTAGCTCATCCGCAGCTGGTTGGAGGCTCTGATGTAGCACCACGTTGTGCAGCACAAGCAGTTTTAGCAAACACTAATTAATCTCCACTTTACACTGCCAGGCTGGTTACTTTAGTTGGGGCCAGAGTAGACTAAATGGATAAGAAGGAATTCCCAAGCACTGTCCAACAGTTCCTGCTTCCAAGCTATGCCCTCACTTCAAGTTGCTCCTTGTCCTGGGGAAAGGCATCTAATATCAGCTTGCCAATATCCATCCATGCCTTCTTCGCTAAGCCAGGCAAAACACAGGAGCTGTTTTGAAAGGGACCGCAAAAGCATCCTCATGTATCCAAAAAGCTTGAAGACACGTGGCCCTGTCATGAGGGGCCCAACAAAAAGCTAAAATGAGCCTTTTTTGCACAAAGAACAGCTAAGGCTATATGCAGGAAGATGGCAACTGGCATGGAGTTGCAGCAGAAGAGACAAATGCCACCTTAAGGAGGGAGAAGTCCCACCAGAGTAGGGGTGCATAGTCTGTGTATCACATTAGTCTGCCCTCCAAGACAGCTCAGCTTGGGCACAATGCTGTCAGCTTGTGTTATGGAAAGCTACGTGACAACTGCAAGGAGGCACTTATTTTAAGAGGAAATTATTATTGTCACCAATTTTATTTGTGGAGAACTTTATGCCTCCCAAATAGCTGGCAGCCGTGATTGCTTGGGGTCTGTCAATAGTTCAGGGTTTGTCAATGCTAATAGCTCTGAAGCAAGCTTGCACTGGAAAGGAAACTGCTTCTGCAGCAGAAAAGCACAAGCATGCACAAGCGCAGAAGGAGAGATCATATTTTCCAAACTATCTGGCAAGGACTTGATAAAAGGCGTTGCACATACTGTCTACTCAGCTGCAGCAAGCAACAGATACCTAGAGCTGGGAGAGAGGCTCCTTGGTAATGCAGAATCAATCCCTTACAAACAATTTATTTTCAAAATGAGCATGTAAGCAAAAGAAGCAAATACCTCCAGCTGATTCAAACTGGCACAGCTTTGTGGAAGGCAGAGGGGTGGTGCTGATGTACACTGGCAAAAGCATTTAGGCCTACACATCTGTGCAATAGAGAGAGAAATCCAAATAAATTGAGCTTCAACTAAATAGAGTCTTGCACATTTCAGATTAGTTGCCCCTAGATGTCCCCAGGTTTTCAGACCATTGGGTGCAAGTCACAAGTCACCAACCAAGCTAACAGAAGCCCACGGACTGCCATTTCCACTCATTAATAAATCCAGCTGGGTTTGCTCATGGATCTTCCTGTTTACCCAGGCATTCTCTGGACAGTTACCAGATGCACCAGGCTGCTACGAACCACCACTGCTCCTGTGAGACAGGGTGAACCCATGTAGTTCCTGCATTTGACACTCCCTTCATGTGACTGAAGATGGAGCTGTCAGCATCAGCTCTGCTGCAAGCCCCAGCAGCCCATCCCAGGAGGGACTTGTTTAAAGTAGCAAATAACAGAAGATATTTCGCCCAGCCTTGCTGCAAATTCTCCTGCAGAGGATGTGGGCTGCAGGAGTGGAAGCCACTGCAGACCTGCCCGTGAGAAAGACAACTCTGAGTGCTGAAACCTGGGATTAAGACACTCCAATGGCTGCCTTACACATCTGGTGTGTGTTAGGATGGATACACTGGCAAGGAAAACATACATGGGCTCCAAGCAGGGCTGGTTAACCCACTCATGACTGAGCCTCTGTGGAACATGCAGACAGGCTGAGGATTCCAAGATACCTGGCCAAGTCTCAGAAGAGCGGGGCTCAAATCTCACTAGTGGCCTTTGCTTCTTAGATGACACTGGGAAATCAGGGTGCAATTCAGGTGCCGAAACATAGGTCTCAAGCAGCACTGATGATGCCTTGGGTTACCTAAAACAGCTGCCAAGGCCTGGCAGATGTCACATAGGTCCAGTAGGAAACTACCTCTTCTAGGTACTAAATCTACAGTGGACAAGTTCTACAGTTAGGGCATCACTTCCCCTTCCTAAACATCTCAACCTCAGCTGTCTAGCCTTGCAGTAGAGTTAACCCGTCCTCTTTTCTCTGAAGCAATAAACCATCGGGATAGGCACTGAGCACCCACAATGGTGACACCCTGGCCTTGGCTGGGCACTGCAGGTGCTCCTCTAGTACCGATCATAACAGTCATGCCACGCAGGACAGCTGCCTTCCCAGAATGTGCAGCACCTCCTAGGACATATTTTTGACCCATATACCAGATAACCATGATCCAGAACACAACCTGAGGCCCCATCATACAAACACAACCCTGTGTCCTCCTTGAATTGATGCACATCCTCAAGGTTTCTCCTTATGAAGGACTCTAGAACACAACCACCCTATCAGAACCCATTCCCCATGCATTTAGCTTCAAAGAATGCCAAAGCACCTTCTCAGTTAGCCCAAAGACTCAGCCTGATGAGGAGTTTGTTGGACTCATATTAAGGGAACAGGAACTGCAGCTACAGGAGGTCAAAGCTGTGCAAGCTGCAGGAGCAGAGCCCTCCCTCACCTGTTCCAGGTGAGTGGGCACTATCCCTCCCTGAAAGGTTTGCATAGCTAGACTGTACCAGAAGGGCTGCATGGAGGGGGTGAAGTGAGAGCATCAAATCCCTGTGGCCTTTCCTCTGATTCCCTGAGGACCACTGCAGGTTTGCAGTCAGTCAGAGCCAGATTACAATCCCAAGAGCCTGGTGGTCACCCCAATGCCTCCTGGAGCCTGGGCAACAACTTTATTTGGGCCAGGACTCCTGCACCCTTCAAAGAAAAAGCTTTTGCCATGAAAATATGGCACTGATGAAACCTCAGAGCACCTCCTAGCCAGGTGGTCTGTCCAGTTGCCAGTCAGTATCCCGACAGAGGGAGCAGCCAGGCTGGACAAATGTGTAGCTAAGAGCAAGCCCAGCTCTGGGGAGAGGACCAAGGCTCAGGAGTCAGCTCAGCCACTGTGCAGACCCCACAGCTGGGCACATGGGTCACAGGGGTGATGGATGCAAAGAGGGGATTCAGGCAGAGCATCGGCTGGGCTGGATTAACAAGGTCAGTGAGGGTCAGAGCAGAGGGGCCCAGGATTCCCAGGGCATGCCAAGGTTAAGCACTTCCTGCCACACAGCCAGCCCTTCCACTTACTGCAAGCAAAAGGGGTTTCAGATTTTGGGAAAAGCCCTAAACCCTCTGAAGTAAGTTCACCCTACAAAATCCAGGGGCAAGCAATTCCCACAAGCTTCAGAGTCAGACTTCACACCAAGAGTTTTAAAACAGCCAGCTGAAAGCTGCTGGGCAATCCCTTGCTTTAACACACACTCCTCCAAACCTATAGCTCTACATATCAAAATAAGCTCAGAGGCAAGGCAAGGCTAGGCAAGGCAAGGCACGCCAGGCTTAATTTATTATTTTCCCCCAAGGAGAAAAGGGCAGTGAAGGCACCTGATACCTCCTATAATTAGAGACAGTTCTTTACTCCTAATGCCACTGCCAGAGCACCTATATCCAATTTGGAAACCATAAGTATACCCCATCCTCATTAAATAATCCATCTGGTCCTCCCCTGTTCATTTCCCTACTATTTTTCCACTTTAATGAGCCCAGCTGGGTCAAACCGTGACCAGTTACTCCTGAGCAGGGATCAGCCATCCCTCCATCATGCCCCCAAGGAATCTAGTGCACTGAGGGGTCCAAAGACTCTTCAAGTATCAGTTTTCCCAGACAACCTCCTTCCAACCATGGATATACTTAGCAACAGCAGTCATTTTAGCAAAGACCCTTGAGAATCCTTTAAGGATCTGGAGAATTCAAGACAGCTGGGGATAGACATGGCAAGGAAACGCCTGGGGCTTGCTGGCATAGCAGAGCCTCTCCCCAGGCAGTGACCATACATGGGCTGCCAAGGGTTCCCTGCAGCTCATGGGGTGGGAAACTCCAGAAGGAAGGAAAGAGGGAATTTGGGAAAAGCCAACCTCGTCTCAGACCCCACAGACAAGAGAAACCTGCCACATGAGCTGTGTTGCCTCTCAGGTGCAGATGTCCTGCAGAGCACAGCCCAAACTGTAGGGATGTGCACTGTCATGGGTGTAGCAACTAAGGTCAGGGGCTACCTGAAGCCTCTAGAGCTTTGTGGAGAGTACTCTGAGTAACAAACCCAATACATACTGGGCTCCCAACCTCCCACCATCAGGGCAGGACAACACAAGCAGCCACCTCCTCAGAGCTCCCTCCAGCTTCTCACTTACTTGAGAAGGCTCACACTGCAGAAGTTTCCTATATAGCAATTCCAGTTCATGGAAGAGAGCATAACACCAGTCTGGTTTAAGTAGTGTTACACTGTCATCAGCAGGACTTAGCCAGCATGTCCCAGTTTGTATGGGGAAATAGTAGTCTGTGTTCAAATGAAGAGTTCTAGCACATTTTCTAATGCAGGCTCCTCTTCTCTATATACTAGACACAGTTAAATAGTCAAGCACCCATATTTTTCTTCCAACAACTCCCACTGTGCATTTAAAACCAGGAGCCCTGGGATTTACTTTCCTGGCAGCTCCATCACAAGACTCACTGCTCACACCTCCATCATACTTTAGGCTGTCTTAGGAGCATTGTCCTGACTCCATCCATACACAGGTCAGCTTGAAAAGAGATTTTTCATCAAGGAGAGGAGATCAGAGAGCTGAGCTAGCCACAGGGTGAGAAAAGGCAGTGTCAAACAGCAAGTAAACACTTCCTTCCTCCATTTTGGGAGTGGAAATCACCAGTCTAGCAAGCGTTTAAATAGCACAAGTAAAAACAGGAGAAATTTAGAGCTGCACATGAAACTATTACACAATTTGTGAGGGAAAGTAATTCTCTATATTTTTAAAACAAATAGGAACTTATTTTTGCTTGCTACAGTTGCCATCAAGTTTCATATTTCATTAAGAAATTTCATTAAGATTCTAAAACACACACAGCTAGAGGAACCACCCTGCTGTCAGTGGTAACACACACTCTTTTAAAAGATGTTTCTAAAGGCTGTAAGGGTCTGGGTGCTACAGAACAGACTCCTCCAGTCAGCCTCTTATTTAGCAGAAACTCCAGCAGGAAACAGAAAGGGGAACAAGCTGACCCTGCCCCACCAGCAAACCCCACCAGCGGCCCTGCCTGCACCAATGTACCTGCACCTGCTTCAGCAAGAGGGAAGCAGGAACGTCTGATTGCCTTGGGCCAAGTACAGCATCTGCTCCTTGCTACTGCAAGGTGAGCTGAGCCTGCAGCAGAGGCACAGCCAGGCTGGAGGCAATGCTGGGAATCAATAGATCCCAGTGCTGAGGAAACCCCTGTGCTCTCCCAGAAGCCAAGGCTTCCCTTTGTTTCAGCAGAGAGTCATGTACAGAGCCTTTCAGCACCTTTTGAAGCTTCCAGTCAAATCTTCAGCCAAGGCTAATTGCTGTCAGGTGTCATCCGAAACACTTAGTGCAACCTCTAATGACAGGAGATGACACACCTTTCTCCTCTCATTGTCACTCAAGGGGGTTTTTTTCCTGTCAACATTAACCGTGCTGGCTCTCAGAACCCTTGGGGAGAAATGCTAATGCAAGCTTTGAAGCTGGAGGTGAAAAATCAGGCAACCTCCTAAGCTCCCTGGATGTTCAGGCTGAATCCAGTCCAAATCTGAGTACTTCTGGGTGACGCACCTTGGCCGAGTTTCTCTCTGTCTGCCTCCACCACAGAGAGATGTGATGTCTGCTACTGATCTGTCTTCCTTTAACCCCCATGGAAAGCTGTCTTTGTGGGAGTGAACAGACCCCAATTTTACAGTCTCTGCTAATAAAGCTATAAAGCGGAGCGAAGGCACAGGGAGATGTAAATCCTTAGAGCATACAGCCTGATATATTGCCAGGTTAATTTGGCTAGAGACGTAGGGCACACTGCAAGAAATCAGATGTGCCCAGCAAGGAGAGGAGGCAGCTGATCTCCACCCACTGGTCTTAGAGATGGGGCTGATTTCAGCTGTGGAGCAGGTCCAGGTCACCAGACCCCTCAGTGAGCTTGCCTGCTTTTGGAGCTGTCATTCCCCCCTTGATTAACCCCCTCCCAAGAGCTTTGAAGTTCAAAGGGTGCGAGACCTTTAGGTAATCTAAGTCTCTTGCTAGCCAGAGAAGCTTGTCAAAAGCCTAATGGAACATCTGGCCCGTTCTATCCTCATGGGTCATCATTGTTTTCGTTGTGCATCCTCCTTGCTCACCATGGCCCTCCCTGTTTCCCATCCTCCCAGCATCCCGGGACAGGTAAGCAGCTGTGGTGTCCCCAAACCTCACCTCTCGCTCTCCCCGGGGGATTCATCTCCCACTTGGCTCACACCTTCTGCACCCTCCTGGCACCCCTCCGAGTCTGACATCTCCTCTCCTGGCTGGCACGGCAGCCGTACAGACAGCTCCAGTGTGAGGGTGCTGCCGCTGTTTTGCTTTTCCTGTGCTCAGCAGAAGTGAGCTGTGCCGGAAACTTCATGGGCTGAGGGTTTGGGGGGTTGTGAGAGGGAAGAGGGAAGGTGAATTTGGGAGGGGTTTTGTTTCTTCTTTTTATAAAAAAAACCATTGAGACTGACTTAAGGTTTTGCCTGTTGGCAGCTAGAAACTTGCAAGTGCTGGGTTAACCCAAAAGGAAAGCAGAGGACTATGGCAGGAGAGGCACCACTCCCAGAGCTGCCCATGCCACTCTAAACCACAGCACCCTATGCTGCAACAGTCCCAGGGTGCTGCCACAAGTGCTGTTAAGGTTGTCCTGACTTCACATCTCTCAAAGCCCACTGGAGACGAAGGATGTGCTTCTGCCCTGCAGCTGTCACCCCTCTCCTCCCTTCTGGGCTCTGCTCCTTGCCCACGGCTTCCTGCTGATGCTGTCATAAGTTGAGGTTCTACAACACCTCGTGGGGCTTGGACTGTTATCTTTTTGTCTCTTCACCACTGGGGAAGAGCACGAGCATTCCCAGCTTTGGAGGGGAACCAACAGGAGAGAGGTCTTCCCTCCTTACAGCACAACCCCTGTCAAAGCCTCCCTGTCCCCACCAGAACCCCCACTGGGTCGGGGGGGGGCAGACCCTGCTGTCACCATGTCATGAGTCAGGGTCTGGCCACCCGAGCAGGCAACACCCACCTCTCCCACCAAAGCTTTATTTACATCATTGCTGCCACGATGCAGCTTTTCACAAAACCAGAGAGAAATGTCACCCAGTCCGTGCCCCTGAGCCCGGCAGGGCAGCAAAGACAGCAGGGAGAGGAGGACAGGTGTGGAGAGGCAGGTGCTTAGGACTCGCCAGCCTCGAACATCTTCTTTCTGCCCTCCATGCCAGACTTCTCCTCAATGTTCTTTCTCCAGTCACCAACATCGCGAAGATCCTTCTCCTGGGGGAGGGATGGTCAAGTTGGTAAGAACCCACCTGGGCAAGGCCCCTCATCTGTACACCCATGGAAACCCCCAGGTCAGATAGAGGAACCCAGTTCCACCCATGCTATACATCTTTTTGGACTGCACCCTCCTGTTTCAACATCATGCGTGCCAGAGAAGGAAATACTGAGCAGGAAGAACATTATGGAGAAAGACTCCCTCTCAACCCTGTCTATCACACAGGGAGGTGTGAGCCCTGAAGAAGAGGGACCGGCTCCTGTTACAGGCACAGGGGAGAGGGAAAAAGTACCTTCTCAGTGTCCTCCTTCTTCACTTGCTTCAGGTTGGCTCGGAGGTCCATGCACACCTTGTGCTTGGAGCCCAGCAGGGCGCGCAGCATCGCATCAGCAGACATGCGCACCCTGCGCAGGGGCGGCCTCTTGAACTTGCCACGCAGGTCAAAGAGTTTCTGGCTCAAGTCTTCCAGCTGTAGGGGCATGAAATGAGTGGGTCAGAGAGAGGGCAGGGCATGGGTTTGATGAGATGAACCCAAGCAGTGTGGGTAGGCATGGAGAATGAGCTGGAGACTCCCTGAAGGTTCCAGGGGAAACTCACCTCCTTGGTAGTCTTCTGTAGCTTCACTTCTGTGTCATACCTCTCCTCATCCACTGACTCTATCTTGGCATGAAGCTTTTTGCACAGCTCCTGGGAGGAAAGCAGAGAGGGATTTTGAATGCTGGGACCCACACACATGATTCCACACACATGAGTTCCACATCCATCCAGCTCCAAGAGGAGGGTCAAGATGGGAAGATCAATCTAGATCCACCAGGCTGATTGATGGAGTCAAATCTTTTCTGCTCCAGCACTGTGAAAGGGTTAAAAAAGTCTTTACCTGAAGTTCCTGCATGGATCCTGGGAGTGACAGAGGAGGGCAATGCTCTGCAAGGTAGTTTTGCTTTTCCACTTCTTTAGCAGCTGCTTCTTTTTCAATTTCAGTGACAGCAAGCTGGAGCATAGCACTCTGGAAGGCAGCAGGAGAACGGTCAGTGCAGGGTAGAGGCAAGGGAGGAGGGAAGGGAGGTTGGCAAGGGAGTATGAGTCCTGATGGAGAGACTGCCTGGGGAGTTCCCATCAATACCACCATCTCCAAGCAAGTGATACTGGTGGGATCCAGTAAAGAGTGGGGTGGGAGGCCCCCACGTTGTGAATCATGACTTCTTCTAGGAGGGAGAGTGCTGAGAGCTGAATGGCTTGGGATGGGAGATGGGATGGTCAGGACACACATTGCACAGCCCCAGAAGTATCGCCTACCTTCAGGTGCTGCCGACGGGCAGTGGCTGCCCTCCTTTTTTTCTGCAAGTAGAAGAAACAAGAGAGAAGCAGGTTATCAGGTGCCCATTCCCCTTTCCATTGGCTTTCCCCATGCAATGCCACAGTCCACTAAGGACCTGCAGCCCTGCCAGGGAGCTGCGCCAGCCAGGATGGACAGCTTGACACATAACTGGTCCCCATATCAGTGGCACTCAAGGAAAAGGCTCCCTACTGAACCCAGCTTTGCCAACCTCAGGTAGCTAAAACCTACAAAGTGCCTCAGGAAAAGATAACAAGGGTGATGAACTTGAAAATATTCATATGAAATATAACTTCAAACTTGGCTTCTTGGATTTTTAGTCTTTTCTCTAATTTCCTTTTCACTCAGATATGTGCTTTACTTTGCGCTCAAGGTAATGGCCCCAGTGTCTCTGGGCACTCAGGAGCTGTGGGATGTCTTTCTGAGCAGTCCATGGCATGTGTCCTTCTGATACTCTGGTGAGAAGGACAACCAGGCAGGTGAGAACATGAAGGCTGTGTAATTCCTTGGAGTAGAAAAGACCCAGTGCAAGTGATGCTGAAAGGAAGGTTCATCACAACTGGAAGACAGACACAACTACAGGCTTCTCTTCTGTACCTGTCATGTGCTGGAAGAGCAGCAACAGGACTCCTATTTATAAAAGAAGCCACAACTTCTGCATTTCAGCAGTTTCCTCAGCATGTTGCCCAGAAGACCAGGCAAGGCTGAGTTGGGCTGGCACAGGCAAAATGCACCACGTCTGATATGCTGAGAGGTGGGGAATAGAAAGCAGCACTTGGGTGTGAGTCTGTGCTGCATAGAGGAGAAAGTGGATAAGGATGTGCAGAGCAAAAGGTAACAAAATCTGACATGTCTTGCATATGCAGATGGTGGTAAGGCTCTCCTGACAGGGCTGGAGGCAAGGGAGGAGGGCAAGGGGGTTGACAGTCCTCCTTCCTGCAGAGGAAAGACATCTAGTTCAGAGATGCAGCACACCATTAACCAGCGGATAATCAGATCCTTTGAGTGCTGTTAGTCCAGGGTTTATTCTTCAGCTGAAAACTGGTACCTTAGCAAAGAGTGCCCTGCAAGCCTTTGCTGAAAGCTCTGGGTTTGATGGGGAATAAAAGAACCCATTGGACATCAGCACCATATTGTGGAGTTTCTATGTGTCCCTGACATCCTCTTTTCTCTCAGTGAGAACAAGCTTGAGCTTGTGGTGTTTCAGACATATGGGGAGATGCCAAGCATGTGGTGTTTCAGACATATGGGGAGATGCCAAGCAGAGATGAAGGATGGAGCAATTTGCTAAGGGGAAATGTGGAGTGACAAAGCCACGAACAATCCTCCCACACCTTCCCCTGCATTTCTGCAGCCGCCTCCAGCCCCACCTGGCTCTGCCACAAGCCAGGGAAAACTTGCTAAGAATGCAACCTCCACCCTGCTCACGCTCCCTTGGATCCAGGTCTGACCGGATTGCCTTTGAGAAGTGATTTGGCAGTGCTCAGTGGGTAGAAGATGAAGTGCTAGATGTGGGGAAGAAGGAGAGTATGCTAGGCCAAGGGCTGGATGGTGGATGGATGATGGAGGAGAGGTGGATCTGGACCACCGCCTTCCCAGCACCATCTCGTGGCTGGCTGGGGAAGCAGGAATGGGGGGAAAAAAGCATCTCACTCCAAGCCAGGAGAAAGAAAAGTCTTTCGAAAGGGATTTTTGTTCTCCTTGACACATTTACCAAGAGGAGTCAGCAAGAAAGCCTTGCCATGAACCATTCTTCCCACACAGAGAGCAGCTGATTTTCCTAGGGAGGATCAGTGAAGTAATGAGCATCACTAAAGGGAAAACCCCCAGCAAGACACACTTACCTCTTCACTGTTCAGGAAAAGCAGGTGGACAAAGAAAGGAAGGAAGAGAAAAGGGAAAGAGGAGAAAAAGGCAGTTAGTTAGGATCCTAATTGGAAACAAGCAGAGGAATCTTAACAAACATAAAAAGCTGGCAGTTGAAGAAAAGTTTTTAAATGCCAACAATATATTAGAGACAGAAAAATGGGAACTTACTCAGACATCTTGGTTTAGATGGTTGTGAGCCTGAAATAAAAAGCAAGAAAAATAGTTCATAATTATTCATGCTGGTGGTCACTTCCTTGGGTTCAAAACCAAAGCAAGATCCCTCCAGAAATTAAAAAGAGGAACAAGTTTGTTCTTATTTCCCAACTTCACCAAATTTTCATCATATAGGGAACTAGGCTGGTGTTTGTACACAAGAGCCAAACACATGCCTCCTCACAGCAAGATAAACCTCAGCATCAGGGGACCTCTGGAAAAGACCAAATTAGGCTGGGCCAGAAAAAGAGATATTTGTGACAGTGACTCCTGCAGCTACATTTCTTGTTTGACCCCAAGGAAACCCTTTTATTCAATGAAGGAAGAAAAGGCAAAAGCTATTTTCAGTTTACTGCTTCGCTTTACCATGCAGCCTTGCTTCACTTCACGAACAAAAAATACCCAAAAGCCTGCAAGGGGTTGTCAGTGATCTCAGGTAACAAGGAAGGACTTCAGAGGATGCTGCTGCCAGTGTAGGCACCCACTGTGTGGGGCAGGGGAGCCACCAGCAACCTCAGCATGGGGGACATCGACCAGGTTAGGAAGTTGTGGTTGAGTTGGTAAAGGCACAAAAAGTTTCCCCAGACAATTCCTTGCAAGTGGGAATCCCTTAAGTGGACATTTTACAGGTAAAATGCAGCATATTAGAGAAGAGACGGAAGAGCACCTTTGTTTTCCTGTAAATTATTTCCACATAAATAGAATTCTACTTTTCTATCAAAGCAACATCTCCTGCTTGCATCTCCTAATGGAACGATGCAGGAGTGTCAGCCATGCCCAAACTAGGACTATCTAGTCCTTTGCAGAGCAGAGAAGCCCCCGAAATACAGATGTCTGAGGGCCTGGGAGGCTCTGTTGGGAGGTGAAGTGTTAACGGGGGCTCATGCCCGAGGCGGGAGGCACAGCTTGCAGCGCCAAGGAAACTTTATCCTGGAAAATGTGCAGGCCCATCACATTACTTTAGGGAGGAGGGGGGAAAAGTGCTTCTAAAAATGGCCAGGGAGCTGCAGAAGGAGCTGCAGCTGTCTCCTGGGACGGCAGCCTTTCCCCAGTGCCAGCCCCGTGACTCAGGGAGGTCGGAGCGATGCGAAGCACAAGCCATCGCAGGTGGCTGAGCCACAGCGAGGGATGGGGCGGCCGAGGAACGCTGGCTATTTTTACTTCCATCCCTGCCCCACACACACGCACCCACTTCAGCGGCAGCGATGCCGGGGAAGCAAGGGGACAATGCCAGGCTATATCGCTGCCTGCCCTGTGGGCTCTGAATCACCTGTTCCAGGGGGAGGACACCGTAAATTTGGATGTCAGTCCCCGTCCGAGGGTGTTTTTGGGGAGCAAGGCACTGCAGGGCCAGGTAGGGAATTGGAGGAATGGGTGTAAGTAGGGAGTATTGCCAAGTTACCACAGGCAAGGATCCCAAGTCCTATGGCCCCAGGGAGGTCAGTGTTAGGGAGCCTGTGGCTCCGCTTGCCCTCGCCACTCAAGCTGAGAGCAGAACCAGCAAGGGAGGGGAAAGCATAAAACCAAAAAGAAAGAAGCTCACTGGAACAGACAGAGGGAGACTTTCCATTGCACAGACCCTCTTCAACAGGCAAAGAATGGAGCAAGTTTTATTAGTACTTCTGTTTCTCCCAGCAAGTCAGTATGCTCACCTGGTATTTATATCCCTAATACTCAGGTGAGTAAATTTGCTCCCCCATCACCCCTAAGAGCAAGCTATGTAATTAAAAGATATGCAGAAAGGCTCACCCAAGTCTGGAGGAGGAAATCAGTCCTGCTGGCTGGACAGGATGGACAGACGAGCCGCAGGCAGCTGGCTGATTAAGGAGGTATAAAAGGGCTTCTCGGGTGGCTCAGCAGAAAATCCACCTTCTCTTTAAGGGCATGGAGACCTTCTCAGACCAATGATGTGCAAGAGTCCCTTGTGCACCTCCCTTGGCTGGGGCAGGCCAGGCAAGCAACCCCAGAGGAGAGGGCAAGCCCCTGAGGACAGAGGGGTGGGGAGGAGAAGAACATCTTCTACCTCTGCTTGTGGGCAAGCAGAGGCACCCTGGAGGAGCTGGGGAGGTGTTTGTCCTCAGAAGTGCCAAGGCGGGAGCCTTGCTCTCCTTCCTCCCACCACCAACCAGCCACAATAGATATGGCTTCAAGGTTGTGGGGAGCCCAGGTTCTCTGCACACAGCCATCCATCTGCAAGGTCTCTAATAAAAATTCCCCCTTGGAGACACAGCAGCTTATCCATGGACAAAGGCACAGCTCAGTTCACCTCCAGGGCCTTAGGAGCAGCTCTGCCCTTCCGGAAGGAAGGAAGAGCCTGCACCCCAAAAATCCACAGCCGACAGCATGTGCAAGAGCAATCCCTTAATGATCCATCTATCATTAGCATGCTCTTTTAACCTCACTTATTTCCCTCACATGGGAAATATTTGGAGCTCCTCCCTGTGTGAATATTTCAACACAACTCAGTTTTTTTAAAAAGCAAGCCTGTGGAGCTGTGGGCAGCTCCAAGGGTCACAGCCACCCAGGGGCTGGGGAGAGGCAGCAGAGCCTGGGGGAACAGCCTGGGGCCCAACATTGCCAGCAAGATAGGTCAGATGACCCAGACCCATATCCCCATGGATCTGAGGGAGAAACAGGTGGAAATGTAGCTGGAAATATTCCCCAGCTCTGGTCACAGCACATGTAGTGTGTCTGTGTAGGGGATCCCATGGAGACAGGGACCCAAACAGCTCCTGCCCTCCTCCCCCAGCCCAGGCACTCCCTCCTCTTCCAGCTGGGGTTTTTTAGGCTGATTCAGCCATGGCCCTGTCAATATTTTCCAGGCGCCTCCCAGACATTATATAGATAGTGGCAAATCCACTGCTGAAGGCTCTCTGTTTCACCACCCTTAGCACCATTCTAGTGCTGCAGATGCCCATGAAGAGCCAGCCCTTGGGATGGAGCTGGTGTCTTGCAAGGGCTTGCCCTGGTAGCAGGTGGAGGAGGGAGAAATCCTTAGTGTGGACTAGACTGGGTCCACTCAGGATTTGTCCCCCTGAAACATTGCAGCTACAGAAATTCTGGCCAATACTGGCCCATCAGTCCTCCAGAGAGCAGCTCAGCTCTTGGTGGAGGAATCAAAACTGGGGGAGTTCTCCATTCAAAAATTCCCCACAGCCAAGGAGTTTCCTTTCAGCCCTGTGAGATGAAGGCTTTCTGGACCTCCTGGAGTCCAGGCATGCAGCACAGCAAATGACATCTGCTCAGGCAACACCTTGTGATAGGGAAGTGTTGGTCTGAAATAGCTGAATAAAGAAGTTCAAAGAAAGAAATCCCATGAGCAAAATTCTGGCCAACAGATATGTTTGTAGGATACAGAAGGAGCGGATGGTGAGATATGGTAACAGGATGAGCAGAAGGTCGAGCCTCCAAGTCTGAATAAGGTTTTCCATGGAGCTGCCTTGCACAGAGGTTAAGCTGTAGGGCAGCTCCCCCAGGAAAAGAGAGGCACCAGACTTAAATGTCATGAGGAAGAAACACATTGAGGACCAGGAAGAATGGAAAAACAGAAACATGCCAAAATTAGAAGCTATGGTTAACATTAAGAAAGATAGAGGGTTTTTCCAAAGGAATTATGTAAATGTTTGAGTGATGAATAAACAAGTTCCTTGCAGAAAAATTCAAGGAAGATATAAGGAAGCTGCAGCCAAGTCCTTCAGAGGTGCTCAGCTCTGTGAATATAAGGTGTAAGTTAGGGTATTACACAGGGGCCAGGAGTGGCTGCAATGTTCATACTTGGGTATCTTTCTGTCAGTGTATCCCTAAAATGTTCCCCATGCTCTACTTCTGCCTACACCAGACTCTAGGAACTCTACAAAGAAAGGCCATCACATCTACATCTTGTGCCAGTGCTACCCTATATAAGCCACAGCTACAGTCACCTCATTTGCCCATGTAATGCGGTTAAGGTTTTTGGCTGTTCCTACTCATTGCTGCTGCCAAACAACACAGCCACCCTGTCCATTTAGCTCCATGCTATCTTCCTTTACAGGGAATGCTTTAGGCACATGATGCTGACACCCTCAGGCTCCAAACTCACAGGTCCTGATGATGCTCCTTGATGTTCAGCAGGTACCTTTTGAACTCATAAGCTGACAGCAGCCTCATATTGCGTTTGACCATCAGCTACAGAACGATGCAAGTAGGACCTAGAGAGAAGCCTTCCCATCAGTGAATGAGGACACTTTTCCCTTTCTGCTGTAAGACAATACACTCACTGGTGTCCCAGAAGTAGGCTTGCCTCTTTCCATGACAATCCCCAGGAAGCAAAGCCTGGATGTCAACCTTGAGATATGACCTGAACCCTCCCCATGGCAATGTAGGGGATAACACTCAGGCTGTGGTGGCTGGGCAGGTGGCTCATATCAGTGATGCTGCCAGTGCACCTGCCCAGTGCAGATGGCATTGAGGTTCCCCAGGTAGATGCAGTCAGTTATCTGAGTGATGACATGTCCTGTGAAGGGGCAACACACAGGTTTCTGACCAGTGGATTCCCTGGGATGTGGGTTTCTCTTCCAGCTCCCCCTGAGGGATTTCTTGGAGCTGGCATGTGTCAGGGGGCTGGAATTAGGCTTAGAGCCCCATAACAGGGGCAAGAAGAGCAAGAAGAGACTGGAAAGCTTGGCCTTTGAAGGGGAGTCTGCTGGACAAGGCAGGGGAGGAGCAGGGGTGGGATTGAATCTGTGGGCCTGTACCAAGGAACCCCTTCTATGAGCTGCCTCTCTGCTCTCAGTCTCTTCCATCTGCAAAAAAAAAAAAAGGTAAGGCCTGATGAGACCACAGAAATTCATGTCTCCAGTGGCACATGCGAGGAGACATGACCTGGTAGCTGGCTTTGCCCACAGCAGCACTTAGAGACACTACAGGTCCTGGAGACCTTGCACATAACCAGCCCAAATGTCTAGTTATCCCTTTTCCCTGGGACAGGTATAGACACGCTGTAAAGGCTTGCCTGGATCTGCAGACCACTGTGCCAGCACTGGGGTGCTAGCTTGCTGGGGCAGTCATTCCCTCCTGCTGATGGTGCTAAGCAGAGTGACTACGGTATCCTGCCAGGTTGCAGGACTATGGACACCACATCCCTACCCTTCTCTTCACGAACTTCATTTTTATCATCACCAAGTTTGGACAAGAGCCTGTAGGAACAGAAAAACTCCATATGGACATGCATAAGTAGTCACATAAGGATACTTTCAGTATAAGCACTGGCCTTGAAGAGAAACAAGGCATTTTAATGATCCCTTCAACTCCAGAGGGACACTATTTGGTGTGGGTTGCTGGAAGAGTTTGCAACTCACTACAACATGAAGCCTGGAGGAAGGACAGCATTTCAAGCTGTGGTGAAGAGCAGCTTTAGGGAGAGGGCAGAAAACCCCTCTGGATGAAGCCCCTTCTGACCATGGTAGCACACAGGGGCTTCAGTCTCCAGCCACGGAGAGTCTGAGTTCATAGCCAGGGTTAGGATCACCAGATTCCCAGCTCAGCCCTGGGCGCAAACCTCACTCCTCTCAAAAGCTTTTCCCACTTCTCTCCAGGACCAGAAGTCTTGGACTCTGCCACAGCACGGCCCTTTCTCCATGACCCCAGGCTGACTTGGCAGCCCTCTGGAAAGCAAACACTTCTGCCCAGCCCTGGTGCATGCCCAAGGCTTCAGCAGTTGATGTGTCCAGGAGGTGATCCCTCTGGAATTCCCACCAAGCTTCCCCCTGGATAGTATTACTGAAGTGACCTGACACCTGATCACAATCCTTCATGTGTACGCACATCCCCAAAGCCTGGTTAAGACTAGGACATGACCCAGAACGTGTCTGGAGAACAAGCTGAGACCTCTGTGTGCTCAAGTGAGTATGTCTGAAACGTGTCCCTGCTCTCAAAAGGTCTTTCAGGCTCTCTGTGCCAAAACAAAGCAGCAGCAAGAAAATGGTTTTAGTTTTTTGGTTTTTTTTTTAAAAAAAAAAAAAAAAAAAAAAAGTAAGTGGCTATAGAGCTCAAGAAAACAGTAATAAATCACGAAGCTCTTCTCTCCCCAAGGTCAGCAATTGCCCTACAAACCAGTAGCCATGCCCAGAATTTATTCATTTTAAGCACACTGGCTTTTTTGAATGCTGTGTGACCCCAGAGACCTAATTTTTAAAAAAAGCTGTCAGCTGTGAAGACCCTTGGCAGCCTCACCTACCTGTACAACACTGAGAGAGCCATGGGTTAAGACAAATGTGAAGAGATGGGTCTCTGGAAAGCCTTTTGGAGGCACTTCTCAGTCAGGCTTGGGAAGGGAGGGGATGAGCTCAGAGTCCAAGAGGGCTGAGCCAGGAAACCTCAACACTCAACCCCACAGAACATCTTTAAAGAACATCCCTAGATGATTAATTCAGGGGGTATCTGAGACACAAATTTTCCCCTATGGAGCCAGACCCGAGTTCAGCACATGTGCAAAAGTCAGGGGTGATGTGGGATGAGTGCATCCAAAGCAGAGAAACCTTCAGTGGAAGCCTTTGCAGATGTGAACTCATCCTTTGTCACATCCTGCATAAACATCAAAGCGAAGTGTTTTGACTGGGCTGTTTTAATTGACAACCTTCATGACAAAATTCAGGCTCCTATATCTAAATTGCACTTACTTTTATATAAGTTAAGAGAAAAATGCACTCTAACCAGGGCAAAACCAGATGCCAACTGGGCAGGTCTCCACCTGAGATAACTACCTCCTTCACAGGCAATAGGCTTCACCAGCTCTTCCACAGGAGCAGTGTTTCTTTTCCTAAGGGAACAATGATTGGTTCACAACTCTAAGTGTCCATTTCCTATAGAGGCTTTTCTGGGCTCAGACAGGGACATCTGCAATGTGCATGTGATGTCAGGGTGATGAAACCTACCACTTTCCCAGACACTGCTCGCAGGACATAAAATAAAATATAGGTTGGGTTGTTTGCAGGTCAAGGCCTCTTTTCAGCTCAGTTGAACTCCTATTCCCAGCTGCCTTTGTGCTTGTTTCTGCTCAAACTGAATGGCATTAAGTGCCCGCAGGAGTTTCATCACCTCTATGCGAAGTCAGCAATGCTGGTTGAGAAACTCCCATCTTGTTGACATGCAACAAGTCATCACTGATGGATACCCCCTCACCTGTAATGCCGAATTTCTTTGGGGAGCACTTTTTGCCCAGCAGCATGAAATCTATGAAATCCTTGTGCTGTTTCTTCCTTGGATCCGTCCTGCCTAGGCCTGAAGTATGGAGAAATGGAAGGTCTGTTTTTACCAGGTCTGCCCACAAACTTCAGGAAGCACCTCCACATATCCATTATCATTCCTGTTCCTCGGATCAGACTGTTTGGGGCAGGAGGTTTCTAACCCCATGAGAAAGACCCTCCTTCCTTCCTGGCCACAGCAGGGCAAGGTGCACTGAGATGCAAAATGGTTCTAAACACAGCTCTGTATCCAGAAGCAAAACTAGCCCAACTTGGGGCAGGAAGAGTCCCAGAAACAAGTGCCCTAGCAGCAGTCAGGGCAGGGGAAAGGGGCTGGAAAAAAGCGAGCGGGGGAAAAGGGGGAGAAAAAGTAGGAAAAAGGGATTCAGGAAAGAGGACTAGGGATAAGGATAGGGATAGGGACAGGGCTCCTTGCATCTCTCTCAGAAACTGAGAGTTGTATCCACTACAGACTTGGATGAGGCAGAGGAGGAAGCAATCACCCCAAAAGGCAGCAGAACAGCATCCCACAGCCCTCCTGCTCTCCCCTCCCCAACCCTGCTCCCATCTTCACACATTCTCTCTCTCCCATGCGACACCCTGGAGACCTTAGCATCCAGACATGACCTGTCTCCTCCACCCCCTTCCCATCAGTGCCAAGCAGGGAGGCTCTCCTAGCACTCCTTTTCCCACCATTTTCCCAGACACCACTTGGCCAATGGGAGCTGTCCCTCCTGCCCTGTGTCACCCAGAACCCTGCAGCAGTTTCCCCTCACTGCCTCAATGCTTTACTGTAGGCAAGGGCAGGGTGCTGGGGCCAGCGGGTGCCAGGGGCCAGCAGCTGCCCCGTGACTCTACCACTGACTGTCCCAGCTCAGGGGTACTGGCTTTCCTCCCAGTCAGCTTGAAAACCTCCACCATTGCACACTATGAGCCTCCCATGGAAAACCCGGGGCTCATGGCATAGCCAGGTGGCTGCCAGGACCCCCCTTCCTTGGCAAGAGCTTCATTCAAAATCCAATCATCCTCTCACTTTGCTTCTGGGAAGCTGGGAAGCTTCCTCATATATTTACACAAACACACAAACAATCACAAATGTGCTTTAAAAGCAAAAGCTGCAAACCTGCATAAGGCCACACAAACCCAGGAGCTAGAGCTTTTAAAAAATAAACCCATGCATGACAAAGTACACATTTTGCCCATAAAATTGCAAGAAATAAAGATGCTAGCTAAGGAATATTTATAAAACAGGCATGCTTGCTCCTAGTGACAAGAGCTTAGATACTCTCCGGCTCTCAAAAACTCTAAGACTAGCCAAAAAATCTGTGGCTGGAGGACAGCCAGTCCATACTCAGGATGAATGATGACAGTCTGTAATCATTTTTGTCTCCCGGCAGACAACTGGCTACAAGCACATATGAGGCTCAGCCTTCTCCTTGTGGAGCACTTCTATCTGATTTCCTGAAGTGCAGGGACAAATACCATAAAAATCACTGAATGTGGGAATATTTCACTTTGGGAGGGACTTCTGGAGGTCAGAAGTCTTGGATCTAGATGTAAATAATTGAGATTATGAATCTTAATAGCAAACACCTCAATTTTCATTACTTCTTGTCTCCTTTAACAGACCTCTGCCTGGCCAAAGCCCTGCTTTTCACTTTGCCATCGACCTGCAAAGCTACTAATTAAATGCAAAGTGACAAAATCCCCACCCACCACCTGGGCACTTTGCACCATGCAGACTGGCTTTGGATACCTGCTTTTGCACCGCTTAACCCACCAGCAAAACTCTCTTTGCCCCTGAGGTGCAGGATCAAAGGCTGGCTCCTGCCTCCTGGAAAAAGCCACTCAGACACCCACAGCATCCAGCCACCAGTTGGCTACCAACTGGCTCTGTGCCTGTGGTTTCTGTCCCACGGCTTTTTCTCCCTCTTTCAAACTCCCTCCAGAAGAAGGATCTTGGCTGCTGAGGCTCTAATGGGGGCCAGATGACAGAGAGACCCAGCTCAGAGCATGTACCTGCCCTGCCCTCTAGATGCAGATACGGGAATCCAGCACAGACACAAGCTGAGAAGGGGGCTGGTTTCCCACTCCTTTAACTTCTCTCCCTGTTGCATCTTCCACCCTCCCCATGCACGAGCAGCATTGGTCAGGTAGAAGATGCTCAGACACCTGGCCTTGGTGGATGAGGGACAATGAGCCTTGCCAAGGCCACAGGGAGGTGAAAAGGAGGCGTTTTGCACACAAGATAGGGCTGTTTGCCTTCCTGTGAACAGGCTCCCAAGCAGGCTGTGTTCATTTTAGGTGAAATTAGGCATGAAATGAAGCCCAGATCCACCAGCCCTGCTTCAAACAGCTGCCAGTAGATACTAAGAGGATCCTGCCAGAGGACGAGAGTGCTCAAAGCCTTCTTGTAAATGCACAAGGCATATTGAGAAGGAAAACCGATGATGAAGTGAAAAAGCAGCCTCACATTGCACTAAAAACTGGAGCTGGGTGGAGAACATCCCCACCCACTTGCCTCTCCCTCCTGAACAAACAACTCGGATTGCTGAATTTTATTGCACCAGGGCTCACTCCAGGCTGCCCAGAGCCAGCCCACCGGGGTGCTCACTTCCAGGTTCCCTGGCCTTCCCTCTAAAAGCACCACAGGCTTTCCTCACCATCTCTGCTCACCACTGGCAATTCACGCACTGAGCAGGGCCAAAGCTGGAGAGAGAAGGAGCAGGCACTGGTATAGGGGGTAATGTTTCTCAAGGAGGGGATGTCCCTGCACCTTCTTCACCTGCATCTCTTTTGAGACTAATATGCACATGCTTTTATGCCCAGCCCCATAAATGATGCAGTGAACCCCAAGGCTATGATTTTGAAATAGGGGGACTGGAAAACACACACACACATGCACAAAAAAGAAATGCCTGTCCCAACCACCTCCAAAAACCCTTCTGTGTCCTGCAAGGCCCTAAATCACCACATAGCATCACCAAAAACTAATCTGGCAATAGATTTGGGGCCCCAAACCCCATTCAGAGATTTTTCCTTTCTGCACAGCCTGCTCTAGACTGAAGGCTAAGGCTTTAAAACATCCCTTTACAAGTCTTTTTCATGTGACTGATTTCCTCCTCCATCTCATTAGCGGCTGCCAGCAGATGCTGTTTCCCCAGTAGAAGCCACACTTCACTTGTTACAGTCATCTCAAAACCACCCTGTCATTTCTTCCCTCCTCACAGCCATGGCAAATCCCAGAGAATATTTATCAAGAAGCAGACACAGCAGCTTTTTATGGTTAAGCTCAGGTCATTAATCTCTATCGAGAGTTTTCATAATCTTCCTCAGCTTCGTGTTTAACTCTTGGATAGTCACTCTGTGGAGCTCTGGGTAATTGCAGATTAACTGCTCTTTTAATATTAATGGCTTTTCATTAATGCACCAGGCCCTCTGCCCTCCAGAGCCCATGCAATAGCTATTAGCATTGTGCCTCGAGCTCCCTGTAGCAAAAAGGACTTTTGTCTTTTGGGCCAAAATTCCACATTATGAGCCCAGATTTTGTGTGTGCTATGGTTGCTTTATAGCATAAGTATTTTAGAGCAAAGGCAATTCCCTCATCCTCTAGCCCAGTGCAAGGAGCTTCCTCCTGCCGATGGCTCAGAGGAGCTGTTCTTGAGTCCCAAACTGCAGCATAATCAGCAGCATGTAGGGGCACTGCTCTGATGTCCTCATCCTTCTAGATCTGATCTTTACTTATGTAGCCCTCATCCTGCCCCCACAGAGCAGTGCAGGGCAGGATTTGTGGCCACAAAAACCTCCCAGATCACATGAAACCTTCCCAGAAGTGATGAGAGGGCTGCAACCCAGCCTTATCAGGGTAGTGTGATCACAGTATGAATGCAAGAGCCTCAGCCTCTCCACCCTGGCAGCACCTCCAGTGGCCAGAGGTGCAAACCTTGCTGCACCACTACTGTAGGACCATGTGGGGTGAATGGAGCTGACACTGTTCATCCTCATCTCTGTGGCACATGGGGATGCTCACTGATGAGTCTCACAGCCTGAGTCACATCTTAGAGTGCACAAATCATTATGGGCTGGGAATGAGCTAAGAGTGAAGTCATGTGGACAACCAGTGGCTGATTTTGCTGTCTCATTTAGCTTCTAGTCAGGACACAGAGCACACATTGCAGAGGCACTAAAGAGCTAGTCCTATGTCTCCAACACCTTCCTCATTGATCTGTACTTTCTCTCCTCTCAAGCCTCTTAGCTGCTTCAAGATCTTGGTACTGTTCAAAAGCCTTCACAGCATACATAAAGAACTTCCAAGAACACCCCTCTTGCCAAATTATTCACAACCAGAGAAATTTCCCACCCATGCTACCATCATGTTAACCCTCTGCTTTATAAATATCAATGAACTCCGTGTTTTTGCGTGAGCCTGAAGCTCTGTGTATTTCCACCCCCAGCCCACGAGCATTTGGGATGAGCTGGCTCCTGCACCCATGCCATCCCCTGTAGAATTCTCTGCTCCATGTCCAGCCTTGCCCTGGTATGTCAAGCTGTCCCACCCCAGGCATTACACAGGGCATGAGCTGCACCAGCAGCCGGATCATCTCTTGGCCAAAAGGAGTCCCAGTTCTATCTTTGCTGACACTGTTGTGGGACCAACACATCTAGTTGTTGCTGAGCAGAAGCCCCTCACTCCTCCACAAGCCCACCATCCTGCTCGCTGGGTGGAGAAGGAGACCCCCACTATCTGGAGGCCAGGTGCAGCTTGAGGTGGGACTTCAGTCCCAGGGCTTTGTCAACCACATCTGGGGGCTGCAGGATGTGCCACTGAGCGAGGGGTCGGCGTGGGTTGGACAGCATGTCAGACCAGTGCCGCAGCTGGTTGCCTGTGGCTCGACAGCCCAGGAAGAGTTTGCCGATGGGCTCATTCTTGGTCACTTTGTCATGATCCCAAACAGAGATGACCACGTCCACATTCTGGGAGGGACACAAGAAAGAGGGTCGGTGGGAGGGGGTTTGATGCAATGGGGACCTGTTCAGCCCTGGGCTCTGCAGGGAAACCCACCTGGATCTGATTGAAAGGAACCTCAAAAACAAACAGCTCATTGAAGTAAGGGCTTAAGGTGTTTTTCTTCACACTTGTCTTCTTCTTCTTCCATTTCTTCCTGTTGAGGATGAGATGTACCTTGACAAAAGGATCTGAGGAGAGAGAGGACACAACTGGCACAAGTCACAGTTTTTGACTGAGGAGCTCAGCCATGAAACAGCTTCCCTGAGCCATTCCCAAGCAGAGCATGGCATCCCACTTGTCACTCCTCATGGTGAGCCAGCCATCCCAGAGCTCACCTCCTCCTGCCATGAGCTCCCTATACAAGCTAGCCACAGCATCTCCTCCTGGAAGATACCTCCAGCTCTACATAAAGCTGAAGTATCTGTGCTGGGAAAGGCTGGAAGTAAGCCACGGTATGGTAGTGGGAGCAGGAAGCAGGTCTTAACACTACATATTTTCAAGGCTTTGCAGCTCTTGGTACCATCATTAAGGCCTAGCCAGGAGTAGGAAGAACTGAGACAAGCAGCCCCTGCTGACCTGAGAGCCCATGAGAGTCCATCCGCTTCAGCTTCCTGGCTTCCAGGATGAGCACCGTCAGCTTGCCAGTGCTGGGGACATAGCGCAGTGAGAAGCAGATCTCGCCCAGCTGCTCTTCCTGATGGAGAGATGCCAGCACTTAGTACCAGGCAGAGGAGCCAGCTTACCTGGGGTTATAGCACAGGCCCCAGGTTTCCTGAGTCTCCCCCACTCACATGCCTGCCCCTAGGTGCTTGCTTCTTGGGGTGGTGGCAAGAGGAGCAACAGTGCCTCCCTCCTAGCAGTTTCCTGCCCAACAGGACCAACCTCCACTTTACTGGCGGCTGCCAGTTCACTCCACTGTTCGATGACATGCTGCAGGTTGACACTGGCCAGGGCCATCCGGACCTCACCAATTATGTCATGCTTGGCAAAGCGGTTGAAGTCGTAAATCTGCATCACCAGTGTGGATTCAGGCACCTCTGCCTGGGGTACCTACAGGAGAGGACCCAAAAGCCAGGATTCATTCCTTGATGGCGGCCCAGCCGCATGAAATGTTGCAGGGGATTTAATAACAGGTATTTCTCTCTGAAACGTCCCCATCCTGCTAGCACAAGCATCTTCCTGTCTGGAGAGGTTTTTGCCCAGGGAGCAGTGCCTATGCAACACTCTTAATGGGACCAAAAGCTGTCATTGGCTATAGTTTCCTACCTGGAAAGTAAAGCTCTCATTGAAGATGGGGTTCAGGGTCTTGCGGTAAACCTTGGTTTCATATCTCTTCTTCGTATCAGATGTTAGGTAGACAATCACATATGGATCAGATGTGCCTCCACTGTCCATGGCCTTCAGATCCACTGCCTGCTTTACACCAACTTTCAGCTTGAAAGGAGTGATGCACAAGGTCACCAGGTGGAGGAGGACAGGGTCAGAAAACTGGGGGCTCAGTGGGAAGCAAGTGCAACAGTGAAGACACCTTCACACCACACAGGCATGAGAGCTGGTAGGCTGCAGGCAGATGGAAGAGGCTATGGTCCACCTCAGTGGGCAGCAAAGAGCAAAGCTGTTTCCCTGCTGTGCCATAGCCACAAACATCCCTACCTCTTGTGTGCGGAAGTTGTACTCCAGGGAGTACTGCAGCTTTCCTCGACGCATCTGCTCCACTCCCCGCTCCAGGTCCTCCATCTCAGGCTGGACCTGTGGCAAAGAGCAACACTACCCTCAGGATGTGCTCAGCCATATCCCCACCATGTCATGTTCCCACCATCCCTGGGACTGGATAGTGCAGCAGGAAACCTCTCAGGGAGAAGGGAGGTGGGATTGAGGGAAAAGCAGGACGCACAAGGCTGGCTGTGGTTGAGTTGCTGACGCCACACAAGTTGATTCTCTCCTTCTTCTTGGGCTTCTTCTTGCCACAGCAGCACCTGATGATGCAGATGAGGAAGAGGAGGAGGAGAATGGTCACTGCCACAGCCACGGAGATGAGCGCCCATTTGGGTACTGGTGCCATGTTTGAGGAACAGAATTGGACAGAACAGTTAAAACCAAACAATACATAGGGAGTGCATTTAAACCCCTTCCTGGTGCTTCAGCATTAAGGAGCTGTGCTTTCAAAATTGCCTCTGTAATCCTGAACAATCCCCAAGCAGGGAGGCTGTAGCTGGAGACCATTTCCCAAATGGGCAGCAAGGATGCCCTGTGCTTCTGGAGCAGCATGGTACCATTCTGCAGTATTCCCTCCCTGATGGACCCCACTAGGAAAAGGGATTTGGAGAAAGCGGGAAGTGGATACACAGCCTCAGAGTCCAAGAGCCCCATCAGATAATGCTGCCTGAGAGAGCAGGGCAAGAAGTGCTGTACTCACGTGGGATTCGGCTAAGCCAGCTGTCCAGGAAACCTGGCCAAGCCGTGGTGGTGATGCTGGCATGAGGGGAGGCTGTAGTCCTGCCTTTCCTGGCCACCACTGCCATGGCTGGGGTGATCTGGGGACACAGGCAAAATTAACAGGGTGGGGATTTCCTTTCCAGTAGTACCTGTGCTGCCCGTGGCCCAGGGCTCTAATGAGAGCAAACACAGCTAAAATAGAGCCCAGGGTAAGTGGTTAGGGCTTGGCCACATTGGCAGTGAGGTGTGAAATGGAGAAGGAGGGAGCCACGGGCAGGGAGGGCTCTGTGCCAGCCGGCCCCTCACATACAGCCTTATTCATATCCTTGCAAGCCTGCTTTCTGAAAGGGAAGAAATCAGGGGGATCGATTAGAGAGTTTTCTGGGGTTTTTTTTTGAGAAGAGGAATCACCTGTCTGTAGGAGACAAAAACCAAGAGCTGTTTTGTGCTGGCTCCAACCTGGCCAGGCAGCATGAGCTGAAGGATTCACTCAGCTCCAGAAAAGCCCCATCATTAGCTAACACCTCTTTTTGGCTATTTTCATCTCTCAAATAGGTCTCAGGAGTGGGACAATTGGCTCTGGGCTTGCAGCAGAGCTGGTGCCCTCACAGCCAGTGACAGCGGTGGCATCACGCTGGGGTCACACTGGCTTGGAAACTGTCTGTGATTCCCACCTGTGCACATGGAAACACTGACACAGCTTAAGGAAAGGCTTCAGATTTAAAGCAGGGTGGTTTTATAGCATTGCTCTCCCCACAGCAAGGCTCCTATTCTTGCAGGAGCACTTCCTCATAGCCAAATTCCTTTTGCGTCAGCAGGAGAGGTGTGCCAGGAGCTGGCTGCATGGTGAGAAGGTCTGCAGCCATCACAGTGAGGGTGGCACTCAGCTATATGTGGGGTATGTGCCTGTTTGCCTTGGCTGCCCCGGCGTCTGAGTGGGTCCCTGCTCAAGCAGTCAATACCACCTCACTCTGCCTGCACTCTGCCCACGTTCCACCCATCCCAAGGTGCTCCTTGCATGGGGATTGTCCTGGGGAGAAATCACATCTGCACTTCCCTCTGATGAGCCCACAAAGCCAGCAAGAGCCTTTTATTTTTCCAGCAATGAGCTTTGTTGCATGTGGGCATAGGGCTGGAGAGATTGTGAGAATTGCTGTCATCCCTGCAGCATCATTGCTGGGACAATGAGGTGCAGGTTAAGTGACTTTGCCTAGGGCCAGCTGGGATGTCTGTGCCAGTGGACACCCAAAGTACTACTTGGGTATTGAGGAACAGAATTGGGTATTTAAGAGGTGCTGGGCTGCAGTTTCAGACTGTGATGAAGGATGGACACAACAGCACAGCTTAGCAGGCACCCACCACCCAGAATTAGGTGTCTTAGTACTTTTTGCCTGCCAAGGGCTGTGTCACATTAGTCTAACAGTGGCCCTGGTTTAAAAAATCCTCATCCCAGCCCTGCAGAATGATCTCAGCCACTATTTTGGGAACGATGGGGACAACCTTGCTGCAGTCTGGGAGAGGCAGCATATTCTCAGTGGGCAGTCTGCAAGGAGCATCAAGCATCCATGTTCCTAGAAAAGTGGCTGGAAGAACCCTGATTCTCATTCCCACCCTATGCTGACTGGGTTCCCAAACCCAGACTTACCGACAAGTATCCTTTGCAGCTTTGGTCTCCCTTCCCTGATGCGCAGGCTCCAGGTCAAGCCACCATGTGTGGCAGGAACATGCTGTGGGGCAAGATGGGACCCCACCAGGTGTGGAGACGAGGGTGCAGAAGGGATGGTGGCTGCACTGCACAGCTGAAACCGGAAAGTCTGCTTTGCCAGCTCAGGAACCGGGTGGCCTCAGCACTCCGTCAGCCCCACCTCGCCGCTGACCCAAGCACTGTTCATGCAGGCAAAAAGCCAGGGGAAACTCCCTGCTGGACCAGGAAACAAAACCTGCCCTCCTACCTGCAAGAAGTTGATGGGCATCCTTGCCCCGCTCTGTGCACTGGGAAATTCACTTCTCCAAGTTATCCCTGCTGGGCTGGACTGTGTGTCTGCAGGCTCTTAGCCCAAGGGAACAGACACTTGCAAGGGGATGCACGACTGTGTCCATCACTGGTGACCTCTGTACTTGGGGAGCCCAGCTAATTGGCCCACAGGGCATGCACCATGTAAGAGCCTGGGGAATATGTGTGGCAGTGAGGATGAACAGGAATACTCTGCTCCAACACTGCAGAGAGGACAGATAGGACAAAGGGATACTGCTTGCATGGCTTCATCCCCCACGTGCCAACGGGAGCAGCACCAGGCACACAGCCAGCAGCAATTTCATGGGCATCCCTGTCGCAGTAAATTTATGCTTGTAAAGTTCTTCCCCTGTTGCCAATTCAGCAAAGTCTGTCCCAAACCTGCCTTGCTTTATCACCACATAAATTTGGGGTGGTGTCAGAAGCAAGAAGCAATACTGCTAGTGCCTGATGTCTGACGTAGTCGTGGGAGGAGATGCCTCAGAAACCAGACCTATCCCAACCTGGCTCACCGGTCCTGCCAGATTTTCACATGACCACCAAGGCATTGCCATAGGAGGTGACTAGCTGTGGGACAGGGGCTGGAGCTTCCCCTCAGGGACCCAAAACACAATCTAGCTCACAAGTGTCGTGCACTCCTGCTGCTCAGAGAAGCATCATCTCTAGGAGCAGGAGATGCTGTGGGAATGATGCTGCAGCAAATCTCTGTGGGAACTTTCTGCTCTAAAGTGGTAGTCTCAGAGGATGCACAGGAGAAATGCATTATGATGATGGGGGAAAAGGGAATATGCCCAATAAAATCAGTCAGGGAAAGGGGGTCTGCATAGGCATGCTAAAAGCTAAGTATATCAGTAGACTTTTCAACAGGCTGTTTGTTAGAGACAACTAAAAGAGGAGAGATTTACATCTTAGGAAGAAATTCTTTACTCAGAGGGTAATAAGACACTGAAACAGGTTGCCCAAAGAAGTTGTGACTCCATCCCTGGAAAGGTTCAAGGCCAGGTTGGATGGAGCCCTAGGAAACCTGATCTAGTATGTGCCATCCATGCCCATGGCATGGTGGTTGGAACTTTAAGGTCCCTTCCGACACAAACATTGTGATCTCAATGAAGCCAAGCCACACAGGACCCCGGTGGCTTCCCACATTTTGGGAGGAGATTTGGTGATGCTGGTGATAACCTGGTGCCATACATAGCGACAGCTGCTTGGCCCTAGTGCAGTTGGGTTTGGTTTCCTTTGGCAGGAGCCAGGCTAGGCAGGCTGCTGCACTGGGCCCTTTTCCAGCAGTGGGGCAGGGACATGGCCTGGCTGGGTAAGGGAAAAGCTTCTGGATGGCAACAGATCCTCTGGGTCAGCTTCTTTCCTCCCCTCCTCTCCCCCCCACTCCCCTACCTCCTTCTCTGCCCCCATCCTCCACAATTGCACCCTTGGAGAGAAAGGGGGTGTTGAAATATCCCAGCACTGTGAGCCTCACAGGGCTGGGTTCCACACAGCTACCCAGAAAAGCAAGATCTAGCCCAAAAATCACCCCTGCTCAGGGCAGTGGGTGAGAGATGGCTTTCGGGAAAAAAGGAAAAAAGGGACCCAAAAACATTACAGGAAAATTGTAGACGTGGTGAGCCCCCACTGCACCCTGCCACACTCTACACAAGTCTTTGCTCCCTGCATTCCTGCAACCTGCTGTGAGCCACTCTGGCGCAGGTATCCTTATATACCCCTATATGCAGACCAAACTCAAACCATTATGTGTTCAGGGGCTGGGAAATGAGGGGTCTGCAGGCACACTATAAATACTCCGCCTCCAGAAATAGACACCACGGCAGCGCTGGCGGGCAGCGAGCGGGCACTGAGCACAGGATCCCAGGGAGCTCCAGAAGCTGGGATAGAGTCCATCCACCTCCCCAGGCTGGCCGTCTCCGTGTCCGTGTCCGTGACCACGCCCGGGTGACAATGATCCGCCTGTGCAACGCCGGCTGGGAAATGCAGTCTGTCCGGGGCACGACGCCAGCCACCTGGCTGCCTACAAATCCCAGCACGGCGGCCGGGGATGCTGCACCCCATCCTGGCTCCTGCCTGCTTCCTGCCAGCGCGGGGAGGGCGATATAAACAGCGGCATCTCGGGCGGAGCTGGGATGCTGCCGCCGGACGAGACGGGACGGGCCGGGAAGCAGAGGCAGCGCTCGCGGTAAGTTTGGGCTCTTCTCTCTGGCAGAATCCTGGCTGTGTGCCGGGGGCAGGAGGGGGTGTTGGCATCTGCTCCCTGCTACGCAGCTGGGGGGTGAGCTGCGGGGACCAGCAGCACCCGCCCGGAATGCTTTCCTGCGTGTCCGACACTGCGTGCCCGCGCAGATGTGCCCGTGCAGATGTGCCCGTGCAGATGTGCGCGTCTGCACACGAACAGCACTGCGGGCATTAGGGGCACGGAGGTGGGAAGGAGGAGTCAAACCTGATTTACAGCCGCTTGGGAGAACAGAAATTAGAATGTGGATTCTCCCACCGGGAAGGGCTGCTCAGCTCCTTTGACACTTTGCATCTAAGTTTGACTTTCAGAAAAGTACTTGGCTGAGATTCTGTCAGAGGAAAGCTGCTCTCTGCTCATCCGGGGGGATGGTTGCCACCCTCTGCCTTGCTCTCTGTGGGGAGACCCCTTCCCAGCATGGCGTATGGAGGAAACAGAGGGATGCTCAGCAATCCTGGCTTTCCAGGCACTCCTGGCTGGGGGAGCAGCCCTGCCCAGGTCTTGCCACCCCGGAGTCAGTCAGGGAGGGCACATGCGAGCCCTGAGCTCCCCATGGCAAGGCTCTGGCTCTCAGGGCTGGCATCAGCCAAGTGTATTGCCTACCAGCCCAGGCAACATTTTGCAGTCTGTGAATAATAAAAATTAATTATAGAAAATTGGGGCAAAAGAAAAGTCTCCCTGGAGGCCCTGACTTGCCCATTGCACTGCATGCTGGCTTTGGTCTATGCTTGCACAGCCCCCCAACCCAGTAATCAGGTAGTGCATGAACTGGTAAATGAGGCTTTAACCCCCTTGCCATTCCCAGCAATCCGTGTAGAGCAGTCATTCCTCTGCTCTCCAGAGAAACCCTGCAGTGTACCTGTAGGAGCTACTGCATGGAAATAAGCCCCATGGGATCCCCCTTGGGAGGAATGAGAACAGTTCCCATCCCACCAGCTGAATCCTAAAGGTCCACTTCTAGCACTAACTAGTGTATAGAATTGAAGTGTACAGCATGGTGGTTACAGAAACCACAGGACCTGGGTGTACAAAAATAAATGGGATTTATGATCCAGCTGCCCTCACAGGCACACCCATGTAACTCCCCCAAGACTTTCATCTGCCAGGCCTGGGTTAGCACTGAGACCTTCAGTGTAGGGCCTGGCTGGCTCACAGGGCCGTGGTGGGGCAGATCAGCCCCATCAGGGAAGTCCCAGCCTGCACTCAAGCCCTCACCACTCATTTCTACTTATTCTGGCTTTTTATAGCTGCAAATGAGCTTCTCAGTTAACTCATTAATTTGTAGATGCAAATTCACCATTCAAGCAAAAGTAGCAAAAAAGGCAATAAGGATATGAACTAGAAACCTACCCATAAGATCTACCTGTTTTGTCCCTTAAAGACAGCATTATTTTGCTGCGAAAATTGCTCCACAACAGCTTTCAGCAGTTCCATACAGAGAAAAATACTCTTTGAGAAAAATAAAAATAAAGCAACAATCTGTGTTTGAAAAGCCACTTTTTCCAACATATTTAATTGGAACTATTAGAGCAGTTTTTCTTGGAGCATGGCTGCTGTCAGCACAAGTAGGTTCACTTGGGCCACTCCACTGCGTGGGTAGAATGTCCCCTGTCTCATTTCCACTCTTCCCCTTCTCTAGATTGGCTGTATTATAATCTCATCAGTTTATCTTTTTTCTTAGAAGCTGAAAATTGAAGATGGCAGAGCCTGAAAGCACAGTCACAAACACCAATGTAAAACAGGTAAAAGGTTATTCATTACAAAACATACATCCTGTATTTCTAAACCAAGTTTTGAAATGCCACCACAGGAGAGGACACACCACAAGCCAGAGCTGTGGTGGCCTAAATTGCTTGTGCCTAGGTTTGAGCAGAAGTGGCCTGTCTCAGTGAGGTCCATGTGATTTCCACATGGGAAGAAGTTGCAGAGCTGCACATTCAGTTGCATGGAAAGGGAGCAGCAAAGGAGAAAGTAGCAGCTTCTGTACATACACAGAGACTTTATTAGACTGTTCAGAACAGACACAAATGAAGAGTAAAACCACTAGTATGTGCAGAGAAACCCAGCGGTGCCCAGCTCAGCACAAACAGATTATCATGGCTGTATTGTGCCCACAAACCACAAAATTATGAAGCACGCCCCTCTGTGTGAGCTGTCCTTGGAGGATGTGGCACTTACCAGACAGGTTAGGGTTTCTCAACTGCCAGCCCCATCCTTGGTGGCCTGAAGATGAAGATTGGGCTTTGTACCTCTGGCATCAGGAACTGTGACACATGGGTGATACCTCCAGCATCCAACCCCGCCACTCTGGTGAATCCCTGTTCCCCCTGCTCATCCCACCTCCATGAGTTTCTTCTCTGCTGTCCCCTGATTCTTCTTTTCTCCCTATCCTGCAGAAAGACCCCAGCAAGGCACTGGTCATTGCTGTGACCACCAGAGCGATTTTCAACCTAGAGGAGGAACACAAACTCTACCTGGAGAAGGGCAAGGAAGAGTACACAAGGCACCAGCAGGCCAACCAGGACAAGCCCTTGCCACCAGGCACAGCCTTTGCCTTCATCCAGGTGAGGCCCACACCTGGCTAGGGGCACATGTAGACACTTGCAGGATGGGATGAAAGCTCAGTTTTCGCAGCTTTAAGTCTCAGCTCCCATCACAAGGTGCAATTATGCCTATCCTGACCTCTTGGCCTCATTGCAGGGCATTAATACCTGTGCTTTTCACCAGTCCCTCTGCCCCCTGGTGAGGTATCCTGCTCCCTGCCTTCCTGACAATGGCTTATGCAGTATGGTTGCTCTGTCTGGTTCTCCATAATATGCCAGCCTTGCCATAGCTGACAGATGCAGCACAAACCACTAAACTCAACTGCAGAAGAGCCCCTGCAAAACCACTGCAGTCATGCCTCTGCAAAAGAGTCCTATCTTGTCCTTAAAGGCAGTGCAGTATGTGAACAAGAAAATCCTGGAGAGCAATCCATCAGAGAAGGACCTCTTTGACATCCTGGTGCTCTCCAACAACAGCCCAGAGAGCGGAGTGCGCATCATCAACAGCGCCAAGCACTATGGTAAGGGGGACCCATCCCCAACAGTTCTTGCTTCCCCTGGGAGGCTGCAAAGGAGATAAGGAATCACCATGGATCATCAGTGGCAAATGGAAAGCCAGGAAAATCAGGGGGAAAGGGTTCTCCTGGAAACAAGCTGACTTCCTGCCAGCCCCATGCAGCTTGCCCAGGGTGCCAGAGCACACCCAGGGTACAGGCTCCTTGGCAGAACCCAGCTCCCTTCAGCCATATCCTTTGCATCAGGAGGTCTGGCAGCATTTTGCACAGCCTGGGCATCCTCAGCAGCTACTGAAAAAAGCAGTTATTTTAAAGACCCATAAATCCCAGAGTGCTGTCATGAGGAATGCTCATTTAAGGGAGGGATGGAGGAAATACTTAACTGCACTCCACAATTTTGTAGAAGCAACAGGGCAAGAAGATGTGCCAAGAACGTGGGCAGGTTCCCCACACAGCACTAGGAAATTCATTGCCCTGAGCTCTTGCAGCAAAGCATGCCAAACACAGGGAGGGAGTGGGGGGCTGTGAGGAGGATGTTGCTCCATAACAGACTTTGTTCACCCCTGACTTGAAGGCCTGGAGATCTCCAAGTTCTGCTTTGTCAGCGATGAGGACTCCACACAGTACCTGAAGTCCCACGGGGTCAAGCTATTCCTCTCAGCTGACAGGACAGATGTCTGCAATGCCCTCCGGAGAGGTGCGTTCTGCGTTACTCTCTCCATCCCACATCCCCAAGCCCACCACACTTTTCCCAAGCAGGAACCAACCAGAGCCCAAGCTTTTACAGGGGCAAGGGGTGAATGGTGCATGGATTATCAGTACAGTGGTGAATAGATGCCCTCACAAGTCACTGAATGCTTTATGCATCATTCTGGCCATAGCTCTGCCATGGGCTGGTCATTCCCTGCCTGACATTTAAGCTTTCCTAACCAAAGATGCAATTCCATAGCGGCTCCCTGGATCAATGAGAGTGCATCAATGATTCCCAGAGCTTTGTGAGGATGCCATAGAAATTTGCTCTCTTGGTACGTGGAGAGTTACTGTGTGCTCAGAGATAGATGTAAGCACGTTTGACCTATATTGGAGGGAATACAGTCTCCCCAATGGCTCTAATGGGGTTAATTGCCTTCCTGTTAATTTACTTGGGTATGAGCACATCAGCTGGCCACAGTTCTTCAAGGTCAGGAGCAAGCCATCTGCAGCCTGGACCCTCCTTCTTTACACAGCACATTCCTGGAGCCTCCTTGAGAGCACCATTGCTCTGACAAGTGTCTCCCATCCTGGGGCCTGGGTCCTTGGATGAGGGTGGGCAGGGTGCAGCTTGTAGGAAGAGACCTCTAATTAAGCCAATTACCGCAATCAATGGAGATGCCAGTCTGTATTATTCACAGCACAGAGTGCTAAGTCTGGGCATTAAAGCAAGACTTGGCAGGGTGAGTGAGCACCAGGAGGAGGGATGCTCATGCCTTGACAACTACACACCGTCTCTTAGTTGACCTTAGTATTTCTCCAGACCTTGGTCTCTGATCAGCAGCACTTCCTTGTCCATCCCCATCAAGGCATAACACAGCCCTGGAAAAGGAGGGCTGACTCCCACAGAAGGCTCCCGTGGCTTGGAGGTCCTGACATAGCAGAATGGGATGGGGCTGCAGCAGATGTGTGGGGAGGAGCTGGCCATGCATGAGCTGCCCCCAGGAGGATTGTCCCTCCTGACCCTTGCTCTGTCCCACAGGGGTCTCAGCAGCGCTCATTTTCCAGCAAGAAGTGCAGGCCCCCAGCACCCCACTCCGGGTGGTGTTTGACGGGGATGCCGTGCTCTTCTCCGACGAGACGGACCAGATCTTCCAGGAGCAGGGGCTGGAGGGGGCAGTGCAGTATGAGCGGGCGATGGAGGCTGTGCCCATGGGAGAGGTGAGCATGCTACCTTCCTTCCATGGGCAGCCACAGGCTCTGCCATCACTCCCACTTGGGCTTTACCATGAGCAGCCAAAAAAGCACAAATCCCTACAAATTCCCTATGCATTCACCACTCAGTCCCTGATGTGGGCCTGATCTGGAGTCCCACTGGAAATGGATCTGGCCTGTTGTCTCCTCTAAGTGAGCATCAGCTCCCAAATTTCTAGGGTTGAGGTTATCCCCAGCATCACCTTCTGTAGGCTGTGACCTCTTGCTGTCCAAGTCCCTGGAGGACACAGACCCAGAGACACTGCTCACTGGAATGTACCTTCCTGGTCACTTTGGAATTAGGATGAGCACCACAAGGTTCACCTTCCTCCCAAGCACCCCAGTGCACAGCACCAGTCCCAGAATGCCCAGTCCTGCAGCCAACAGGCATTCCTGTGCTCTGCAGGGCCCTGAGGAACCCTGGAAGAGGAACAAGTGGCTTGTACGGGCAGAGTAGATGTCTCCTTGTTTTCCACCCACTGCCAACTGTCTTGCTGTGCTTCCAGGGTCCCCTGAAGGCTTTTGCCATGCACCTTGGGAAGATGCGCAAGAAGTTCAGCCAGGAAAAATCCCCCATCCGCACCTACCTGGTGACTGCCCGCAGTGGCCGGGACATGGGCATCCGAGCTATCAAGACGCTCCGGGAATGGGGTCTGCCCATCGATGAGGCTTTCTTCATGGATGGGGCTCCCAAGGGCCCCATCCTCGCCCAGATTCAGCCTCACATTTTCTTTGACGATGGGCTTCATAACATCCAAGGAGCTCAAAATGTGGGTGTACCATCTGCCTGGGTCCCATCCTGCTGCTGATGGGCTGCAGGCCAGCACTCCTCCCTCCCAGCAGCACAGGGGAACGGAACAGTTGGAGGCAAACCTTCTGGTGGAGAAGGAAAGATTTCCTAATGTGCAGCAAGTAAATCTCAGGAAAAGGGGACGAGAGCATAGACTCCCATGCAAAACTTGATGCTCATTTCTGCTCCTGATATGAGGTCCTTTAGGTCTTAGGATAAAGCCAGGAGGGAAGGACACTTTTGCTGTATCACTGAGAACTACACCTACATGTCCTGTAGAACCTGGGGACTTTTCTCAAAGAATTAAGTGAAGCTAATGCCACACACATGGGCTAAAGGAAGCATGAACTAAAAATGCTAGTTTCGGCTGTTCTCAGTCTCCAAGATGGAGCAGTACAAGGACATGAGCCTGTTGAGGTGAGTCCAGAGGAGGGCCATCAAGATGATTAGAGGGATGAAACAGAGAGAATTGGTATTGTTCAACCTGGAGAAGGCTTCAGGGTGACCTAAGTGTGGCCTTCCACCTGAAGGAGCCTACAAGAAAGATGGAGAGAGACTGTTTACAAGGGCATGTAGTCACAGGACAAGGGGCAATGGTTTCAAACTGAAAGAGAGGAGGTTTAGATTAGCTATTAGGAAAAAAATCTTTACTGTGAGGTTGGTGAAGCACTGGAACAGGTTGCCCAGGAAAGTTGTGGATGTCTCATCCCTGGCAGTGTACGACACCATGTTGTACATGGGTAGAGCTCCGTGTCTGGTCTAGTGCAAGGTGTCCCTGCCCATGGCAGGGGGTTTGGAGCAGGATGATCTTTAAAATCCCTTCCAACTCAGGTCATTCTATGATTTATTCCCAGGATTTCTGCCTAAAGGCAGCCCTCAAGACCCTGCCTCACCAGATACACTCAGCTTGGTGTCCTGAGGACACTGAAATGCTAGCAAGTCCTTCAGGCAGCTCCAGCTAACCTTAAAAGAAGGAGAAAGATTTCAAAACTGTAAAGGACCTACAAACCTTTTAGAAATGGGTGAAAAGGTTGAAGAAAGAAAGTCCAAGCTATTTCCCCTTATAAAAGAGATTATAGCACAAGTCATCTTTCCTTAGGCATGCAGGCTGCACAGAGAGTGCTCTTAGGAGACACAGACCTGTAGGACACTCAGCTCCGGAGCTGCAGGGCAGGGACAAGGCTGCAACCCGGCGCTGAGGTCCACCCAGGAGACCGAGCTGCCGCATAGCTCCGCTGTCCCACCAGGAGAGGGCACTGGAGACGGGCTGCCTGCAGCACAAGCCAGGGCTGCAGAGCAGCCCCTGCAGGGGCCAGAGCAGGACTGGGTGCCGCGGCCAAGCTTAAATGGGTCTCCAGGGCCGTGGGTGGAGGGCGTGGTGAGGGGATCTCGGGAGCGACTGCTCCCTGCTGATGGGATCCGTGGGTGTGCTCCGTTCCCTGCCTGGCATCATGGCACACCCTATGCAGTGATGCCTCTCCCCTGGCAATTTGGAGTCTGCTCCTAATTTTCCTGGGGAACAAGCAGCCCCCCAAGGTTCACTTGCAGGCTTCTTTCCCCAGAGCTGGATGTGAGTTGCCACTAGAGGCCACTGTGCTGCCTGGGGACATGGCACCTCGAATCCCCGCCAGCTCTCCAGAACCCCTTCGTAAAAAAATACAAACTGGCTGCTCAGGTGGCAGTGGGATTATGGACTGAGGATATAAAGATGACGCTGGCTTAGTTTTTTTAATCTCATCACAATCAAAAAGTAATTTTTTTAAGACTTCAGAAATGCTGCTCTTTTCCAATGCTTTTTCCTTCCAATAAATAAATAAACAAGTATCCCATTGTGAGTGCATGTTCCTCATGACTGTTCAGCAGTGCAGGAGAAGAGGTGGGATAACTCAGTGCTCCTTTACAGACATTCAGTTATTTATTAGGTGTTATCCACACTCATCAAGATGGGTTAAACACACAATAAACTTTCAGTGGGCTTTGGATTAGGTTCCTGAATGTCAGCTCTGTCCCCAAGCTCGCTCCTGCTACCTAGGGCCTGGGGACTCTGCACACCTCAGCCCAGCAAGGGGTTGCTGCTGGTCCCACTGTGGCACCAGCACAGGTACTGTCCCTACCATTGTGGCTAGCATGGGGTCCAATCTCAGGGCTGCCAGGGGAGGGCAGGGATGCCCGTGTACAGGGCTTTGATAGGAAGCCACCTCCAAAACAGCAGAGACTGGCAGAGTCTTGGCACCAGAGTCTGGCCCCTTGCCCTTTTAGCTTAGTCTAGATGCTGAAATTAGATGTTTCAAGGTAGCAACATCAACAACATCAGCTACTCATCATCTGCTAATAACGCTAAGCAGCCGTCAGCTGAGCAAACATTAATTACAGGATGCTCAAAACATGATCGGTAAGCAGGTACAGATGTTCATCCCACTTTCATGCAGGTCAGATACCACCAGGCTCAGTGCAGTGATCCAAGCACCTCTCTCCAGCCCTGCTCACCATGCACAGCCAGCTGCTTCAGTGGCAACTGGCGGTGGCACAGAGCCCGTGGTGGGGGTGATGGTGGTAGTCCTGGGCATCCTCCAACACTCCAACCCATCACATTTGCTGATTCCTAAACAGGACCAGCAGAAGCTTGGTCAACACCTTGGGCAAGAGGAAATCAGCTGAATCAAGAATGGTGGGAGGAGGCCCACGTGAGCCGTCACAGTGCGCGGGATGCTGAGGCAGAGGGAAAGTGCTGCATGTCTTCCTCCAGCACTGTCAGCATAGTGGGAGATGAGATGGCAAAACGTGCCCAAAATAGGAAAAAAGGAAGGAAACTCAGGGCTTGTGGGATTGCATCATATAGGGTCAAGTGCATCTGCTTCAGGCCATGGCTCAAGTGTGCAGCATCAAAACTGGCCTTACTTCCCTGCTCCAAAGATGAAGCATCAAAAACACTATCCAGCAAGGGCTGATGCAGGTTCATGCCCTGCTGCAAGGACAAGCTTGCTGTTTCTGTCTTAGGGGTGTCTGTAATAAATTCATTAAGGCTTGAGATGCTTCTCAGGTTTTGGGTTTTCTGGATCTCCCTCCTTCAAGGGGTTGCTGATGCCCCAGGATCTCCTGCTGCTGCAGCCCAAAGAGGGTTTAGCTGCTGGAGCTGGTCATGACATGCTTCTCTGATATCCATCTCATGCTTTGGAGGCTAGAGCAAGGTAGGAGCACCGGTGTCACCATCAAGCACAGGCTCCCGTTGAACCCTGCTGTGTTTCACACCTTTCCACTCTAGGAAAAGAAATGCCAAGGGATGCAAAGTGGACTCTGAGGACCTGCACTTGATTCTGACTATTGCTTTCCAGCAACCCCAGCCAGAGCTGACTGGTGTACAAGTTCCCCCCTCTGGCACTGCTTGGGACACCCACAAGACACTCTCCTGGTCCAGAGGGGGAAGTGGGAAATGCCCCCATTCCGCTCAGCTGCAAGCAGACCAGCTGCCTGCTCTGATGAGCCCAATCCTGCTGGTGAATGCCAAACAAGTGGCCCTTGTTTCAGGGTTGGGCACATGATCCCAGGGATCAGAGGCTGCAGCTGCCTGGCCCCAAGGAGTTTGCAGGAGACCTTTGCCCAGTACCATGCCTTTAATTCCCCACTCACTGCACTAGTCAATTCAGGGTTGCGACGATAGAAACAAAACTACTCAGCACTAAGAGAAAGAAAGGGTTTTATGAAATGGTGGTACTGCAGGGAGGGAAGATTGGTGGGTATTTATCTACTAATAGACATCTGCAGTGGTAGTGTCCAAGCTGTTCAGCTTCATTGACTCCTGGCTGCAGCAAGAGAGGATGCTGGAGGCTGCAGGACCTGGGTGCAGCTGCAGTGTTTGCCAGGGATGCTCCCACACCTCCCTCCAGCCATAACCTACAAGCACCTTTGCCCATGAGCACAGAGCAAAGCATCTTCACAGTTTTGACCATAACCCTAACCCTAAGTCACCCTGGTGGCAGTGCTCCTTGGGAAACACTCAGGGGTTCTCAGCCAGAGAGGCTGAGATGCCACATCCCACACTGCAAAAAATTATTAACAGGGTGTTTTGTGTACAGAAGGTCAGAGAGAGGGTGTGCAAAGCCACAGACTGTTTGCCGATGTGCTTAAAGCTGGGTTCAAGATCTTTATTCCAAGCAGTCACATTGGATATAATGGCTGTGGGGGCGAGTGAAGATGGAGCTTAGGAGAAAGGTGACAATGAATTAGAATTCAAAACCTATGTGGGCCTATTGACACAGCAGAAACTGCCCCGGGAGGTCCAGATTGATTCACCAAATCACCAGTGGGAGCTGGCTGCTCCCATTTCAAGAAAACACATTGCAACTTTAAGCCGATCCTTGGGTTGCACTGGGGTGTTGACCCTCATCTTTCTGAGCCTACACTCCTCCCAGGATCAGAAGTCTCAGTTGCTTCAGTGTTTTGTCACATTGAGGAGACATGATTGCACAAATGATGGTCCTTCTTGGGGCAGCTTCTGCTGGAAATTAAAGAAAATAAATGACATCTAGTGCTGGCTAAGAAAATGAGATGGATGGTGTGCTTCGATGTGGCTGGAGGCCCTTCTCTTCACCGAGCATGGAAACCCCACCAGCAAACTGATAGTCCCCCACCCCAAGCTGGGCTCACACTGGGACCACGGCAGGGATTGCTCAAGGTGGTGATAAGGTGAGTTGGGTCCCTGTGCTCCCCATCACATCCTGGCGTGGGTGGGGATGAATCAATACCATCATTGCCACTTACCACCCCATGCCGTCAGCCGACGGTCACGCTGCCTTCTGCCAGCGTCTGCCAGGATTGTTGTTGCTTGTCCCTGGCAATTTCAGCCTGCTGCAAAATAACTCGGGTGAGGCAAACAACATGAGATCCCTGCCCTGAGGAGCAGACAGGGCTAGCAGGCAGGGAGAGGCAGGTCCCCTCCTCCCCAAGGTGGGTCCCAGGTGTGTCACCAGCCATGCAGAAGGATGGGCTAGGGGATGACGAAGGACATCCAATGCTGAGCAGGGTCAGGAGCGGGCAGGTGGTGTGGGGGTGGCAATGATTTGGGCAGGGCCACGGAATGCGTGGGACACAGGGACAGGCAATGCCAAGTTTGACAGCAGCCCACTGAGGCAAGGTGGTATGCAAGTAAACCCTAGTGAGGACACCAGGGCAGCTCACAGACTTAAAGACCATAAGTATTTTGCACCATAAATCCTTTCTGGTTTTTTTCAACAGCTAGAGGGGAAAGGCTAAGAAGCACAGGATCTGATGGAGAAGTCCACTGGGGTGAAAGCACTCCATGCTCAAAGGCTGCTGCAAAACAGCCCTGATGGGGATGGAGCCATTCTCAGGGCTCCTGCCTGTCGTGACACCCAGTTGTGTCACCCAGCCACCAGTAAGCTGCCCTCACCCACCACAGGGATCAGCTTTTGCAGCGTGACGGACACCAAGGGAACAATTACCACACAGCCTAAGCCTTTTGCAACTCCAATTAACATCTACCCAAGGTCACTGCAGCCCATGCTGGCAGCCAAAACATGTTTAAGCAGGCTGCTGGCCAGCTCTGCCTCCAAAGCAGCCTCAGTCAGCCAACACCAATGGACCAGGGATTGCCACTGCCCATGATGCCGAGGACATCTTCCTCAATGCCCACACTGCTGGGACACAATGGCCAGGGCCTGCATGTGTCACTTTGTCATGCTCAGTGCAACACCTCTTCTGCTCCCAGGTTTCCCATCAGATGGAGCTACTACTAAACCACCTTCAGGTTTGCTTTTGTGGGTGTCACACAGGAAGAGGGTGTAATGGGACATGCCAATGCCACTGGAAAACGCACCCTCACCTTGTCAATTGTACATCAGTTTAGGAAACGGTGTTGGGAGTGGGTGAGGTCCTGACACCGTGCCAGGAAAAAGTTATCCCAGGGATGGTGAATCAGGCTCTGCTAATGAACTGCATCCAGCACCTTCACACTGGCATCTTGAGTTGAAGTCAGAGTGTTTGAAACCAGACTTGCCCAGGCTTGTGTGCCTGTAGGCTCTGCTCAGCTCAGATAGTTTTCTCTTTTAGAAATGTATTTTTTGAATTTGAAGATGTTTGTCCTCTAAAAATCCCACCTGCAGGTGGCAAAAAAAAAAAATAATCTGCACTTCTGAACTGAAGCTTTCCTTGCCCTTTAGGTCATTGCAGTTCAGGGCATTGGCTACCACTGTAATTAATAAATTTAGAAAAAGCTCACTGAGGAAAGGGTGAATGCAAACACACAGCTATATGTAAGGACAAAGAGGCCACTGTAGCATCCCTGACAGAGGGCTGCCAAACTGCACAGGGGGAGCTGCTAGAGCCCCCCAGAAAAGAAAGTGTTTGAAACTGAACATGAGCCAGCAGTGTGCCCAGGTGGCCAAGACCAACAGCATCCCAACAGGATTAGGGCAGGGATATTCCCTCTGTACTCAGCACTGGTGAGTCTGCACATCAAGTCCTGTGTCCAGCTCTGAGCCCTTCACTGCAAAAAAGATATTGAGCTGCTGCAGCTTGTTCAGAGAAGGGCAGTGGAGCTGGTCTGGGGCACAAGTCCTACAAGGAGCAGGGGTGGAGCTGGGGTTGTTCAGCAATAAGGAAGCTCAGGGGAGACCTCATTGCTCTTTACAACTATCAGAAAGGGAGGGTAGTATAGTGTAGTGACCTGTAGTAAGATGAGGATCGGCCTCTTTTCCCAGGTAGCAAGTGACAAGGATGAGAGGTAACGGCCTCAAGTTGTGCCAGGGAAGCTTTCGCCTGGATAAGGGAAAAATTTCTATCCTGAAAAGGTGATGAGGCATTGGAATAGACTGCCCCAGGAAGTGGTGGAATTACCATCCCTAGAGGCATTTCAAAACCATGTAGATGTGGTGCTGAGGGACATGGTTTAGTGGTGGACTTGACAGTGCTGGGTTAATGGTTTGACTAAAAGATCTTGAGGGTCTTTTTCTCCCTAAAGGATGCTGTGATCATAAATTAAGCTGCATCAGGTCCCTGCCCATGCAGCAAAGGGCAGGTGGGATATCACTCTGGTGTCATTTGGCAGAGGAGACCCCAATCTCCCAGAATTGGGGCTGGTGTGCTCTTCCCAGCTGGAGCCACTGAAGCTGAGTCATTTGACCCCCCCTTAGAAATCTTCTCAGGCAGGGATCGAGGTCACGAAAGAATGGCCCACTCCCAGAGGCGCGTCACCCCACGCCCACAGTTGTGCCTGCAGGGAACAGTGCTCTGGTTCACTCCTTGGAGTTGGGGTGCGGAGGATGCAGGGGGCCAGGCAGACAGACCAGCAAGGAAAGGGGTTTATCCACTATGACAAAAATAGGAGTGGGGAGGGAGGGAGGGAGGGATCCCTCGGCTGTCTCTCACACATCTCTGCATTCTCTAGACACCTCAGCCATGGCACTCCCAGTCTTGCTTCACAAACAAGGAAGAATGTGTAAAAAAACCTGAGCCCAGGCTCATGCCAGTTTATCTTTTTAAGATACTTTGGTGCAACTTTCACCGTCCCAGCCTATGAATACCCAGACGTGCTCCCAGTTCCTGGTTAAACATACCCACTGTACCTCTTAAGGCTTTGACATCAGGGCAAACATTCCACAGAGGTGCTGAGGGAGCCCAAATGCAGAAATCCTGGCTCCTTGCTGGAGCCAGCAGCCCCCTAGCATGCAGGCACAGCAGTCCCAGCTCCAAAACCACTCATGCCAAGGGCCAGAGCCAGATTAAACACTCTGGGGATAAGCCCCCAAGTCCCTTCCCATCCTGCAAGCACCCAGGAGAGGATCAGTATTGTAACATTCCCTGACACAGCCCCATCCTCCCTTTTTCCCAATAAACCATTGGGAAGTGTCTGGCCTCACTGGTGTAATGGACACGTAAGTTACTTAAAGCAGCCTGTCTAAAAGCAGCGACCCTCTTGTACTGATATGAGAGCAGCTTCGGGTGAGAACACAAGCTCTGCTACCATGACACTCAAGCAAAGGCTTGTTCATAACAGCTTTGCTAACAGCAAAGCTTGCCTTTAAATCTCTTGGAATTAAAAAAATAGAAATCTGGGTCCAGACTTCTTGACTTCTCTGAAAGACTTTGCTCTGCACTGCGTGATGGTACAGGGCATGCCATCCTTAACAGCCCATCCCTGCATGCTGGAATCTACTCCATAGCCACAAGATTCTGGAAGAGACTGGCCAGACTGGAAATCCTTGAGGAGGAGCTGCCATAGGTGCCCCAACCTGGGGGCCAGGTGGCGTTGCCTGGCCAGTTATGGTTTCCCAGCCACTTCAAAGAGCAGGGAGGAGGGCTGGTACTTCACCAGCTCTGCCACGGGCTCCAAGAAAGCCTGTAAGGGGTGAAGGGGAGCCCTGGGCCTGGCGTCGGGACTACCCTTTTTTTCTGCAAAGCACATTTGCCAAGGGGCTTAAACCCCTTGGGGAGGGTGGATTTGTTTGGGTGGGACAGCAGTTGGCTTAGTTTATCTCTGACCCACTCCCGCCTGCGGGCACTCAGCACCAGGGCTGCCAGGGGCACAAGAGGAGGAGACCTGCTAGCTGGAGCCCGCAGCAGCAGCGAGGCATCTGGGGTCAGGCTCCATATCTGGGGACCCACTATGCCTTGGCTCCTTGCCCAAAAAGAACCGCACGGGGTTTTGCTGAGTCACACAGTGCTTCGGGCGGGAGGGCGCCCCGGTTTTGCTGACTCACAGTCAGTGGCGCTTGCCTTGACCACATGCCTGCGGGGGCAGGAGAGAAGCAGGTGCTGGCCAAACTAACGGGACCCACCAGGTTCAACCAATGCCTCTGGCCACCAGTCCAGAAAACCTCATCTCAGTGGGAATCCACATTCCATGGGGAGGCAGCAGGATTCCTGATACCCACCAGCTTGACTGAGGCGTGGCAATTTGGAGAGCTAGTGGGACAGCAGACAGCAGAAATGTCCCCTAAAAACAATCAATCAGCAGGGACCGCAGTTGGGGGTGGCAGGCATAGACCCAGGGCTGCAGGATCCTGTGTGAGGTCACGGGTGTATGGAAAAGGCTCAGGAACAGAGTGTGGGAAGGAGATGGTGCAAGCGAGGTGCCAGTGACATGACCCAGCAATTTTCCAGAAGTTGCATGAACGTGAAGGTGACAGGAGAGGGACAGGGACCTCACCATGAAGCCAGGGGTCCCCCACTCCAGCAGTGCTCAGCTCATTCCACAACCTCCTGCTCTCCCATCCCCACGCTGGGCACAAGCAGGAACAGAAAAAAAGTGCTCCTAGCCCTCAGGACTTGGATGGGAAAATGTCTGTAAATCCGGTTCCATTTATATTGTTTTTCCAGCGAGTCTTGTGGCTCTGTAAAAGCTCAGTCAGGGCAAACTGGTCAGAGATTAGCTCTGTCCGTGGCCCCCCGAGCCCGTGGCACATCCGAGCCCTGCCGTGACACCCCAGCGTGGGCAAAGAGCCCGTTCTGGTGGTCCCTGACGCTCAGCCCTGCATTCTGATGGAGGGGGGAGACTAAAGGCTAAAATCTGCTGGTGGCCAGTGCCCTCCTGGCACTGCCACGGTGCCCTCTGAGGGAGGGCGGACAGGAATATGCCCCCCTTCCCCAGAACCCTCCGGGTGGGAGGGATGGGTGTCCCCAGGCCGGGAGTGCCCCGGGGCAGGAGGGGCACAATGATCCCCCCGGGAAGGGGCTGCGCTCGGAGCGGGGCCGGGGGCTGCTCGATGGGGACTGCGGCCCCCACACCGCTACCCGCGGTGGGGCATAATAATATAAAAAATAAGCCAGAAAACATGTGAAGGACCACAAAAAAAAAATAAAAACCCCAACAGGAGGAAGTCACAGGCAGGCCGGCAGGAGCGCGCGGCCGGCCGGGCGGGCACCTCGTGACAGATTTCATGCTGTTTATTCCTCCAGCCCGGGGCTGAGTCACGGCCCGGCCCGGCCCGCCGGGGGTCGGCGCTGGGGGGCCCCGAGGCGGCCCCGGCCCCTTCCCCGCCCCGCTCCCCGCCCGGCGCGGCCCGGCCCGGCCTCACGTGACGCCTCCCGGTGCAATTTTAGGCCGTCAGCTGACCCGAGCAATCCCTGGAGAGGCTCCGCCGTGCCTACAAAAACAGGCACGGCAGCCCAGCAGCGCCGTCGCGGCCTCTCCACCCCGGCACCCCGCAGGCTCTCCCGCCGCCCGCAGCGCCATCCCCACCGCCACCATGGGGCCCCGCGGCCTGCTCCTGCTGCTGCTGCTCGCCCTGGCCGGGCCCTGCGCCGCCCTCATCAGGTGAGACACACACGGGGGCCCTGCGGCTGCCGAGCCCCCACTGGGGCGGTGGGACGGCACCCCCGGTGGGGTTCAGGGGCTCCTGTTCTCCCTCCCCGTGCAGGGGCCTGGCCCCGGCTCCCCCCGCTCCTGGCGAGCTTTGGCAGCCCGCTCCCCGCGCCGCTGTCCGGCTCTGGGAAAGGCACCGAGCGCGGCACTGCTGGGGGGTCCGGCATGGGGTGCTGGTGGGAGCCCAGCCCTCACCCACCTGCTGCTGGTGCTGGCACACGCCCTGTTTGCGGCGGGGTCCTGCTGCCCCCTGCCACACACCCGGTTAACAGGTGGGTGTTCTCCTTCCCCGCACAGGATCCCCCTGACCAAGTTCCCTTCCATGCGGCGCGTTCTGAGCGAGGTGGGCAGTGAGATCCCAAATGTGAACGCCCTCACCCAGGTCCTCAAGTTCAAGCTGGGCTTCCCCGATGCGGCTGAGCCCACTCCAGAGATTTTGAAGAACTACATGGATGTGAGTAACAACACCCTGCCAACCAGCCCCTCACTGCAGTGGACCCCAGCACAATGTTGGGCAAGCAGCTGTCCCTTCTGGGGGTACCCATCCCAGGGGTGTGGTGGGACATGCTGGCCCTACTGTTCCACCGCAGCTGGGGAGGTAAAGGAGGGAGAGATGTTGATCCCGTAGGGCAGATTCATGCACCCCCATGGCTTAGTGGGTGGGTGTCAAAAGGTGCTTCCCATCATTACTAAACTAAAAACACTAATATTAGTAATTATAACAACAGCAAACAACCCACTGCCACCCAAGCAGGAGCTTTTTCAGTTTGTGACCTGTTTCTTTTCCCCTTTGTCACTAATCAGTGATTACAAATAGGGGCCTGCTCACTTGCAGTCCTTCCTAGCATCTTCTGGCCCATTTGGGCTCCACTTTTGTCAAGACAGGGACATAAAAATCACGCTCCACTCCCTGAAGCATTGGGGCATAAAAGAGTGAGCATGGCACAGAGGAAGAAAGCTCAAACTGGGAACCAGCTTGTTATGGGACTGGGGAGGAAGGACCCATCCTCTCACTATCCTTTATCTTCTACACTGTCTTGAGAAAAGCCACTTTCTTCTCAGCAACTTAGGGAGCAAGTGGACCTTCATGGTGGCAAAAGAAGTCAGATAAAGGATGTGAAGTTTGCCCTTGCCCAGCTGCCAGACATGTGCGGGGTTTACTGTTTCTGGGTTCCTCGCTGGATACTTTCACAGCTCTTGGTGGGATAGGATGTGAGCGCTGGCTGGCAGAATAAAGCTAGCCCCAGATATTCAGGCATTAATTCAGGACATTGCCCCTGCTTCCCTTTTCCAGGGGCTCTTTTCACTCAGCCAGCACTGTCCTGTGCTGGGAAGGGCCACTGCTATTTCAGTTGGTGGTGTTGAAAGCTAGGGCACTAATGGTTGTGTCATGGTTGTGTCTCTTGCAACCACAACTCAGACCGCCTCAAAGGACTGTTGTCCCTTGTCATAGGGGCACCAGCCCAACCTGTGGTGGGAGATAAGGAACCATTGGGTCCCTCCCAGCCTAGCTGAAAATGCTTTTGCTGCCAGAGGAACTCTTGGGACAAAAGGCATAACCCACGCTAGGCTGCCTAACATGCTCATGCCAGCCGCTGGGACCCTTGGTGTGTCTGTGTATGTACAGGGCCCCCATCCCAGGGGTAAATTTTCAAGTGCCAGCAATAATTACAGAAACACTGGAAACAAGTGCTGCCTTCCCATTATGGCTAATCGCAAGGGATTGTTAATTACTCAGCAAGCCACCCTTGCAAACTAAAGCACAGGAGGTGAACAACTTTGATAATCCTGTTTTTTCCCCCTACCTTAATGAAGTACATGGGGGTTTTGGAAAGGCTACTGGCTGATTTCCCTTGCTAGCAGCCTTCTCTCCAGGACTCTGATCCAGCTGCTTGCCGGGCACAACACAGGTCTCTGCCTGTTTAGGAAGACTGGGGAAAAATAAGTCCATAAAAACAGGCCCTGAAAATGGGACTCACCTAGTACTCCCCATTCATTCTTGCCTCTGTGGATAGAGGGATGCCTTGCAAACAGCTTAGCCATTCAGGTTTCTTCCAGTCCTGACAGAGATGCAGTTGAAGGGCAGAGGGATATCCGTCAGATACCTGTGCTACACGAATGTCTCCCAAACTTTCACTCTGCAGGCCTACATCCACCTCTAGTGGTGCTGCTGCTGCCCTCTGCTCCCACCACTCCTCCAGTCTTCCAGGTCCCATGACTGAGCATTTGTTTATTCTTCTCTACCCCAAGAACTCACCAGCAAACACCAAAAGCCCCAGTGGCTGTATCTCCACCTGTTGTGGGCAGAGCTGCTGCTTGCTGCAACACCCAGTTCCTTTGCAAACCCACCAGCAAGGCAGCTTACCAGCCGGTTGGAGCTTTTCAATAATGCAGGTGTTTTGCTTGGCTTCCTTCCATCTTTTTTCTCTTCTGTATAGTGAACTTCATGCTAGCCTGCAAACCTTCCCCCTTCTCGTCTTCCTTGTCGCTTTGCCCCAAAAGTCCTCCCCCGCATGCACCCATCCCGGTTGTCCCAGATTTATCCTTTTCACACCCACTATAATGAGTTGTGAACAGTGAAGGGGAGCCTCCCTTCCAGAGAACAAAGGCTGGGAGTCCCATCAGTGCCAAAAGCAAGAGGATAGATAGCAGTGTCTAGATGAGAAGCTAATTCCCAATTCAACCCTAAGAGATTTTTTGCTCTTTAGTCCCTGCTTTTAGGTGGCTGCCTCTACTCATGGCTTCCTTCTCCTTTGCAGGCCCAGTATTTTGGTGAAATCGGCATCGGGACCCCCCCTCAGAATTTCACTGTGATCTTTGACACTGGCTCGTCCAACCTCTGGGTCCCGTCTGTGCACTGTTCCTTACTGGACATCGCCTGCAGTAAGTGTTATAGGTGCCAAGCACTGCTCAACAGCTTCTCCTGCCCCACAAAATGCAGATCCTTGCATTGCAAGAGGAGAAGCAGGCAGTAGCGTGAAAGGGCTTGTCAGAGACTAATGGGCTCTCTAGGGTCAGAACTGGAACTACAATCCCAGTCTCCTGCATCCATCCTTCATTACTCCCCTCCTGGTATTTTTGCCTTTCAAGTCATCCACGCACAGGGCCAAATCTTCTACAACAGCCTTAGCCCTGCAGCACGGGAACAATGTCATAGGTTGTGATGTTTCTCCCAGATTATAGACCAATGCTGCTGTTACCCCATTGCACAAGGCTGACTTTTTTTAAGTCAGCCTCTTGCCAGATCTGATACAAACTGTCCTAGTTTCTGGTTTATTGCTGCACAGAGCATGTGCGTGCATGTTTATGGAGTTATAATTAATGAGAGTCAGGTAGGCAGAATGAGAGAACATCTTAGGGACTACAAGTTTTTTTGCTTTGTGGCATTCCTATGCAATAAACCTCTACAGTTGAAGATGTCAAACCTGGCTATGGCAAAATGCCATTTAAAAGCCACCGGCTGTGCTCCTTAAGCAGAGTGGAGAAACCTGTGGAGTCAACGAATGAAGCCATGAAAGGCATTCCATAGTGCTCATTGGGAGCAGGGTGGAAATTTTGACTGTAGTGATCAGAGAGGAGGCAGACCTTCTTTTTGCATATGTGAAATGAGATTCAAGACATAGGTAGGGTGTTGAGGTCCAGACCTGGTCTGTGTTGGGGATTTCTGATTTGTAGCAGGAAGCTGGTTTCTCAAGGCTGTTGCTCAGGAGGTGCTGGGACCAAAGGGTGCATTTTATGAGTATACAAGGAGCTCAACCTCCTGCCAGATTGAGATCCAAACTGGGACCCAGACAGTCTTATCCAGAGAAGGCCCCATATAGCATGTGGGTTTCTGTGCAACTCATCTGGTTTGTCTTCAGTGATTGTCTGCACTGCTCAGTGAGCAGTCATGGAGCTGTGCTGGCCAACTTATGACTTGGGAGGAGCCTATGGAGGAGGAATCTGCCTGGCCATAAAACCAGGGATATCTTACAGCTCCCAACCTATACAAGGGGAAAAGCAGCTTAGACTAGGGTAAAGCCCTTCTCCTCTGCAAATAAAAGAGTATTTTGAGCCCTCTCTGTACAAAAAAAGAAAAAAATTCAGCTAATCTATGTAAAAGAAACAGGTAAGTCCATGAGGTGAAAATATTCATGCCCAGAGTAGGCTATATTTAAAGCCACCCTGGTTCTCCATGGCATGGAGGGGTACACATTTCACTCTGCTGACTAATGCACCCTGACACACCAGCCACATAACCTCTGTGCTTTTAATACCCGGTGGCCAAATCCGATTTAACAGCCTGAATTGGATCTGCCCACCTAATTCCCCAGAGGTTGGAAATGCTTTGTTAAGCAGTTCAGGCTTGGCAAATGCTGGGTTTGGGCCCACCTTCACATTGTTGAGTGTCTGTTTGGTCAAATAAGCCAGGTGGTGTAGGGTTAGGTATTGGGGAACTATAGGTATCAAGGAGCACTAACACTGTGTGTCACCCTGTGTCCCCCTTCCCGACTGCAGTGCTGCACCACAAGTATGACTCCTCTAAATCCAGCAGCTATGTGAAGAACGGCACTGCGTTTTCCATCCACTATGGGACAGGGAGCCTTTCTGGGTTCCTCAGCCAGGACACAGTCACGGTGAGTTACAGCTGCCCTTGCCCCAAGCTGTCCCAGACTCCTTTTGGTAGAGTGCTCAAAGCTGTTTGATTCCAACATGTCTCCGTTAAGTGTCCTTGTATAGAGCATGCTTCAGTGCTATGTTTCTGAGTGCTTTGAAATGATATGGTGATGATGATGGTGGAGGTGACAATGATCATAGACAGGCAGACAAGGGGGAAGGTATTAATCTGCAGGTCAACAGGCTGGGAGTGTGGACTGCACTCCAGGTGCCCTGGCAAACATGGTCTCTGGTCATCTCTCCAACCCTCTTCCTCATGACCGTAGAAACTTTGCAGCCCAAGCACACACCAGCACTATTGCACAGATTGCTGGTGGTGCCCAGCTTGTTCCCAGCCAGTATCCACACAATAGTGGATATCCTTTTCAGTGAGCAATGGCTGAGCTTTCTGTCTTGTGAAGGGCAAGTGTTTTTCATGACTCCCTCCTGAGTACAGATGCTCATGAGAGTTTGCCAGCTGCCAAACGTCAGCAGTGCATGTGCTCTCAGACTGCTCCATCTCCTGGCAAGGTTAAGAGCATATGTTTGCTTTGCCGGGGGGGGGGGGGGAGAGAAAAAGCAAAAGTTTTGAATTAAGCTCATAAATCTGTGGATTTGATGGTTTCTGTGTAGGTTCAGTTGAAAAGTATTGGGTTACCAATTTTATCAGAATCAAAAGAAAAATATTCAAGAGGAGCCTAAAGTGTGTGACTCATGCAAGGTGCATTCTTTATCTCATCCTTATAGCATGAAAATTTCAGGCTAGCCTAGAAGCACCAGCCATTGCGTGTACACTGCATCCAAAGAGGCAGCAAGGCAAACAGCAAACTTCACTGTCCTTAGAAAGTGTGGGCTGGTTTAGGCACTTTCCAGCTCTATGCTGGGACTGAAGTGAGTCAGAAGGAAGACTGTGGCTTTTTCTCTTTTTTTTGGTTTGTAATTGTCACCCTCACGCCTGCTTGGTAATTAGCTCTCCATTTCCTGAAAGCTCAGAGTGAGGATTTTGTGCCTGAGTTTATTTGGGAAGTGGTGATGGCTCTTGGTAGACAGCACAGGTTGTAGCATTTGGTTTCTGTTTGCACAAAAGCAAGACAAACCTCTTGCATGTAGCTGAGCAGTGTCAGGCTTGTAGTACACAGCAGCAAGGGCAACTCAGAGGGTTGGGGACCTTCAGCTTGGACACCAAGATGTTTCCTCTGATTCACAGCATGGCATAGGCAAAGCTCCCTGTCAGGTGTAGTCTGGCAATACAGACATTTGAAATAGCCTTCAGTGTGACCGTCTTGGCTCCAGACATCTCACCAAAAGGCACTGGTTGGCAGGTAGTCCAGAGTCTTTCAGTCCTGAATTTCTCTTTGAGAGGGTGATGAGCTCATGTAAAACATCCTCTTTCCTTCTGTGAAGGAGTGATGCCCTGTAGCACTGCGCTCCCTAGTGCTGCTTGCTCTCCAATGAGCAGCAGATACAGCCAGCCCTCTGCTGCTCAGGCATCTCATTGCTTTATCACAGCCCGACCTTGGGATGTCCTTCAAGGGCAGCAGAGGGAACTTTGCTGGCTGTGGGGCAGGAGGTTTCTCCTGTGACTGCAGTGCAGATACACCACATGGAAGATGCCCTTCCTTGCCTCTCCCCTGTGCCTCTGCACCCCCAGCCCCAGTGCCAAGCTGTGCCACAGAAGCATAGTCTGCCTTTGCCATCCAGTGCTTGCCCCCTGGCTGAGGCTCCTAACAAGGGGACCAGATGAGCTGTGGGATACTGACACCTGTCTGCAAAGTCCTGGAGAGCAGCCACCACACAGCCATCCACTGATCATGATTTTGGATTGCTCTGTGTCTGGGCAAGAGCCAGCAGGGGGACAGAGACAAAGCATCTGATACCTGCCTCCCCCTTGCAATTTGCAAGCAGGCAATATCCAAACAAACCTGGTGCTCAGTCCTATCAGTCCATTGCATTTTACTTTGTTTTAAGTGGAAGCTTTCTTGGACTTTCTGAGCTGCTGGAAGACCAGCCGTGCCAAGTGGTGGCTTTTGTAAACCTGCAGCAAACAACTGGGGCAGTCACCATGTGCTGGTGAGCGGATGCGTTGCTGTATTCTGTTTTACCCCACATCCTGCCCTGTGGCTTTTAGCTTTTGCAAGGCTCGGTCACCCTTTCCTAGCACAGTCCTGCATTAAAGGCAGCACTGCCATCCCAGCCTTGCACTGTCTAGCCCTGGGGGGATGTTAGTAATTTACAGGGATCGTTATCTGCCATCAGGTAGGAGAGGCCAGCTTGTCAGTCCAGCCTGGTTCACTACAGGGCTGCTAGCTGCAGGCTGAGAGGCTGAAATTGTCCTAGCGTAGATGATAAAATTGCCTGTGGTCAGCCAGAAGCTCACAAACCTCCTGAACTGCTAGAGCCAGGAGCCAGCAGATGAGTCCTGCTCCCCATCAGCAGAGCTATCCTGCTTTCTATGATCTTCTTTCTGGGGATCTGCCCTTGCAAGGCGTTTCAGTTTTCTAGTGGGGAATGCCAGTAATCTCATGGCTGTCAGGAGAGGTGACCTTTGAATTCTTAGTACTCCTCTTGCTATTTTTGTGCCTTGGGCTCAACCTTGCTTTCTTGGCTGGTCTTCTCCCCTCCCATGGGAGGTCTCTGCAGGCTGGTGGCTCTTACGAGAGATGCAGCAATATCCTGGGGATGTTTCTAGTGTAGGAGAGATCACAGGGGTTGTGGGGAGAGATGAGAGGGATTTGTGTCTCCAAGCAGGTGGATACAGAGATGACTTAGATGTCCAAGGTGGGGAAGAGGATTAAAGATGCAGCACAAGAGCATTTCAGACTGGGAGGAAAGGATGAAGTAGGTGATAGGGGAAGGGATGTAGGGGGGACAGAGTGATACGCGTTCCTCTGTGCAAAGAGTAGGAGCTGCAGAATGGCATGCCTGATGTTGGGACCCAGCAAAAGGCTAAAATGGCTGAGTGAGGTGGGCAAAAAGTAAAGGGAAGCTCCTACCCTTAAAGGTGTGCTGGGCTTTGCAAGGACTCAAGCTTCCACGGTGCAGCCAGAATTGCCTGTCTCTTCTCCACACAAGAGTGGCACCAAGGTATCTGGTTTCTGCAGCTGCCTACAAATGCAACTGTGAAAGTAGTCAGGAGTGTGGCAGCACATTGAGGGATGCACTACAGCCTGTGCGCAGTGAGATCCCATTACCACCTTGGTCCCTTGTGTCAGTTTTCTTTACAATCTGCTTTTTCTTTCCCTCCCCATCTCCCAACAGCTCGGTGACTTGAAAATCAAGGATCAGACCTTCGGGGAGGCCGTGAAGCAGCCAGGCATGACATTCATCGCCGCCAAGTTTGACGGCATCCTGGGTATGGGGTTCCCAAGGATCTCTGTGGACCAGGTCACCCCTTTCTTTGATAACATCATGGAACAGAAGCTGATTGAGAAAAATATGTTCTCTTTCTACCTGAACAGGTAGTATTGGTTTTGGTGGCACACCTCTCATTGTGAGGGCAAGCTCAGTGAGCTTTTCTCTGTCTCCCAATAGCACCTCTTGCTATCTACTCTTTTACACTCTGGCCAGCGCTTCCCAGTTGGGTAAGCTTCAGCAACTTCTGCTTGTGGGAGCAGTCAGGCCAAAATCTCTTCTGTTTACTGCTTTAGAGTAAGAAGAAGGGAAGTAGAAATGCAGCTATTTTACTGATAAAAAGCTGGGTAGAGCTGTGACCAGATATTTTAACTCATGAAGAGACAGGGGATGTTTTCAGAGGAAAGAGAAACCAAAATAAACAAGGCCGTCATCACAACATTGCATGCTGCTAGTGCAGTCCCCTTTAGAGGGGTAAACACTGCCCCAGTCTGCTGCCAAAATCCATAAGCCTTGTGGCCACCACTGTGTCAGCTCCCAGGCAAGCATGTCCCCAACCAGTCTTCACTAATGATGGGGTTAATGCTCCCTAACCCCCCTGGGAAATAATCTGCAGCTTCCAGCACCTTCCCACCCACTGCTGCTTCCCCCAGGACACCCCATCACCCTCCTGGCACTGCAGCAGGGGCTCTGAACTACTTCAGCCCAAAAAGTAGCGTGTCGTGAGCAGGGAGGGTGGAGAGGGCTGCTGCTGGCTGTTCAAGCATGAGCCCTCCCCCATCATCATATTTCTTTCCATCTGCTTGGCAGTGAGCTTTTATCTGATAGTAACCTTGAGAATCAACTCCAGGGCTGATGGTTGGCACAGAGTCGAGTGCAGATGACCTAACCCTGCTTCAGCTGCGTCCAGCCCTGCACAGGCACTTCTTACAGCTGGATTATTCAGGAGATCCTTGTGTCAGTGATCAGTTCCCCTTTGCCATCCCCTTTCTCTGCCGTGAGTTTCTTCAGGTGTCTGTGAGAGTGCACTAGGTGAAAAGCTGCAGGATGCCTTGGACCAAAATATTCCCATTTCCCCAGCCCAACCTATCTCACAGTGTCTGTCCTTATGCTGATGTAACATAACTCAGTGTATGTTGTCCCTCTCCAGTGCTGCTAATGCTGTGCTTCACCCCCAAGTATCCCAGCATGTATTTTGAGGGCACATGAAGGGGGTGGTTCTTACCCTGCCCTGATGTTCACAGGTTTGGATGTTGTTTTTCAGAGACCCCACTGCTCAGCCTGGTGGTGAGCTGCTCCTGGGAGGGACTGACCCCAAGTATTACACTGGTGACTTCAGCTGGATGAATGTCACGCGCAAGGCCTACTGGCAGATCCACATGGATTCGTAAGTTCCCTCCTCCACCAGACTACATGCGTGGGGTCATGTGTGCAGACAGCAGATGCCTGGGGCTGGGCTCAGACCCTCTGCAAAAAGGAAAAAGGAATCATCTCTATTCCTGCAACAGATCCCCACCAAAAGAAACAGATTAAAATCCCAACCTGGGTCTTTGGTGGTGGAAGGGGAGGAGAGGCAGAAGCCATAAGGAGCCATAAGATTCTGCAAAATCTTTTCCTTTTGTTTATGGCTTGACCCTTGAAAATGCCTACTGCATCCTTGCAAAGTGGGGAAAAACGCCAGTGTGTCCTTCTTGCAGGCAGGGCGAGGCCCATGCATTAAACCCGAGTTTTGCTCAGCTCTCAGCAAGGCCTGAGCTGCTTGACTAACTTGTAGACAGCTCCAGAGGAGCAGGATGAGGCCGCAGGAAGCCAGCCCTTGACTGAAGGGCACAGCACAGCAATCAGTGCGCATTGTTGGAGGCAGAAGGGAGGAGAGCAGGATGAGCTGCCGTCCGCCAGCCCCTCAGTCTATTCTGAGCTCTCCCACGTGATGGGAACTTAAAAGTGGCCTGTGATCAGAGTGTGTCCTTTTCCTGGGAATCGCATCGCTCCCCAGTGCAGGGTTTTAGTTCTCATTTTCCTCCAGCCCTGCTGCATTGGCAAAAAAGGCAGACCTTTGGCTGGAAGGCTTTGTCTGTCTGCACTGCTGTGAAATGCAATGCAGGTGAGGAAGCCAGGCGGCTCCTGTCAAGCCTCTTCTCTGTAGAGGAACCCTTTCCTTGCCCATGGTTGTCACTCTACTCCTTTAACCCTTTGTTTTTTGTAGTAGCATAGGCCATACTAGTCCATAATGCATTGCCCTTAGCTTACTTCCTTGTCCATTAGCTGTGGTGGTTGCTCTGGAGTGCAGGCAGCAGGCAGAGTACACAGGGAGAGGTCCAGGCTCTCTGCAGTAATACCTCAAGGCACCTGCCCAGTCACAAGTAAATGGCAGGGAGCCAGGGGGTCTGTGCACTGAGTTGATACTGCGCATCAGTATTTCTGAGTATCTGTCCTTCCTGCATGTCTGTCACGGCACTTCCTTGTGTGCCTGTGTACTGCCTGGGCTCAGCCATCAATTCTTTGCCTTCTGCTTCCTTCAGCCTTCACTGGGAGGCCTCTAAGGGTTGTCTTCTGCCTGGGCATCTCTCGACAGGGTGCATGTTGCCGGTGGAGTGAGTCTGTGCAAAGGAGGCTGCGAGGCCATTGTGGACACGGGAACCTCACTCATCACTGGCCCTACAGCAGAAGTGAAGCAGCTACAGAAAGCCATCGGTGCAAAACCACTCATAAAAGGCGAGGTGAGGCCAGGCTAAGAATGTGGGAGTCTATGGCCATCACAGTGTCTGCTCTTATACCCTACTTTGTACCCAGATGCTTGTTGAGACCCGAGTGTTCTGCTCCCTCTTATCTCTGTTCCTGGCCTGTGCTCCTGGTAAAGCCCCTGACATAGCAGGGACCCCTTCATCTTTTGACCCTGGGTAGCATTCACCACCCTGCTCGTGCTTGTGGTAGAAGGCCCAAGTCCCATGAACTTTGGGAGGCTTTGGGTCACCTGCCACCCATCTCTGGGAGGTGGAAGAAAAGGGATCTGAGTTGCTGCTGAGGCCAAGGGTGCACATTAATGTGAGTCCAGAGGCACTTTAATACAAGTAATATTTAATGCAGATGACAACCCTTTGCTGCCAAGTTTTTAAACATCAAAGCTAATTGCACAAGGTTATCTCTTCTCCTTGAAATTGTGGAATAACATGGATTATAAAGACCCTGTAGAAAAAATGCCCTGCTCTGAAACGCCTCCAAATCACAGAGCCATGAGCACTGGTGGGGCATTTTTGCCGTGTCAGAGACCCCATGCTGCAGCAACAGCTAGCTTAGACCTGACATCATCCCCGAGATGCCAGTGTTAATGAAACTGATTTTGTCTGTTCATTACACTGTGAGTCCCTGTGTATGTCTGTAGTCTGTACTGAGCCACAGCTGCCTCTTCTGTGGTAAATACCCCTAGCTGTGCCACATTGTCTGTTGCACTCTGAGACTCAGCAGAGCCAAAAGCTGAATTCAGCATTCTTTGGCTTCATCTCTATAAAGTCCTCTGGCACCTCAGCTTGCAGCCCTAGGCAAGCAGCAGCCTATTTAGCCCGGCTCAAGCTTGTCCTACACCAAGATGAGCTAATTTGGGGGAAAAGCACAGCAAAGATGTGATTGTGCCCAAGAAGGATTGTGCTCTGTCCTGAGAGAGTGAGAGCTCCCATCTAAAGCTTTACTGTTGCCATTTCAGTACCTAGTTCCCTGTGATAAAGTGCCAACACTGCCTGTCGTCACGATAACACTAGGAGGGAAGCCCTACAATCTCACAGGAGAACAGTATATCCTCAAGGTATGTCCACACAGCTTTTGCCAAACTTATGCTTCTCCCTCAAGGCCTGACTTTTGCCTCCATTGCTCAAACCTCAGCCATGAAATCCAAAACAAAAGAGCAGCCAAAGCAATACTGATGCTTGGGAAAAAGTCTGAAAGATTGGGGTGTCAGGGTGGTGGCACTGCTGATGGACCCAGGCAAACTCACCAGAGTCTTTCAGGAATGAGGCCCCATGCATAATGCTCATGAGGGATAGCAGGATGGGAGAGGAAGGGGAGGCAGGTTGTTGAATCACTTTCTACAAACATTTAGCTCTTTACTGCTGGATTCTGGTGCCATGAGGCCAGTCTTATCATAGCAGAGGCCACCAGCCTGTTGTTTAAGCCATCAGAACCAACTTGCAAGAACCGTCTTGTGCAGACTTTAACCAATGGCTCTAATTCAGAGCTGTGTGGGCTGGGAGGTTTATTGTCACATGCAGCTTTACTCAATGCTTTAGTGCTTAAGGGAGGGAGAGCTGGGTTTGGAGCCATAGGAGTGGTGGGTTGGGAGGTACTTTTGCAATCTTGGATCTCAGACTGGGAGAGGCTGAAGCAAAGCCATCCTTGCAGGTGTTCTTGTCAAGCCTTTAAGGTTGAGGGAAGGGAATGACCTGCTTAGACTGAAGCTCTCATTCTTCTGTCTAGATGTTTTCAGGAGGACAGCCTATCTGCATGAGTGGCTTTTCAGGTCTGGACATCCCACCACCTGGGGGCCCACTCTGGATCCTGGGAGATGTCTTCATTGGTCCCTACTACACTGTCTTTGACCGTGATAACAACTCTGTTGGCTTTGCCAAAAGTGTCTGAACACCTGACCCCCACTGCCTCTGCCATACATACACTTACACACACACACACACACACACACACACACACACACAGGAACCATAGAGAAGGGTTACCGGTATTAGAAACCCAGTGAGTGGAAAGGAGCAGAGAAAAAAAAAAGAAAAAGAAATGGAACTAGATTTAAAATTACATGGAAAATAGTCATTAGTGCCCTGCTAGCTGCTTTTTCCGCTCCATTGAGTAAGTGGTGCTGAGAGGTCTCTAGCTGACAACTCCAGCTGGAGTAATCCCTTGCTTTACTGCTAGGTCTTCCAGTAGTTCTTTTTCAGAATGATTCTCAGAGCTGAGCGAGGCCCTCTCTTTCCTGGGGTGGGCAGCTGGCTGGAGACAGCCCCTGGCATCTTTGTTCCTGCAGAGATGCTGTGCTGCTCTTCAGTTTGGGCTTCGGTGCTGGGGGAGAGGGATAGGGAAAGCTGTCCAGCACATTGCTGCTTCTTGCTTTTTTACTCATGAAGTGGGGGAGTGGACAGTGGGAGATAATCTGTCTTTATGACCCTCCCCAGTGAGTTGAGGCAGTGACCAGTAGGTCATTTCTCAAGGGGTTTGTGCTGACTTGGTCCTAGGAGAGCATGTCCTGGGCTGAAGCAGTAGCGGTAGTATGGTAGTATGCCCGAGGGATGAGTTTCAGAGCCCTCGGGCTCTGGTGATATGTTTTGTTTAGTGGTGGCACTAGTGAAAGAGCTGGCAGGCATAATGTCCATGTTTGTGACATAATGGGACAAGGATTTGTTGGGGGTCTCTAGCCAGTGGGACTTTTCAGGCAGTATGATTATTAAGGGGGTCAAGATAGATTTTACTTGAATTCAGGGCCATGAAGGTCTGGCCTTCTGCTGAGCAAAGTCATGTAAGTTCTCTCACGTTCAGTGAACTTCTCCCAGGTTCCCCAAAAAGCAAATCTTCCCAGCTTCATCCACAGCCAGTGAGTTGAGAATAATGTTTCCTAAAGCAACTAAGTGATCTATGAGCTGAAACCATACTGATAAAATCCATACCTGTTTGTCAGTCATGTAAGAACTTTCGGAAACATGATTCACAGCATTTTCAAACTGCACAAAACTCAAGAGACAGTTGGGAGAGCCTTCTGAGCAGGAGGATGCTGTGGCAGCTGTTGGACTTTTATTTGCTTTCCCTGCTGTCCTGTCCCAACTGCTTTTAACACCCTCTGTACCTGCTTTCTGTTTTGTTGGTGAGTTCTGTTCATGTCCACCCTGTGTTGCAGGTGGAGTGAGGCACAATCTTGCTTTGGAGAGGTTGTAGCTGATTGAGGTGTGTTCACTTATCCTCCCAGAGAGCTGAGACCTGTGCATATGGAGCTGCCTGCTTCACTGGGCTGGCATCGGTAGGCAGACACTGGTGGAGCTGGGAGAATGATAAAGTGAGTTTTAAGCAGTACTGGAAAGCAGAAGAGAGCCTGCCAAGAATCCCAGCGCCTGTGCTAGGAATAAAAGGCTCTCTTTGTTTTCCCAGATCTGCTGGATCAGATCCCAAAGTTAGGGAATGACAGCAAGTGAGGGGCAAAGCTGAGAGTGGCAACAAGACCAGATTAGCATGAGTCATGACCCCAGACAAGACTAAACAGACACCAAAATCCTGGCTACCCAAGATTCACTGATAATCCTGCTAGCAGTACTGGTAGGGCCAAAGAATTTTCCAAGAAAGGTCTTTGGGCAGTGAGTGAATAGATGGTTTTGCCCGGTGAAGGGCATATACATCATCCCTAATACTGAACTCACCATGAGCATCGGAGGCACGGGTGGAGAAGAGGTCCTGAGGTGAGTGGTGGGAGAACAGTGAACACAGCCTACAGGTTCCCTGCCCCAGTTTGCTGCAGCTCATAAGTTTGGCATTATAAGCATGCCTTGCCTTGGTGTGGCTTGAAGACTGGGGCAGGCATGGGCACACTTGGGACACATGCATTGTCCCCTGCAACCCCAGATGTGACAAATGCTGCTCCCAAAGCTTGTTTCTGCCTGGTCATCTTCACCTGGAACATCTTCATCTGGACACCAAAGAACATCTGTTGCAGACTGGCCAGAGAAGAGTAATGTGTTACCGAAAAAAAAAATCATCCATAGGTACTCCAAAATCAGCAGATACTCAGCACCTCTCACCTGTTAAGTGCCCAAAGCTCCTCCAAGTCCTGCTACGTCATTTCCCAGCTGCAGGTTTCTTCAGTGTGGTGAGACAAAGATGGCCTCTCAGGTACCCAGTAATTAGACCTGATGCAAGGAGGGAGCTTGACATGGACCTTGTAGTGGGTTTTGAATGTCTTCAGCATCAGATTTAAGCGGGATGTGCAGCACAGCCCCAGACCAAGCCATTGGACTGTGGTTGTGCTGGGCATGTAGGTGCCTTAGGCCATCTGCATCTTAGCTCCACGGTGACTTGAGGCTGGGCTGATGTCTGTCAGCAGGCAGGCAGGAGACTGACTGCTGCCTGGGGAAAGAGCATGGCCCAGAGTGATGCCCTGAGTGACATACTTTAGGATAGGCTGGAGGACCAGTTTACTGCAGCCTTCCCAAAATGGGCCTCCTCTCCTTGTTCTTTTATTTGCATTTTTAAACCAAACTTGATAATCGTGTGACTGGTTCTTTTAAATTAATTTGCTGTCAGAATTACTGTCTCTTCATAGAAAATTGAAAATAAAATACAGTATTTTCCCCCTTAACTCTGAGAGTGGTCTTTCCTTAAGCAGTTTGAGGTGCCAATCTCTTTGTCATCAGCCAGAGACTGTGTCCCCTGGTTCTGGTGTCCCTGGACATCTGGTCTCCCACTTCTGTGGACTCATGTTTCAGAAGGGCTCCTTCCTTTCTCTCGGATAAGGGAAGATGCTGGGGAGCCTGTCGGATTTGTCTTTTTCAATGGATTAAAACATAACCCAGCCTTTGCAGAGTGACATGACAGTGTCACCTGCCTGACCCAGCACTACCAAGGCACCAGGCACTTCCAGCATCCTTCCTAGGCTATGGCCTTCTGGAGTCGCACCTCCCTAGCTGAGCATTGCCAAGAGTAGTTCACCAACAGGGAACTCAGGCTGTCCCCTGGGCCCATTAGAACAAGCTCCTGTTCATCTTAGGATGTAGAGTGGTCCTGTAGCAGCCAAAACAGAACTTGAGTTTCTAAGTCTAGCCTAAAATCCACTAAGGTGTGAAGTCTGGGGAAGTCCCAGAGCCCAGTGATGAAGAACATGGTGTGGATTTTTTTTCCCAGTGTAGGAAAAATCCACCCTTCTTGCCTGACTGTGTAATTTTCAGTCCTAGGACTGCTGTATGGGAGCTGCAGACTCTGATGCAGAATAAAGGCCCCATGTGCCAGGTAGAAGATAAGAGCTAATCCCTACTTTGAAAAAAGCAGCATCTACATAAGCAAGATGATGCAGCCAAGTACCATCCCATCTTCTGAGCACAGATCTAAGTATGCAGAGAGCTTAGCTGATTTCTCCATGGGCATGTCCCGATCCTCTGTTCCCCAAGGATGCTTAAATACCCAAATCAGCTGTTCTCCTATGTTAAAGAGATGGATTTAACCCAAAAGGGCTGGCTGGATCCTGAAAACCAATCATGCAGCCCACCGTTCCTCAATAGCCGAAGGGGAGAACAAGTCATCTGCTGCCAAATATTTATTGACAGGAATACAAGGGCACTGTTTCTGCTGGGGGGATTGCGTCTAAGTCTTCAATCATACCATGAGTACTGAGCATTACATCTCACTAGGAACAGTCACAGGCTTGATTTTGGCCAAGAGCTGGAGAAGCCAAGAGTCAGAATTGCCCACCCATGCTTTTCCAGGAGGGAGCAGAGCACACCCTACCCTGGGAGCAGCCTGCATATGCAGCCTCATAGTACCTTGCCCAGCAAATCCTTAGGTTTATAACAGCCTGCTGTTTACTGCACCATCTATGCAGAACTCAGTGCACATGACAATTTGATAACTTGCTCTTTGTTAAATGTCTCCAATGATGCAAAGAAGATAAAATTTTTCATTACATGTCCCTTGCATAGAAGGATGCTTGGCCCTGACCCTCAGGGCTGTCTTCATGAGTCTGATCCTTCTCCAGGCAACTGTTTGGGGCTTTACAAAAGCCCATTGACACATGGACCTCCCCAAGGAGATGGAGGGTGGGACCCCTCGTTTATGGAGTTGACTTGTTCATCTGGTTGGCTCAGCAATTTGTTCATTTGCAAAACTATTTTTACTCATCATGAATGACTAAGCACGTTGTTTTGGGGGCTGGTGGCTTTTCCTTTTTCCGCTCTTTCTTGGATTTATTTATTTTTAGGTTTCTTTGAGAGGAAAAAGAAGTGGAGTGCAGACTGAAAGCTCAGAGAAAGGAGACACAGATCAAGGGAGAGTGGGAAGATGGGACTTACCTCTCCGAGTCTCAGGCCACCTTACTGCTTATAGAACTTGATAACCCATTGAGGAATTTTATAGGGGTAGTTCAGGAGGCTGTGGGCTTTTTCCACCTGAAAGAAAAAAAAAACAAACCCACCAGGGTCAGGTTCTGCTAATGGCTGTCTGAGGAGCTTGAGTAGGATTTGAGATGGAAGACTTTCTCACAGGTCTTACAATGCTTGATTATGCTACAGCCCACATGTCTCTAACATGATTATGGGAGAATTGCTTCGGGGCAGGAAACTTCTTTCTGTTCCGTTTGTTCCATGCTTAGCACAGGGGAATGCTGGCCTTGATGCCACCATAATGCAGGCAGTTATTCATACTCACCCCACCTTTTATTTGAAAGAAAAGTAGTCCTAGACTGTATGGGTAAGAACTTGTGTGTACGAACTTCAAAGACCCCAGAAGATTGGAAGAGGGTTAAAATAATGCAGAATATTGAGAGGGTTTATTCCTGGTGTCATTTTTTTATGCCAGTTCCCTAATTTTGAAGGGTCACATGAATGGTTTTTGAACCGGTGATGCTGTATATATGCTGTTCTGATTCACATAATAAACCTCTCACTGCTTGCACTTGCCATCGAGAAAGATGATGAATCGCCCACCCAAAGACCAAAAAGTGCTCTGCAAACTGTAGGGATGACGTGGTGCCCAAACAAGAGAAAAAGCAGCCATCCAACCTCCCTGACCTTTCAGTCCTGTTCATACCAGGGAATGTGTCCAGCTGTGTTGATCCCCTACACCACCCTGCTGCGTCCTCTTGCCTGCTCCAGACCCCCTTTGACCTTTTTCTCTGCTCACCCTCCATCCCTGCCTGCCATTAAGGGAAGTTCTACCTACATCATTTTCCCCAGACAAATGAACAACAGGCTCCTCAGTAGCTCCTATGGCAGGCAGCAGTCTGCATCCCAGGAGTTTCATTCTTCCTCCTGAGCCTGCAAGGAAGGATACTCTGCACAACTGCAGGTTGCCTGGGTTTGTCCAAGCTCTCCAGAAAAGCTGACGACAGCTGGCTACAGGTCTGCCTCTCCTGCAAACCTTCTAATCCCACAGGAACATCACTTTCACCCCAGCACTGCTTCTGTTTCTTAGCAGCTTCTTGGAGAGAGCTGGGTCTCATCACAGACAGTTTTATCACTAATAAAACCCTTTTCACTTTAGCAGAACTCAGTGCCATTCCAGCAACAATAAATTCTGAACTTGTTTTAACCAATGGAGGCATCTTCAGAGGGATAAACTGGTCTTGTGGAAACTGGATCCCACACCAGCCTCAGAGAGCTGTGGATATGCAAGAAGTTCCCCCATCTCATACCGACCCATGGGGATGAGCATGGGGTGCATCCCCCTATGCTGGCATCAAACCTGCCTGTGAACAGCCAAGTGAATTACCATCCTTATTTCTTAACTCAGCACTTTGTGGGTAGGCTTAAGGCATTTCCAGAGGATTTCCCTTCCTCTGCAGTTTCTGCTCACACAAACTTTTGTTTTACTCACCCTGTTTCCAGTACTCTGGGGATTTCTCTGCTATCCTTCCCCAGCACCACAGCTGAGCTGGCCACTGCCACAAGGCCACCTGCGTCAGGCTGGGCTCTGTCCCTGTGGGGTGACACGGTGTGTCCTCATGTCCTCACCCTCCCTGTGCCACAGCTGCATCCTCCAGAATGACCTGCAAGCTGTCCCTGCCTGGCACCAGCTGTTCTCCATCATCATGTCCCTGAGGGGATACTACCGCAGCACCCTAGAACTGGGATTCCATGCAGCTCCCAGAGCGCTAGCAATGAGAGGCAGCAAGCATTTCCCTGATCCTGTGCTAAGCCTGGACATAGCCAAATCCTCCTGGGCTTGACCATCCTTTGTGACATCCCCATCTCCCTCCCATGAAGCAGCCGCATGCCCTGCATCCTGCTGCCAGGGTGCTCCCACCCCTGCCTGCACTGGGATTTGCTCAGTGTCAGAAGGATTTATTGCCCCCCATGCAGGTTCTATCCCCTTTCTATTCATCTTCCCATGACCAGAGCCCTGTTTTCCCCACATCATTGCATCACCACCACCTCCCCTTGTTAATTCCAGTTGTCCCCAGGCACTCCCGCTACACTTGCTTTAGTTTTTCACTCATGTCCATGGGAGTGAACCCGCAAACAAGGCTGCAGCGAGTCCCCGCTGCAAAGGTCTCCGTGGGTGATGCTGGGCAGAATCGGGCCGACCATCTCCTTCTGATGCTCGGGGAAGCCGCTCGGCCCGGGGCCCAGGAGATGCCCTTCTCCAGCGGGGCGCTACCAGGATGCTCCAAGCAGGAGGTGACGTCCCGGTGGGGGGGACACGAGGAGAAGGGCTGGGACGCGGAGGAGCTCTCCTGCGCGAAGCATGTTCGGGGGGAGGGAGCGGGCTGCAGGCTGACCTTCCCATTCCCTAAGTGCCCCGCTGGCCATCGCTAGCCCATGGGTGCGCCCCCCCGGCCCCTGCCCGCCCCCAGCCCATGGGTGCCCCCCCCCGCCCTCCCCTCCTCCCGCAACTCCAGCGCCGAGGAAGCCGAGCCGGAGGCAGTGCTGAGCCGGATATGCAGCGACTCCCCGCATCCCTCCTTGTGAGTATTCCTCGCTCCTCCTGATGCCTTCGGAGGAGACGGATGGACGGCCGGACGTGCAGTCAGAGGTGGACTAGTCTCTCTTACCTAGGGCGGACGGGAACCTCTTCCAGTAACCCCTTCCCCATCCTCTGTCTCCATCCCCTCTTCCCCTCCTCCTCTCCTCCTTAAAAAAAAAAAAAAAAAATGGGGAAGGGGGGGAAGAGTGAGGGGCGGAACCTCCTGGCAGGTAGAAGGAACCGGGAAATGCAATCCCATCTGGAATCCCGCAGAGACCAGGACTCAGAAGGATTTAAAAAAAAAAAAAAAAAAAGAAAAAAAAAATCCCCCCGCCAAATACCCACCCCTTCCATGGGAGACGACGGGATGGCGGAGGGACGGGTGTGTTTGCGGCACCGGGAGAGCCGCTCCGCCGGCAGCCGAGCCCCCCGCTGCCATCCCGGCGTGGGACGGAGAGGAGAGGGCGCTGACAGTCGGACCGACGGACAGGCGGACAGACGGACGGACAGGAGGGCAGGGAGCGCTGCGGGTGGCTGCAGCGCGACCGCCTGCGAACTGCCCCTCAGCCCCCCGGCGCCTCCCGTGCTTCTGGCTGCTTTTATTTGTCTCCTTTTTATTAACAAGAAAAGATTCCCCACGGGTGACTCGGGCGCGGGTCACGCAGCATAGCGGGCAGCGGAGGGGGGAGGCCGTGGGGGAGAGGGGGGGCGGGATGGATGGATGGAGGGAGGGAGGGATGCAGGGATGCAGGCGGCAGGGAGGGATGCTGCCCCCGCCCGGGCCGGGGCCGGCGGCAGCTCCGCGCCGAGGCGGCGGCGTCGTGGTCCCCGGGTGTAGCGGTGCTCCCTCCTCCCCCTCCTGCCTGCCCTACTCTCCTCCCTCTCTCCTCTGCCCACTCCCTCACTCCTCTCCCCGCTCTCTCCTCTGTCTCCCGGTCCCTCTCTCTCTCCTCTCTTCCCCCCCTTCCCCCAAGTCTATCCTTTTCTGCTCCTTCCCCTCTTTTTCTTCTCTGCCCCCCCACCCCCACCTTTCCATCCCCTCACCCCCATTTTTCACGGGGGGGCTTTCGCTTTGCCAGGGCAGAGCGCGGTGACGCCGCGGCAGCCACCACGGAGAGGACACAGGACCCCCCCCTGGGCCCACCATGCCCCTTTGAGGGGGTGGCCTGGACCCCGAGACCCCCCCAGGGTCCTCCGCAGGGCTGCTTCGCCTGCATCGCCAAGCCCCCAGCCCTCCGGCAAGCTTCGCCCGTCCTGTCTCCTTCTTCTGCCGTTTATCTCATGGAGAGCAAGAGCTGCAAAGGGGACAGCCTGCGGCCGGCGGTCCCATGCAAGCACTCGGTGGAGAAGAAGACGATGACCAACCCTACCACCGTCATCGAAATCTACCCTGACACCACCGAGGTGAACGACTACTATCTCTGGTCCATCTTCAACTTTGTATACCTCAACTTCTGCTGCCTCGGCTTCATCGCCTTGGCCTATTCATTGAAAGTGAGTACTGAGCACGAGGCACGGGGTAAGGGGTGACTGGAGAGGGTGGAAGCGTTTCGGGGTTGTTCCTGATGTGAAACCTGTTTTTGCCACCCAAATGAGAGGTTGCAGCCAATGGGGATGGGGATGGGAAGAGCCGAGGTGTGTTTTGGAGCCTGGGATGTTACTTCAGGTGGGGAAGAGGCGCTCTGACTTCCTCAAAGTACCCTCAGAGGCTCCTCTGTACCGTGGCCGCAGGGTGACAGGCAGGCAACACAGGGCTGGCTTGGCTTGTGCTGCACCTGCAGGCACACTAGCACTAGGTCCTTTATTCGGGATCCTGTCTGTTAGAGATCATCAGGATAGGACCCAGCAGCATTGGATGGTCAGGCAGAAGCAGTAAGAAGCAGCTGGCCAGGATCAGCCATTGCCTAACAAGTTGCAGGGGGGAGGCAGCTGACAAGGTGCCTTTTTCTTTCTTGCCCTCTCCCTAATTAAAATACCAGAGCCGCTGGCCAGCTTCCCCCACCCCAAGCCCTATAAATCCCAGAGTAAGCCCTGGAGACCTGCCAGTATCATGGGAATGCTGAGGAGGTGGAAGAGAATGCAGGGGGCTTTCCACAACACTGGGGCCAGGGGGATGTAGAGCTGTGTTTTTGGAGAGAGTGATGGCGTGGAGCACTGCCCGTGATGGAAATGGGACCAGGTTATTATTCCTGGTAGCTGCAGGGGAGAACAACTCGGCAGGAATGGTGCCCAGCAAACAGGCAGCCCCTTGGCAGCTGCCAGGAGAGAGGGGCCTGGGCTGCCCTCCCCTTCCCTGCTTGCCAGATGCAAAACTAACTGAATGGATGTGCAGAGAGCCCGGGGCGACTGGGTGGCCTGGAGAGAAGCTAGCTCATTTGTTTTGGCAGGCAGCGTTTAGAGGAAGGCCAGGGCGCAGACGGGCTTCGTCACAGAAGCAGATCAATTAACCCCATCCAGCTACCCTGAGCTGGACTGTGAGCACCCAGCACTGGAAGGAGGCTGCTCCCAACCGTGTCAGGGTCTCCGTCAGAAAGGCTCAGGGACCTGTGTCCTGGGCTCACCCAGCACTGGCACTGTGCTGTCTGCCTCAGTTTCTCCTTGCCCAAGACGGGAGGAGAACAGGAGGTGCAGGAGGTTTGCTGCTGCCTGGGTGAGGCATTTAATAACCTAAATCATTGTGGGGCGAAGCATCACCACAGGCAGGATTGACCAAAGGGCAAATCCAGTCAGCAGGAGCCTAACACGAGCGGGTGGAGGGAATCCCTTAACACCTCGCTCTCCTTTAGCCAGCAAAGGAAGAAACTGGCTTCCTCCTTATTTTTTAAGCCTTTTTGTATACATATTTGCCTTTAATGATTGACATCTTTTACGTAGAAGAGGCTACAATGAGTGTCTGGGTAGATGTAGTCCCTTGCCACTACAGCAGTGGGGGCAGGACAGCTCAAAGGCAAGGCTGACCCATCCCCAGGTGACCTGTCAGAGTAGGGTCTGCCACCTGCGAAGTCTGTAGAGGGTGGACCCTTCACTATTGTTGACACGGGGTGGAAGGAAGGGCAAAGCCCAGAGGTAACCCGAGGCCTTGCACTGGAGCAGAGTCGTGGGCTCAGCATCTGTCTGCAAAGATCTAGAGGACATAAACTCCAGCATGAAGAAAAGAAGCAGTAGTGAGGGAAGGCAAAGGGGTAAATTTGCTCCAAATCAGGGAAAGGAAAATAGAAGATGGATGTCAAAAACAAGCCTTGGCTTTAGGACTGAGGATGCGGTAGCTGGTCAGATGTAACTACAGTACCCAAACAGAGGTAATGCTGTTAGACCTGGTAGAAATAACTCTGCTCTGATTTTGGAGTTCCCCAGTGGCTGTGACTCTCTGGCAAGGGAAAAATAGAAACAAAATGTCCCTCAAAGGCAGAGGACAGAGCTAGCAAGTGGCCAAAGGGATGCTGAGTGCTCTCATGAGCTGCTGTTGGGATGGGTGATGAGAGGCAACAGGGATGCTGGGGCAGTAGCAGATCTGTCCTGGGGAACACTGTTATGTTCAGAAAGGCTGAATCTTCACTCACAACTACTGCAGAGACCTTCATAATATCTTAGCCAGGCTGGATGTTAAGGTTCTTTCTCCAGAAGCATGTTTTCATCTCTTTTACTGTCACTAATGTTTCTCCCAGAAATTCAGTGAAAGCAGGAGCAAGAAATGCCCTGAGCACAGATGTCCCTTTAAAAAGACTTCTCCTATTCCTCTGCAATTAAATGTAAGGACAATTGAGCAGTAGATACTTAAGTCCCAGCCTTTCTCAGATGTCTGTGCTCTGAGGAGACTGACTAAGGTGCTATGGGAGTAAGAAGAGTGGAGTGGCACCTTCCCCTCCCTGAGCCCATGTTGGGACCCCTGATGGCAGACCCCTGGACCAGTCTAGCACAGGTTTCCCAGCTGAAGGGCCATCAGTGCAGTGATGCCATTAAATGGTTCCTGGGTTACAGTTTTTACTTTTCCTTTAACAAACTGAAACATCTAGCAACTACAGGAATTAGTGTTTTCATTATCAGAAACAGCATTTTCAATTCCCTGTCTTTTGACAGATTCATACTGTTAATAAAGCAGTACCTCCTTTGTGTCCTAAGTCCACGAGATGTTTCACTATATATCTTAGCACACCCTAATATTTCCACTGATTTCAACAGCATAATGCCCACAGTGTAAGCTAAATATATGTTTGGTACACTTAAATATTGCTCTAAAGCTGTCTCCTTCCCCATGCCCTATTTTATTGGTTTCAGCCACATCTGGGAAAACAGGCATATCTGTCTGACCTTTTGCACACGAGCTACAGCCTTCTAGATTTCTTTCTGAAGGAAAATGCTATTTCACAGTGGCAACCATTTACTAAAAAATGCTAAAAATCCCCACCCCAGCAGCAAAGAATTTATGAAGAGAGAAACACATGAAGTCAGGTGAGGGCAGAGACTGTTCCATCCAAGCCAGGTCCTCTGTGTGACAGACATCCCATCTAAGCACTCTGAATAAGAGTGTGACAGTATGCCTCATTTTTATTTACACCCATATCAGGCCAGATCCTCAGCAGACACAGCTTGCTGGGCTGCAGTGGTGTCACACCAATTCAGGTATCCCTCCAGGGGTCATTTCTTGTATCTTGGGCTTCTCAAGGTCAGCCTCCTGGAGTGCAGTCAAAGCACTCACATCTAACTGTATGTGGGGTGCTGGGGAAGATGAGATCACCAGCAGGACTAGGGAAGTTAAAAACCCTGTAGTAACCTGAACCCCAGCCCAGCACAGATGTGAGGATCACTCCAACAGCAACACTTTGGATTCAGTTGGTTTTGATCAGAAGCAAATGTCATGGCCTGATACTCAGCAGCTCCCTCCCTCCCTCTTTCCCAGCTCCAAGCAGTAATGAATGATGCATCACTGCCTGGTGGCAGGAGATCTCGCTTAAGTCATTAGGAGGTCTGTCTCTGGAGACTGCTGGGGTGAGCCAAGTCCTCCTCAGTACCCATTACGCCATGAGGCAGTAGATCAGAGGAGCTGGGATCTGAGATGAGCCGTGGTACGGATGCCTTACTGTGGCTGTATAGAGATGAAGATGCCAAGAAGCCCTGCTGGCTTTTTAAGCCCCACCGACAGCCCACAGCATTACTTGCAGAGTTTTGCTGTCCCTTGAGGTCACTGAAATACGTTGAGCTTTCTTGCCAGCTTTCTGCCCAGCCCTTAACACACAGCTCTTGGTATGACTGTTTGCCTTCCCCTCTTGTGACTTGTTGATCTTTCCTGTTTCAAGTGGAAGCAGACCAGCACAAATCCATAACTATTTATTAACCCTGAGAAGCAGAGAATCTGCCACACCCAACCTCTCAGGCAGGCTCTCAGCCTGCTTTTTGAGAGGAGGAATGCTTTATGGAGGTGGGTGAAATGCAGGGGTGACAGCCCCGTGATGCCAGAGTGGTGGAGGTATGTGGGCTGGAGAACTCTTGAGCAATTTACAAAGCAAATAAATCCAAGCATCCCCTCCAGAGCTCCTTATGTGTAGGGACACAGAGCTCTGCATGGAAATGGGTTTACTGACAACAAGCTGTGGACTGCCTGGCTGCCTTAAATACAGCCTCATTAGAGTCATTACCAACAAACCATTTGTCTCCTTCTGCAAGCTGAGGCAGCACTTTTTACCAGAGCAGCAAGTCCGATGTTCTCAAAACTGAGAGGGGCTGAGCCCCAAGGCAGAGAGAGGGGAGATGACTGCTGGGGAAGGGAGCAGGTTGGTAGGAGCTCAGGGGAGCCCTTGGAGAGGAAACAAAAGGTAAAATCCCAAGGGAAGAAAGGGCAGAGGATGGTGATCAAAGGGAGGAGAGAAAGAACCCTTGGGCATTAGCACACTGGAGATGTGGGAGTACGTGGTGAAATGGAGATGTTGGAGAACAAGGTGAGCAGCAGGGAGGTGACAGGTAAACATGGATGGATGGAAAGACCACCACTGACTATTGCTGGTGGGAGAGTAGAGGAGAAAGGTTTGCATGTTAGAGCACAAAAGCTGGCTTTGTTTCATGTAAGGACAGGCACAGAAGAAGAAATTGTATAAGTTGCCAACCTGTATCAGAGATGAACTCAGTCTTGTCCAGGGTGGGATCTATAAATTGCCTGCCACACAGAACTTTGGGGTGCCCAGGGAAACCCAATAGTCAGCAGAGGTAATTATTCTCACACACCTGTCATCTCAGTGCAAAGCAGGGCCAAAAATCCCCATCTAATTTTAGGCAAGGTGAGAAGGTGAAAGTGATGATGAGGTGCCTGTGACTAAGGAAACACCACACTTGGGTCTGGGGTGGGGGTTCAGCCTTGTGACCTTGAGGACTTGTTCCTCACCGTGCCTCATCTCATTGGCTATGGAAGGAAGCAGCTTCCAGGGCTCCCAGAAGCTTGTGCGCCAGCTGTCAGCACATTATGATGATGGTGGCCACAGGAGCATGAAAATAGGAAAAGCTTAGGCTGGGCTATGACAAAGACATCAGCATCTCCTTAAGGACAAAGCAGGGAAGGAGCTGAAACACTTATCTGCTCTCCGGGAGAGCTTCTCCATAGCCTGGCTCAGTTGCCACAACAGGACTTTAAAGGGAGACATCTAGAAGCACCTGAGGGTGCAAGACCATGCAGGAGGTGAGGCTGCCCTGGAGAGATGTGGGAGGCTGAAGCCTGAGTGGTTTGTAAGGAGAAATTCCTTTTCAGTGTGCTTGTGTGCCACTTAGAGGCTCTGTTGCAATATATATGATAATGGACAATCAGGGATGATTTGCATGAGACCTAAGGAAGGAGAGGAAGGGGACCAAGGACTCAGTGAGGATGGGGGTTCCAGGTCAGAGCAGCCAGAGAAGACCCAGGTGGAGAGCTAGGGTAGGGAAAGAGCAGGGGGCTGCTGGAGGTGGAGAATGCAGGCAGAACTCCACGGTGGCAAGAGTGGGTAGGTGGAACCAGGTGGAGGTGCAGGGAGAGGAGGCACTTGGGTACCCTTTGGTAGGAGTCAGAGGTGACCACCATACCATCATTTGGGCTCAAACAACAGGAAAGAGAAGAGTTGGAAGGGACAAAAAAAAAGGAACTGTGAGGAAATGGTGGTTCTGGGGAGAGGGCAGCCTCAGGCACCCGTTGCTACAGATGTTTAGCAGCATCAGCAAGACTGGAGCAGGGCCAAAGGGAGAGCCATGGGAAAATCAAGGAGAGGTGCTGCTGGAGTGTGTCGTGGGAAAGGGTTAAAGCACTGGTCACAAGTGTGAGCTGGTGTCAGGTGGGAGACACTACTGGGAGAGGCTGCTGGGAGCACTGGGAGAAGTCTGGGTGTGGGAATTAGGGTGGTAGGGTGCCCCAGGAACAGGAAGAACAGGAGACAAGGAGTAGGAGAGAGCTCCTGGGGACAAGAGGAACTGGCCCCACGAAGGTAAAGCGGCTTGGCTGCAGGAGGGTTGCAGAACTCGGTGTGCTGGCTATGCCGGTCTGCTGGAGAAACCTCTGTCTGCCTGGCAAACGCTGATGGCAAACACAGGCTGGGTTACAGTGGAGGAAGGGACAAAAGGCATTTACTTTGTGTAGGTTTTGCCTGAGGCAGCCCCACTACTAGGCAGAGGAAAGTGTATGAGAGCTTCAAAGAGTCTGCTGAGAGCAGCATCCTGAATCCAGCACCCCTGGGGCTCTGGTTGCAGGGACCTCCTTGCTTCTCAGCAGTAGGTGAGGAGATGCCAAATGCCTGGCACTGCTGAGCCCAGGTGTTTTGGGGAGAATGCTAAACTTACTGAATAATTTCAAACGTCAGACATCCCGGACATTCAGCTGACAAAAAAAGGCATGTGGGCTCCCATGCTGCTAGCTTGCTACCTTCTCAGAGATCATCTCCACTGCTGAGAGCAACATCTAAGCATGCCACAGAGCCACGTGCAGTTTGTGACTGTCCCCTGTTTTGATCCCAGAAGGATGCTGAGCTGAGCACTCAGCAGTGGAGTGATAGGTGGATGGCCCCAGCTCTAGCTGCAGGCTCCCAGGAGCAGGGCACATCAGAGGCCACGGACATGGCACCAAAAGATTTAATAAGAGAATGAAAACAGAGCTCTCATTCTTGCCCATGTGCCTGCCAGTGCCAGGTCCTGTGGGCCTCACTGCCAACAGCAGCCTCTACCCACAGTCCCCACAGGGATTAATGAAGATCAGGGGTTGCTTGTGCAGAGAGGTCCTCACTGGTGTGATGGAAGAGAGGAACATTGCTTGAGGGTCTGAGAAGTGATTTTGGAGGTCCCTTGAAACAGCATGGCTCAATGGGAACAAGCAGTTCAGCAACCCTTCCCTATGTCCAGCAGGTTGCAGAAGGCTTTCAGGACAGTCCCATGGATAAGCACTGCAGCAGGAAAAGAGAAAAAGTCTTTAAGACATGATCTGAATGCATCACAGAGTCTTTTCAGAAAGCTTCTTGTCGATAAAAGCCTTTTAATATTCCTCAGTATGACTCTGGTGCTGGTTTTTGCAGCCTGCCACCAACATCTAGCATCCAGCTGGCAGTGCCTGGCAGGGCTTTCGCTGCCAGAAGCAGGACAGGCTGGGAAGGGCATGCAGCCCCCTCCCAAAAGTGAGCAGTGGGGCAGGCCCTGCCAGACTCTGGGCACCCCACTTGGATATGGGAAAGGGACAAGGAGTCAAGTTTCCTGGTTGTTTCATCCCACATCCTTGTGGCTCCAGCTTGTTTGAGTCTGCTGAGTGGTGGCTGAAGGAGCAGCTTGGGGACAGGGACACATCCCTGCTAGAAAGGGATGGAGCCTGACCCCTTGTCTGCTAGTATCAAACTGCAGAGCTGCTGCTGGTGGACAGTGCCATCAGCTGCCTGGCTGTACCATCCACTGCCTCATAGTGCCACCCTGCCTGCCAGCAGCATCACTGCCTGGCTGTGCCATCTGCTGTCTTGCAATGCCATCGTTGCCATACAGTACCAAGCCTGGCTGTGCCTTCTGCTGCCTGGCCGTGCCATGCGCTGCCTGGTAATGCCATCACTGCCCGGCAGTGCCATCTGCTGCGCAGCAGTGCCATCTGCTGCCTGGTAATGCCATCGCTGCCTGCCAGTGGCATCGCTGTCTGGCAGTGTCATGCACTGCCTGGCAGCCTGGAGGAGGTGGGGAGAGGCCAGTGACATGGACCTGCACAATCACTGCCATGCACTGCAGAGCTGTCCCGAGGCAGGCCCATGAAAGTCCCAGCCTGGAGGATATTGAAAGGAGCAGACTGTGCTGTCAGAATAGAGAACTGCCTGTGGCAGAGGTGCTACACAAGCTGTGTAAGACCTGCAAAAGGAAAGGAACTCATTAACACAGGACTGCTTAATATGCTGGAGGCTTGTGCACAGCCCTGGAGCTGCAGTAGGATGCTGTGCCAGGCTTCACCTGCTCAGCCTCCCAGTGCAGATGGAGGCACAGGGATGCACACCAGAACAGCAGCTCACTTGCAGGCTGGGTGAGCCAAAGCCTGGTGCTGCAGGGCCAGGGGGTTATGACACCTCAGGAACTGTGCTACAGTGCCCATGTGCCTGGGGTGCACAATGTCATCTCAGCTCCCTTGTGCACCCTCAGGCTCCAAATTATACTGCTGCACTCTGGAGACCACGGAGACCTGCTTGGTAACAGCAATGGGTCACTCTTCCAGGTCTTCTCTGCTCTCAGGAATTTCCAGCCCACAGGTATTACACTGCTTGGCTTCACAAGCTCAACCCATAGCAGAGACAGGGTGCAAACCTCACCTCAGGTGTTTTATGGGACCCCAAGCATTCAAATACAAAGAGGCACAGGCCAGCCCTCATCTGCTGTACATGCAACTATGGACAGGTGCACTGGGTTTTGTGGGTGTTCCTTGAAACAAGTTATGTCTTTCATACATGTTGCAATTATTTTATTTAATTATTTTTTGTCTCAGGTCCGGGATAAGAAACTCCTCAATGACTTAAATGGAGCAGTTGAAGATGCCAAGACAGCCCGGCTTTTTAACATCACCAGCTCAGCCCTTGCCACCTTCTGTATCATCCTTATCTTCATCTTCCTGCGATACCCTCTCACTGACTATTAGAGTGAGGCCAACAGCAGCGACCGCCGCCAAAATGCCTCTATGCCAGAAGTGTCTGCAGTTGTTTCTTGTAGCAAGGACACAAAAAAAACCCCAACCACTACACTTTGATTGCAAAAAAAGAAAGAAAAAAAAGAGTCAATTAAATACATAAATAACAGGTAAATTAGTTTATCAGCCCAGCTGAGCATACCCTTCCTGCCCCAAAATGGTATGTGAATGGCTGTAGGAAAAGGTTTCACTCTTACACATGTACAGGGACAAAAATAGACCAAGAAATATTTATTTTATGGCAAACAAGTCATAAAAGAGTGTGGAAAGCCCAGAGCGACACACGCCTAGTGGCAGACAGCTGAGCTCTGTGAGCAGTGGGATCCTGTGAAGCTGGAGACACATGCAGTGATGGATGGGGACCACAGCAGGGCTGTCTCATAACATATCAGGTGTGTTCAGACCTCCCCACTATCCTCCAGCTTAAGGGGATTTCTTTTCCTTTTATCCTCTTGAATTTCATTCACTGGTTCAAACAACTCCCAACCCCTGGAGAGCTGAGGGTGTTAGGAAGTTTATGCTGGGGAGCCCCACAGCCTCCAGAGAAACCCCAAAGTTTTAAAGGGCAGGCTTCTCTTTGGGATCTCCCAGCAGTGCTTAGAAGGAAGGCACTTCCTGGAGAACTTGCCTAAGCCACCTAAGTGAAGTGCTACTGTATTTCTGTAAACAGTCAATAAAGAGATACCTCTGATATGTGACACTGATGGGTTAATTTCTTCCTTATGAGTGCTGGGCTGCTATGGGCTGGTAAGAGAAAATGCTAATGTCACCAGCCCTGCTTGGGAGAGATTTAAAGCAGAAGTGAGGGATGCTGCTGCAGGGCAGGGCTGCATGCAGCTGTGAAGGAGAGCACAGATCCAGATTTAAGAGCAGAGACCTCAGTGACTCCTGTGATGGAAGATCAATGGCAAGCAGACGAAGGTAGCCAAGTGGGCAGGTCCCCCCTCTCCTACTCGGACCAATGTTGAAGATAGAGATAAATCACTGAAGTCTGAACCTGCTGCTACTGCAGCACTTCCCAGGGTCATTACCAAGAGCAAGATTCAGAGACAATGTGCATTTGCCACTGAACCAGGCAGGAGCTCAGAGCCCTTCCTGATAGCTGCCTGTGGCTGCCTGTGGTGCTACAAATCAACATGCCTTGACTTGAAAACACCACAAATGAATAGCAAGACCAGGACTAAAATACAGCTTTTCATCCCCTCTGACCCTTCATCTCATCTCATATGCCACAACTGCCTCATCTTTTTCCAGCTGTAAGATGACCTCATGCCAAGGGGCGCCAGTCACTGCAGACCAGCCATGGAACCAGGAGGCAGCAACATCATCTACCTTTGCACCCATCAGGAATGCGAAGGTGGAGCAAGAGAGGGGGAGTTCAGACACGCTGTCATGGGACACTTCATCATCTGCTGAGTGCATGGTTAAAGCAGGCTGTCTCTGGGCTGTGCTGTGAGGGATGTGCCATAGTGAGATGTGGGGGCAGACTGTGAGGATGCTTCCCTGAACGCTGCATGAGATGTAACCTTCTTCCTTCTCAGGTCTCCCGACCTTAATCCCAGCCTGAGCTTCATTTATGGGAGGAGCTATGAGCAGAAGGACCTGCAGTCCTCCCTGCTCCACGCTAGCTGGAGAGTATTTCCACACCAGACCAGATCAGGGGTCTGTTTGCAACAAAGCACATTTTGCCCTGGAAGCATGTCAGCCATGAACTGCTCTGTGATCACTCTTCCCAACCTCTCTTGAATGCTTCCTTCTCCTTTCCCAGAAGCAAGACCCGAGCAGTTATTGCCATCAGCATTTCCATCCTAACATATCTAGGGGCTATATCCAGTCCTTGTCTCAGGCAGAGAAAGGAGGTAGCCTGTCACAATGGCAGTGCCTCTGAAGAGAGTACAGACAAAATGATTCATGTTACAGCCACCCTGAGCTGGCACCTGATAACTGGAGCACATTAAAGCCTGCTGGGACAGTGTTAGCTTAGGCAAGACCCAGACTAGTAATTCCAAATTTCTCCAACGTTAGGAGTAGCACAGAGGTGAGGTTGTATCCGTTTTCCATCCCCCTATATCTGCATCAAGCTCACATTGACTGTGTCCAAGGTACTGGTTTGGTATCCTTCACTGTTCAGGTGCCCATTGCACCTCTCAAGCTTTGCAGCCCAAATACAAGCTCAGCTGGATGGGCTTGGGGGATAACTCAGACAGGTTGACCATGCATGCAAGTACCAGGGGCTCAAAGCCACAGGCTTAGATCACTGTGGGACCAACGTGCCTGGCACCTCTTGGAATAATGAGTGTATTCCTGTCTATGAGCTGGGACTCACTGAAGCCATGTTGCAAGGGCTTTTGCCCTCAGAGACTCTCAGCCAACTCTATGAAATCTTTTGGGGACAATGCCACTGTCCCCATCTTCCCATCTCTCTCTCTACGCAGGAGAGAGACACCCTGCTTGGCATAGGGCTGCTCAAAGGCAGAGCTGACACAAAACTGGAAGTGACCCAAAGCCAGCCTTTTCTACATTTAACAAGTGTGACAAATGAGTTACCATCATCCCTTCCCCTGGCGGACCATCTTATCTGCAGGAAAATGAATGTTCGTTTAATGAACCAGGGGGAATATTGAACTGACTCTGCAGCATTTTTGCATGTATAAACCATCAGGGATGAAGAGAGAGGGCTATTATTAATAATCATAATATTTATTATTTGTTGCCTATGTTGTAGGAGGTGAAATCTCTGCTGTGGCAGGCTGGAGGTCCACCTGGACCTGTCTCAGACAAGAACAGGGTAGCAGAGAAGGATGCAGTAACCCTGTGGCTGGAGGATGGGATGACTGACTGCAGGCAGATGCTCAGCTCCACCACAGCCTTCGCCTCAGCTTCGTCTGCGGCTCTGGGCTGGGGGACAGCAAAGCCCCTGCGCTCTCCTTCCCTCCCTCTTAAGTGTCCCCCCTTCATTTTAATGGGCTCCTCCAAACTCACAGCAGACAGAAAGCACCCCCAAAATGGGAAAAACAAGGGGGACATGTAAATTTCCAAGCTTGCTTAGGATAAAAAAGTCATTTATTCATGCAGGAGTCTTTCAAGTGCAGCAGCATTAATGTATTCAGCATTCATTTCGTCTTGTCAGTGTCACGGAACCCCAAATTGAGACAGCATAACTGTATGCCCATATACTGTTAGACAAGTACATCCCAGATTGCACCAACTGTGCTGTTAAGTGAAAGAAAGAACTTTTTTTTTTTTTTTCATTTTGAGGGAACAAGGGAAAGAAAAGCAGCAGCCAAATCCGACAGGTCCTCTAATTGCCTTTTTTTTTTTTTTTTTAAATTTTGCAAGAAAATTCTGGAAGTTCGGGTTTTGCCAAGGCTGACACCCGCTGCAGCAGAAGGCAGGCTTTCAAGAGTTGCTTCTCTGCCTTTTCACTTCTGCCACTCACAAAGTCGCACTACTCTCTCCAAATCGCACCTTTTTTTGGCTGCGAAGCCGCAGCCAATGTTGCGCTCAGCGGCGGGAAGGAAAACTGAGAGGAGGGGGTGGAAGAGAGGAACAGCCGAATGCAGCTTGAGAAGCATCTTTTGAGATGGGGAAGAACTGACGGTCGCGTTGCCATATAGAGATTCGATTGTACTCCTTCGGGGAACTGAGCCTAACAGCTTGAGGAGGATTGCTTTTTGCTTTTTCTTTAGCTCGAGGGGAGATACGGGGAAGGAAGGCAGCGATTGTTCCCTTTTAGGCGACATTGTGCAATTGCGCCTAAAACACTGCTGCTGTTTTTTGCCCCCGGTAGCTGAAAAGCGTTTGGGATGAGACTGGGGAAAGGCCACCGAGGCTGATGAGGGGCACCCTCTTTTGGGGAGGAGATGCTGCTGGACGGGGCTCCTTCAGGCCGGCGATGAAAAGGCTTCGCGGGGAGCCCGACGGCAGCGCCAGCACCTCGGAGGAGGCCACGGGGGCAGGCAGCGGGATGTGGGAGGCGGGCTGGAGCTGCCCTGCTGCGGGAGGCAGGCAGAGGGCCCCCTCGCACCGCTCCACCGCAGCCGCAGCATCCCCTCGGGGCGGCCCGCGGCGCTTCGGGCGCTCCGCCGTGCGGGGAGCGCAGCTCCGTCCGCGCCTCTCCGGGACCCCCCGCCCCAGCCCTCACCACTGCGGGTTGCGAGCCCCCACACAGGGAAGCGAGGGCTTGTGCAGGAAGCAGTTGTGGGGTGAGGGTGGCTCCTGCGCCCTAAAACCGGCCAGGAGCGGGTCCCGAGCCTCCGGCAGGGAGGGATGTGCCCCTTCGTGCCAGGCGGGACGAGCGTGCGTCAGGCGAGGTCCGGGCGCTGTTACACATTTACCTTCCACGCCGGCAGGGAAAGGTGGCTGCGGGCCAAGCAGTGCCTGTGAGCAAACCTTGCCACGCTTACGCAAGGCTCGGCACTCACCTGCACCTCTGCCCCGGCTGCCACGCTGCGACCGTGATGCCACCCTTGTGCAGACGCCACCCCTGCACAGGTGACACCCCTACACAGGTGCCACCCCTGCATGGGTGCCACCCCTGCACGGGTGAACTGGTTTGGGTTTGGTTGGTAAACGCGACCCCACAACTCTCCTGTATCTCCAGACTGGCAGTAATAAACGTGGTGAGATGGGGCCAACTCAGGTAAGGACCTCCTGGCCCAGCACCAGCCTCCGTGAGTTCCCTTGCCAGGGGTGAGCTGCCAGGCATGCAGGCAAAGCATGGTGAGTCAAGGCCAGAGCAGCCCTCAGCCTGGATACCCAAATCAACAGTCAGAGAGAGATGCAAATGGCAAGCCCTATTCTTCTGCAGAGTGTGTAAGCCACCAGTAAAAGCCAACACCAAGCTGTAGCATCACTACCCTGCTTCCCAGGCACTCCAAGGGAAGGAGGCAGAGTCGTGTCCAGCAAGTAGCAGCTCTCACCTCCCTTTCCAGCCATGTGCTGCTGTCCTGGGTGACCTTACCAAAGCAAGCCCTTTCATTTCTGTTTTCCCTTCCAACGCTGTCTCATGGGTTTATGGCTTCTCAGAGGAGGAACTGCAACCTCACTTAGTGCCACCAGGTTCTGGGACCTTGGCACTGTGGGCATCCTGTGAGTGGTGCAACTGCAGCAGTCGGCAGATCCAGGGAAGGAGCAGGGTGCTGATGGAGCTGCCTCTTCCCTCCTCTCCATCCCCAGATACGTGTGGCAGGTTGGACAGTGAGGAGCGCCTGGCTCTGCAGGCAGACCACGGCCCTGCCGGGGGGAGGAGGGGGAGGCACAGATGGCAGCAGATGCTCTCACCAGTGAAAATGATTGAAGCAAAACAAAAAAAACCCTAGCAACTGGTGAGCAGCCTAACAAAAACCAGCACAAGGGTAGAGAAAAAGGGTCTGGACCTGACAGATCCTTTCATGAAGCCTAGCTCTGTGCTGCCTTCTGGGCCAGGGTAATGTTTTTCTCATCCCCAATTCACACCCAGAGAAGAAAGACCATGCCTTGTCTGGGAGCACTGGGCAGTGATTATTTTTTTAAGACTTGAATATACTAAAACAAAACCACTTGGTGGCTCTCCCCTTCCCCTGTCCCTGTCCTCTCTCATCCCTCTCCCACTGCCTTTAGAGGGGTGAATATGACCCTGAATAGCTTCTAGGCACACCAAAGCCACTCGCCTACCCTCACTGCCCAGGGAAAACCCAAGTGTGTGCCAACACAGCAGGTCGCTTCAGCACTAGGGGTGAAGGAGCAAGTACACTTCCTGCACCTGCGTGGTGTTACTCTAATGCTTCTCTGCAGCTTAGCTGCTGCCTCCAGCCTTGGCTCCTCCGTCAGGATAGCTTCATGCCGGTGCAAAGGTCTTGCTTCTCCACCCCTCCCATCCCCTGACTTTGACCCATCATGCTGGCACTCAGCAACCGTGCCTCACATTTGGCACATCTCCACGCTCCTGCCCAGCTTTTCTCTGATACGTCTGGGGTGGAGGGAATCAGAGGGAATTTATTCAATGTATGATGGGTTGTTTCTCCTTTTTCCTTTTGGCAGGAGCACTTCACAACACAGTTAGAGCCACAGAATGAATGCTTCTGCAGCATGTGCTGAGCTGAATGGTACAGCACGCAGCCCTCCAGCCTGCTACTTCTGCAATTAACTGCACCGTAGCTGCTTCTGCGACATGCATGAGCAGTTCAGCATCCTAGTAATGCTGAGCCACTTCCACCAGGAAAATGGAGACAGATCCAGGGCAGCCCCCATACGAGAAACACACCTGCCTGGTGATGCTGCAAGTGCCTTCTGCCTGCTCAAGCACGTCAGCTCTCTTCACTAAGTGACACCATTTTGGGCTTGGTAGGAGGAGGGTGGTGTGCTGGGTTTCACTACAGATCTGTTCTAGGCTCCATCCTGGCCATGAGGGGGGAAAGCTGAGGAGAACATGGGCAGGTGACAAAGAGGTGAGTGATGCCCTTCCTGAGGTGGATTGAAAATTCACCACAGTCATACCTTTCCTTACAAAACAGGGCAATATAAAGCCTAGCAAGCCCCTTCCTCCAGCATCATCAGAGTTGTGCTCCACGCTGGGGCACTGCAGCAAGGGTGAGAGGCACACACATGGCAAAACCAACCACACTTGGTAGAAGCAGAGCCATGTCAGCTCAAGGGTTGACTGTGGCCTCAGCTATCAGCAGAATTTTGAGGTGCCAATAACCCCCGTGAAGGGAACAGTGTCCTGTGCCACAGCCAGCCCTGATGGCTAGAGGGTGATGGGAACCTGGCTCAGCTGGTGCTTCAAGGAACTGCATCTGAACACCAGAATAGGTTAAAAAAAGATTATTCGCCCATTAAAAAAAATTGCAGGTTGACAAAACATCTCTCCTTTTTGATGGATAAGAAAGTTGGTTTGGCAGCTGTTCTTTTTTCCTAGTTTTAGTTTCCTTCATGATCAGGTTCTGATTTTAATCCCTGCAGGATGCAGGAGGCTCTGCTGTGCTCTTCTGCGCTTGGCCTGCCATGGCAATGAGGAGGCCTAAAAACATTTCAGCAAGAACTATTATGTGTACAAGCATAACTTGCATTTAAAACATATAGCTGGGACGCAATCCATCTTTGGATGTACCTGAAATCTGGGAAAGAGGAAAAAACGGAGCAAATTATTTTTTAAGTAATTTGCCTGAAATTAAGCACTTTTCTTTAGCAATGAGCAACTTGCTGCATAATTTTTGCTCAGCTCATGGTGGTTGTGATGGAGAGGGGGGTGTGATGGCCCTGGGGCTGAGACAATAGATTCACATCTGGTAGATGGAGCTCAGAGACGAGGCTGCTTTGTTCTGCCTGCCTGACCATTACAGCATTGCCCTGGCTCTCCCAGCTTAATTTCCCCTGGGGAAGATAGGGATAATAGGGATGGCCTGAGCCACCCAGAGCTGACCAGGTGTGCTCACAGCACTGCCCTCGCTCAGGCTGGCTGCCCACTTCCATGTAGCTGTGGGTCCGCACCCAAATGCAAGAATTTCAAGTTGAGCGGGATTGGAATCTAAATAGGGTTAGCTCCCAGCTTTGGAAGGCAGGTGAGGTTTTGCAAGCCTCAGTCACCGCCTGCTCCTGGCCCCTGTGATCCCGGGAGCAGTTTAACAGCAGTGAATCATTTGTTTTGGTTTCTCCCCACCAGGCTCTTGGCTGCAGCGCCTCGCACAGAAGCAGTGGGCGTGGGAGAGATGCAGGCTCCTGGGCTGGAGCCTCTCCCGCTGGTCATGAGAACCGGTGTCCCTCTGGTACCCAAACCCGCTGAAGCAGCTCCTCCTGGTTCCTACCAGGGAGCTAACAGAGAGTTTGTGTGGGTCAAATATGCTTTGTTCTCATCACTCAGGGATGCACCAGGGGGTCAATGGGGTGGTTGAGGAGAGGCTGCCAGGGATGAAGGTTCAAGAAGGAGCTCAGCTGGGTGTCTTACTGAAATGAACAGTCCACGGCAGGTGCCTGGCAGTTCCTCAGGACGCTCCATCCTCTGCCTCTTTCTCATCACCTCCCATGCCTTGTCTACTGCAAGCCCGGCATCCTTCTTCTAACTCCTTCTCCACCCTTTTCCCTTGCACCAGTGGACAAAGAGAGAGCAATCTACCTGACAGCTGATCTGGATACTTATCTGGCAGTGGTGTGCCAGGTCCAGGGTTGGAAACATTGATTTTAACTGGGATTTGGAAAGAAACTGTTTAAATCCTCTTCCTTCAGCAGGCTTTGTGAGCTCGTGGCTCTCTGCCTAGATAACAGCTTTTACAAGGAAGCTTTGGGATTTTCACACTCATTCCTTTCCCCCTCTTGTTTTCTATTTTACCCCTGAAACGGGGTGTTGGGCAGAAACAGTCTGAAGCTGAAGCAAGAGACACATTTCTGAGTTTTTCCCCATCCAGGGTGCTTTGCATGTCTGCAAGGAGGGAGCTGGGCAGGAAAATCAGCAGGAAAGACTTCCTTCCAGCCATGTCAGGCATGCTCCTGCTCCAGCTCCCACCAGGACCAAGTGCTACAGAGCTGCTAGAGAAGTGAGTGCCCGTGCTACCCCAGCATCTTGCCACCAATTATGGTAACTGGGCCAAAACCCATGAGTTTAGGTAGAGTAGCTCTGGTTTTGTAAAAGTTTTGCTGCTGACAGCTTTGCGTGAGCTGACTTTCTGTAGTAGGAGAAGGGCATGAACTCAACATTGCTTATGCAATGGGGAGAGTGAGACTTTTTAGCATCCCAGGGTTTTATACCTCTGGTGCTTTATGAGAAATGACATTTCTGGGAAAGATTTTGCCGACAGTTACTGTGAGAGCTCGACATTCTTCTTGAACAAGCTGCCGGCTGCATGTCTGGAGAGATGAGAGTTAATTTTAAAACATCCGGCATCTGTATCAGCAGGGAGGAAGGTTCCCTTCATTTCCTAAGCACCAGCAAAACCTAAGCTTCTAAACCCTAATCCCTCTCTAAGCTGGAGCTGCCAGGCCAGCGCCAAGGACATTGAAAAACCCTTGCTGTGCAGCCAGGACAGTTGCCCAGCTCTTTGGTGAAATGGCAGTGGGACGGGTGTGAGCCCACTCCATCCCTCCAGGAGCCGACCTGTGGGTCAGGCTCCTCCTGAACGCCCAGCTCCTGGGTCACTCTTTGCCATGCCGTTCTCCGAGACCGCGCTGCCTTTCTGTCTGTCCCTCCCCAAACTCGGGCGCTCCAGAGCCAGTGAGCCCCGCGGGGCAGCGCGGCAGCCCCCTCGCTGCTCCATGCTCAGCAGTGCGTATTTTGGGGTGGGAGAGCCTCGGGCAGGCAGGGTGCTGACAGGCGGCAGGGGAGGGGAGAGCTCCCGGCTCAACCTTGGCCGCGTCGGACAGCCCGGGAACCATCGATGACCCAAAAGGACACGGCGGCGCGTTTTCCTGCGCGGCTCTGGGGGCACCCCCGGCGGCGCAGGAGGGTCTGCTGCGGGAGGCGCTGCCCGGGCCACCCTGCCCGAGGGATGCTCCGTGTCCCGGCCCTGCCCGAGGGATGCCCGGTGTCCCGGCTCTGCCCGAGGGATGCCCCGTGTCCCCGGCCCTCTGCCCGAGGGATGCCCGGTGTCCCGGTCCTTCCCGAGGGATGCCCCGTATCCCGGCCCTGCCCGAGGGATGCCCGATGTCCCGGCCGGGCCCGAGGGATGCCCCGTGTCCCAGCCCTGCCCGAGGGATGCCCGGTGTCCCCGGCCCTCTGCCCGAGGGATGCTCCGTGTCCCGGCCCTCTGCCCGAGGGATGCCCCGTGTCCCCGGCCCTCGCCCGG